>OY748291.1:1117227-1605182 GCA_963556515.1 Nudaria mundana | reverse complement strand
TCTGCATAGCAATGAATGCTCCCGAGGGATAGCATATCATTGATATGCAGAAGGAAGAGAGTTGGTGACATCACGGACCCCTGCGGTACCCCGGCATTCACTTGCAAAAAGCGAGAAGCCTGGCCATCGCAGAGGACCCGCATTCGGCGTTCGTTCAGAAAGCTGGCCATCCAGCTGCACAGTTGAGGAGGTAGACCATATGACGGAAGCTTGGAAAGAAGCGAAGCATGCCAGACTCTATCGAAGGCTTTGGCGATGTCCAGGCTAATCGCCAAGGACTCGCCGTGCCTTTCCATAGCTTCACCCCAGACATGCGTTACGAATGCCAGAAGATCACCCGTTGATCGTTTTGGCCTGAAGCCGTATTGCCGATCATTTAGTAGCGAGTGATCTTCGAGATATCGCATGAGCTGCTTGTTGATGAGGAGCTCAAACACCTTGCAGATGACTGAGGTGACAGCTATGGGTCGATAGTTGCCCGGATCAGACCGATCCCCTTTCTTGGGGATCGGTTGTACGTTCGCCTCTTTCCAGACCTCCGGCACGATTCCTGTGGAGTAAGACAGGCGGTACAGACGAGTTAGTACAGGAGACAACTCAGCTGCGCATTTCCGTAGTACCACCGCCGGAATGCCGTCAGGGCCACTGGCTTTCCGCGTGTCGAGTGATTGCAGCACTGCCCGTACATCGCATTGCCTGAGTACAATGTCAGGCATAGTGTGGCCACAGTTGGCGATGGCGGGGGGCTGTAGGCCACGGTCGTCGACCCGGGAATTAGCCGCAAAGAGGTCTGCGAGCATATCCGCTTTCTCTTGGGCTTTGTGAGCCAGTGTTCCATCTGGGTAACGCAGCGGTGGCAGCGAGGGCTGACAGAAGTTAGATTGCACGGCTTTGGCCAGTTGCCAGTATCCACGGCTGCCCGTGGGATGGGAAGTGAGCTCCTGACCAAGCCGCGCGATGCGCTGGGCATCCGCTCTCTTAAAGGCCCTCTTGCTGGAATTTGTGGCCCAGTTGTACGCTGCTTTGAGGTGGCCCACGTTTGGGTCGCGCACAGCCCGGGCCCTGATCCAGGCGCGATATGCCGACTGTTTTTGTCGAACAGCTTTGGCACAATCTCGCCCGAACCAGGAACGTGCTCTGCGGATACTGGCGACATCAGTGAAAGGGATGTAATATTCCATCCCTAAACTGATCTCGCCAGCAATCGCAGAAGCACTATCCGAAGGAGCCTTTCCTACAAAGCAGCGCTGGCTCCAGGGGACGGACGCATAATAATCGCGTAGACCGTCCCAGTCCGCTGACGAGAAGTGCCATAGTCGTCGTGACATTTGTACAGCACGTGCAGGAGGTGATACCTTCATGCCAGCGTGAACAACACAGTGGTCGGAACTACCCAATGGGGCTCCTACCGAAACACTGTACTGGGCTGGGCGACTCGTCAGCAGTAAATCCAGCAGAGCGGGCGCATGATCTGAGCTGACTGGTATCCGGGTGATCCCGCATACCATCAGGGTCAGACCGTGGGAGAGAGCGAACGCATGGGCGGCCCTACCCGCATGATCAGTCTTGAGGGACCCCAGCCATTCAATGTGATGGCCATTGAAGTCCCCCAGAAATACTAGGTCAGCGTTCGGGAACCGCACCTGCGCTTCATCAGCCGTCTCGCTGAGGTACTGGAAGAGCTTTGTTGTCTCAGAATCCCCTGTGTGGGAACGGTAGACGCACACGTAGATCTGGCTCATAGAGCCATGGTCTACGTGCAGCCAAAGGACGGAATTGGAGGGGTTCTCTAGGCAGCGCAACCGGCGGCAGCAAACATCCGCCCTAACGAACACGCACACCCCGGCTTTGTCTCGAAATTGTTCCTCGATGACATAGCCGGGGTAACACAGGTAAGACGTGTCGTCAGGGCGGCGTATTTGTGTCTCCGTGAGGAACATCACAGCGGGCCGTGCCGTCTCAAGGTGATAGTGGACGGCATCGAGGTTAGCATGGAGTCCACGGACGTTAGTGAACTCCACCTCGAGAAGTGAAGCTGTGGGGTTTCCTAGGGCCGCTGTGAAACGTTTACTTTTTTTTTTGTTGCACTGCCATTGTAGATTTTGAAGAAGAAGAAGCGTGAAGACAGGGCGACATCTGGTGCAGCAGTAAGTGACAAAGCGCAGGGGCTATCTTTGTCTAGAACCGTGTGGTTAGGTCGGAGCCGACTCGCCGGACGGAAGGGCTCCCAAACCCCAAGGCAAGGCCGCCGCTACCCCACACCGGTTACCACCCGGAGCCCACATCAGGATTATGCGCAACATGTGGGGCAGCCTCCTGGGGTGGTTGGTCCCAGGCGGGCCCCATGACTGTGTTGCGGGCGGCCGCGGCAACGCCGTTGCTAAGGGTCTCCCTGGCCGGCAAATCGACCCACACCACCCACACTAGACTCCGTTTCGCCCCCACTGGTCCCATGCCTGCTGCACCATACATCGCCTCGGGCCCGGCGGTGCAGCTGCTGAACCCCTAACGCAACCCAGCCTGGGCTGGGTTACTTGGGGGGCTTTAGCACAACTGCACGGTGGTACCCCCCCGGACCAACACTGTTGTACCACCTGGTACCCACGTAGGGGCCGAAGCCACTCCATAGGTACCATAAATTAACGAGTCTCGTCCGTTGATCAGCAGGTGCGCCACTAGCAGGTGAGGTCGCTGGGGCCCTAAAGATGTTGGTAGAGCCCCTTTGCACCCAACCCTAATTCAGGAAATGAATGTGTTAATTCTGCAGGATGATTGAGTAAGAATATCTTAATCGAAAACTGTGGTTAAACCAATATCTCAGGCCCGAAATAAACCTCAGAGTCTCCATGAAAGCTTGGAAGTATAAACAATAACATATTACAACGGCCAACTTAAATATTGAATTCACTGTGACCTAAATTCTCAACTTCAGTTAGGTATACTTCCCAATTGCCACCTTATATAGGTTCCAATATTATTTAGAGGAAAAGGCAGCTTCCCAAGAAGAAGAACTGGGGAGAAATTCTTTAGTTGGTCTATACTCACGTAAGCATCCAGCAGGTCCGAAACCGTAATATCCTGGTAGGCAAGAGTCACACTGCGATCCACCGACCCCCTCGGCGCAGGCACAGGCCCCCGACACAGGGTCGCAGGCGGAAGCGCCCGAACCACAAGAGCATCGCCGACATGACCCGAACTGAAGGCCCCAGAAGCCTTCCTAAAAACAAGATCAATGTGAAAATTCCATCATCATCCAATACACCCACTGGTGGAAGACTCCTCCAACTAACCTGCTAACTGCCCAGCGGCTTCCGGAGATACGTAAAATGCCTAAGGTTCTTTGAGAGTTTGGTAATAAAACAGCTTCATTAAAATTTCAACATTCAATACTTTATGAAGCAGAATTGCAGATTATTTACCAATAAAATTTTGATACGTAGTAAGAATCAAGTTAGACGTTATATGACCGTTACTTGGGCCCGGCCCGGACTGCAAAGATCGTAGAGGTAGTTATGTCCTGGCCATTGAAATTTAGGTTCGGATATCAGAATGGTTGTTACTTTTAGGGGTACGTGGGACAAAACTACTGGCAAAATATGATGAGTGTAATGCGCCTCTACCTATCTCCCTCAGAGATGTACTATACAATCCCACATATCAGCCCTAGCGCATGGCAGTGTCCACTAAAGTAGATCTACATTATTCAGCCAATGATATGGCAGAAAACTCAGTCACGTGACAAAATTTACACATTTTCAAAATTATATACGTTATCATTGGTGGAATATGTCGATCGATTAAGTTAAAGCTGGCTGCGTTAAGCATGCTGGTGATATATTCAACATAAACCGTAAAAATCTGATATTACCTACGATATTATATGGTAGGGAGGTACGCAATAATCCCACGCAGAATGGCATGTAAAAGGAATGTTATCGTTGCATTCTTGTGCCCGAGTGTTTTGTGTTGCTAATAGAGATTGTAAACTATTATATTGTTAGTAGTTATTAGAATATTACTATTGCAATCTAAGGAGTAATACTTATAAGGTATTGTACTAATCGAAGTCGAGCAAATGCATGTTAGATTATATATAGATGTAGGGCACGAATGGGTACTTAGAATTTACAATGACTCATACGCTTAGCGTTCACGCGCCTCATAGTGTCGTTAGTGAATACGGGTTTAAGATCTGACAAGATTAAAACATAATATTTAGCTTTAATGTCAAAGTATGTCAGCTGTTTCATCATACGTTCGTGTTTCTACAAAAATGTCAAAGTACGAGTTTACTACTGACCGTATTTACTGTAGGTACTATTCCTTATTCTGTGCAGTAGTGAACACGTTCGTACGGTACTACTATTTTACTCGTACTATAATCTGTGACCGTGCGCCGAACTACTGACTACGGATGTTGATAACTAAAATAGTCTGTGTCAGTAAGTAACTACTTTTATTTAATAGTTATTTATTAAATAACTAGAGGTCTCCCGCGACTTCTTACGCATGGTTATACAGATTTTTTCCCGTTCCCGTCGCTTGCAATTATTGTTCCCGTTCGCGTCACTCGTAATAACATCTAGCTTCGCAAATAATTATTTTAGAACGAATTTCATTTCAATAAAATATGTTATAGTGAGTTAACCTTAAAAGAGGAACAATTCTTTAGTACATCTTTTTAACATAACATTAACCATTTGGCCAGCGCACGCAACGGAAGTTCTTAAAAGAAATATTTTTCCCCGTTTTTAAAACATATCACACTGCTGCTCCGCTCCTATTGATTTTAGCGTGATGTTATATAGCCTATAGCCTTCGTAGATAAATCCACTTCACAACAAAAAAAAAATTTCAAATCGAACCAGTAGGTATTTCCTGAGATTAGAGCGTACAAACAAACAAACTCTTCTGCTTTATAATATTATTATAGATAATCTTTATGTTCTAAATATAATAAAACAGTAGAAATCTGTCATATTGTATTGTTTATTGACGTATCCTGGCACTTTGGGCACAGAATAGGGAATATACAGAACTTGCACTCCGACGTTAATTAACGTACGTTCTTTTGTTTACAGAGAACATAATTCGAACGTTAGGGTTGTCAGTAAAGTGCCAGCATAATTTCTAAAACTCTATGGTTAATGCCGTGTCACAAACAAGGGACAACCCTTAGTGACTTACAACTTCAAGTTGTCGCTGACGTCACGTATTTTTTGCGAATGTATACTATGAATTACCCAAAGCAGGCCTATGTCACTCGCCACATAGGCCTGCTTTGGGTAATTCATAGTATTCTTATATCTGTGGTAATTCCCAGACGCTTGTCTGACAGCAAGTGCACCGTGTGTAGGACAGGATGTATTGGGCTCCGAAAATGTTGAGAGGCCCTTTAGTGCCCATATTTAATTGCTCTGTAACATCAGAATGGTGGGAACATTCACGATGGTTAAGGGACAGATAAAAGCTAGCTGTTAGACGCCATTTTGAGATACGGTTTACAGTTACATTTGACGTGAGAACGAATTAATATTCGTATATCGGCACAGTTTAAATGTTAATACGTTGTATACAATGCGTCGGCGATATATTATCAATACTAATCTACATATATTATTCAACTAGGTACTGCCCGCGACTTCGTCTGCACAAGATTACTACTTAGCGCTTTTGGTGTGAAGGCGTAAGAGACATAGAGAATTGTCATCATAGTAACTTTTGTAAACGATGAAATTTATCAACTTCAAATATCAGATGCAGTTACAAGTATTTCTTTTGAAAGGAATCAATATACATAGCTATGTACAATATACATAGGTGCATAGAACAAAGGCCTACGACTGTCAGACATACGTAATTTTATAAAAGCTAAAAATTTCACACATGATATCCAGATATGCCTACCCCTTCGGGGAAAAAGGCGTGATGTTTTGTTATGATATCCAGACGGGACTCACGCGTCGTCGCCCTTAAACTGATGTGAAAACAAGCCTCCCATCCCAAGTGATCCTGTTTGTTCACCTTTCAGCTATGATTTGGTAGCTAATTTGGTCCGAGTCTACAGTATACAGCCTAAACATTTTCATAAATATAGAAGATTAGCAGCTCATACTCACAACTTAAAAAAAACAAATTATTCCACAAATCCGCAGTAAATATTAGTTTTATTGCAATGGCAACATTGTAATAAATATCAAACGCGTCCCTATGCGTGTCCAGAAACTGTATATCAAATGTGAGCAAATTCTTCGTTCCATTTCCACGATCGTTTAGATTTTATTGCCTCGAAATGTCACACAGACATTTACCTCTAATGATATTTGTTTAGTATCATAATTTTCAGCTCTATACATACCTATCTACTTGTGATATTAATACTTTCTAATTATTTTATAGATTTGAAAGTCGTTACTTCAAGTGTTAGAAATTTATTCTAGGAACGCAACTAAAGATTACAAAATATTGTGGGCTGTTTGAAGATTTGATTGTTTGTTTGAATTTAAAAGTCTCGGTAACTACTAAACCGATTTTGAAAATTATTTCAGTGATATGTAGTTACATTATCCCCGAGTGATATAGGCTACTTTATATCCCGGTAATATGTGCCCGTGGAAATTGGGAACGGGAAACCGAAATCACGCGGGCGGAGCGCGGTAAGCAGCATAAAATAAAGTTATAGGAATACCTTATGAAATCCACTCACTAGCACTCTTTGTATTCAATAAAAAACCTTTAAAATCTAATGAAAAAATTATCACGTACCTAATTCTATTCATTATTTAAACAAATTAAATTCTACGAGTATTCTACTTAATCTAAAAAAAACAAGTCACAAACACAAATTTCGAACACTTGAACGTCAAGATTATTGTTAGGGGGCCTAATACACGCCGGGCGCCACTGGACTTACCCTCTGCTAGTAACCAGAGACGCCCGGCAACGGACGTTAGAGCGGCACCGCGGGATTAAAAAAAAAAAAAGGGGCCTGATACATTGATTTTTTTTTATCTACCAAGCAGTTTTTCCTAAGTATTTTAACAGAGTAATTCATTCAAAATAGACGTAAGGAAATTGTAAGCTTGCATGAATTCGCATAGCGCTGCCAATTAGTTGATGCGTTGTACGGAGCATCTGTACTGTGTAAACTGTGCTGTATGTAAATAAGTTTTACCTCACAAGTATCGCAAGCTCTGCCTGTAACATGTTGCTTGCAACGACATTGTCCCGTGCGAATGTCGCACACGTTGCTCTCCGCACCGACAGGCGAACAGTTACACCCTGTAACAAACAAAAAATCTGAAATTAATACATGCATTAATACAGCAAACTTGTTTCGTCTTCTAGAAAGAGACTGGCAATGGGCATCGTTGTGTTAACACAACGTAGGTACGTGACTATGCTATACTATAGTCATATAGCACAAGCTCTGGTAAGTTTATGACTAGAATACGTTTTATTTGTGTATTTATTTCACACACACACATATATATCATCGCCTGTATTCGCAGGGGGTATTTTTAGTCCCATGTAATAGGCAAACCTATTGCCGTCACCGGGAAAGCATATAATGGGTTATGTCTAAAATGGCTGAATGAATTTAATAAATAGTTGCAACTATACATATTGTAATTTTAAAAAACATTTAAACCCGTTGCCTTGCGATGAAATAAAATCTTGCTGCTATGGCACAGCCAATTAAAGTCCTGGGCGTCTCGGACTATGTTTATTTCAGGGTTTTATTATTCATTTCCAAAAGCCAGGCAGCCCTTTTGCTAGGAAATATTCTCTTCGAAGCAAACTTGGAAAATTACATGTAAAAATATCAAAACTTTAATTAATACCTAAAAATTATATTAAATTAACAAACGCACTACTCGCCCTTACAATTTTTGAAGGTTCTCCTCGATTTCTCCGGGATCCGATCATCAGATACTTGGAAAAATCTCCATTCCAACAAAAAAAAATTAAAATCGGTTCATAAACGACGAAGTTATCCGCGAACAAACAAAAAATATATGGTCAAATGGAGAAACCTTTTTTTTAAGTCGGTTAAAAATTCATGTTCGTGTTTCGACTCAGAGGAGCTTAGGGATCATGGTAAACTCAAAATCGTTGTTTTACACGATTACAATTACCCTATTATAATTAACCTAATTTTACCTATATAAAATTCTCATGTCACAATATCAGTTACCATACTCCTCCGAAGCAGCTTGACCGATTTTTATGAAATTTTATATGCATAATCCGTAAGTCTGAGAATAGGCTACTATCTATTTTTCATACCACGAAAAATATAGAAACATTTCTCGCGCTCGAAAATGACCCAACGTAGATATAGCTGTTGCTAGGCAAATCTTGCCGCTAAGGTGTGTAGTTCGGTTTTTATAGCCCCGGTCTGTCAATTCACCTATAATGCAACTGTTGCTATGCGTTGCTAGCCAATCAGAGATACATTGACAATTGAATCAATCATTATTTCGAAATAGTAATCGTTGTTCATAGAAAACAAAATATATCGAGGGACCGTTTATTTTAGAGATTTTGTTTGAAGTTAGGCTTCTATGTTTTTTCCGTTCACTGCCTCTCAGTGATAAGGGTTGTCCACCTCAAAAATTTCTTTGGACAAAATTTTTATTTTTTTATAATGCGGCATTAAAAAATACAAATTTTCACCCGTTTTTTTATTTATATTTAGGCGACAAATTGACGCCACTCGCCAATAGCACGCCGCCCGTAAGCTGTGGCGACGTCTAGCGATTGTGGGCGACTCTCATAGTACACAGGAATACTATAGAGTGTGGCCCTCAACTTGATAACCCAGTAATGTGCCTCTTCACGCTTCGCTTAAAGAACCCAGGGTTATATGTTGGAGGAAACACGTGCGCAGGCAGGGCGTTCCAATCCACCATCGTCCGGCAGAGAAACGAACGTTTAAAACGTTCGGTTCTCGCGAAGACGGTTTCCACGGTATGCACGGCACGCGTTGTTCGGGATCAGAAGGGAGAGGGTGGGATCAGGTTTGCAGAAAACCTTCTATCCTTAACCCTTCTATCATTAGTCCCTATTTCCCGTGGTTACGACAGTTCTTATGAAAGAAAATGCGTTACGAAGTTCCCCGGGACAGCTAGTAATAGATAAATAAGATAAAATAAAGTAGTTTGGAAGCCATTGAATACTGTTACTGATTCTGATCAAAGTACTTTTAGGTTTGCACGGGTATAAGGCAAAAAAAAATGGTCCTTGTACCGTTCGACCCGTGTTGCTCTATGATAGATCAGCGGTCGTCAGACGTCACTAGAAATTCTTCCTAGCGCTAACCACAGGCGCTCGGCAATGAACGTTCGGCAAAGTCACATTGTGGAGACTTAAAATTACTTATCATTAAAACGATACCAAACCCCTGAGAAATAGGTCGAATGTCACTTTCAATGAAAATCGACCACATTTCTAAGTAAATTAAGGATTAATTTGCAAGATTCCGTATACTGCTGAATGTCCACCTGCATTGTATTATGATTAGTGTATACTAACAGTTCATTGTTTCATTAGGTAAGTCGGATTTTTATCCGACTACTCTTATACAAAGGGCTCTATATCGTATCCATGCGTCTCGGTGAGGTATGTGGCCTAATAGTACCTAATAGGTAATAGTTGATTTCATATTACTGCCAATATAAACTAGAGACATGATGGATAAAGGAGTCTGACGAAACAGATACATAAAGAGAGTATTGATGGCCTTAAGTTTTATTGCCAGGTTCTTTCTCTCAGGCTCTACCTATTGTTTTGCTAATTTGGCAATAAATGTAACTTAAGAAGCAATTTTTACTTTGATTATAACCTTTATAACATCTGTATGACTTTCAAAAGTATCACCTTGTAACCTAATTGAAAGAAAGAAAGAAAAAGCGTTTATTTGCTCACAAGAGTAAGACACATAACAGAGACAAATTTTTAATTTTTTTAAATTTAATAAACATTTTCATCTTCTGCATGGTAATAAATGCTGTCGGACGCAGGTAGGTACTTTGATATCTTGTTGAAAGGCCAGGTTAAGGGTACCCGTAAGAGGAGTGCATGCTTGCAACTACTTATGAAACTTGAAGAAACGAAAGAAGTCTGGCAACATCGTAGCAAGTAGAAAGCCATAGTATCTGGTTAACCCAACGGGAAAGAGGCGTGACTTGTAAGTATGCTAAAATGAGATATCTACATTAGCAACTAAAATTATGTAGATAATTTTTATAGTCAGAATATAAATAAATTTGACTGCCTCGGTGGCTCAGTGGTATGAGTATGCGACTGCCGCCACTGAGGTCCCAGGTTCGATTCCGGGTCGATTCGAATTATTTGTGTGATCCACAAATGTTTGTTTCGGAGTTTGGGTATTTTCTATGTATAATATGTTTGTATTTAGAAATATATAAGTATGTTTATCAGTCGTCTAGATCCCATAACACAAGCTTATATTAGCTTAATTTGGGCTAGATGACGTTGTGTGAGAATGTCCAAAAATATTTATTATTATTTATTTAAATAAGCAAAGTAATTAGGTATGCAAAAAAATAGGTAGATACATAATAATATTTAACTGTATACATAAGGGACGGGCAAACTCATCCTTCACATGTGACGTACACGCATTATGACATCTGAACAGCTTCTGGTCTATACAATTTGCATGGTAACGAACACACTGGTTCTTCACCACGCAGTTTTATGCGTCACCGCGCCAGACTCGCGTGTTCCCAAGCGTACGACGCTCACACACGTTTAAAGTGTCAAAGTGCGTAAGGTAACGTAAACGTCAGACGTTGTAAGACGTAGGACCAGTGTGTCGTTGTATCCCACGTCGCGTGGCATACGTCGTATGTGAAGGAGGAGTGTGGTTTTAGTATTATTCTTTACTTCACCAAGTAGGTAAATTCAATCAGAGGTAATCATAACATTACATAGCTTTGAATAAAATAAATACTATGCTAATATATAATAACTACCAGTTTCACGTCAGTGTATCATTCGATTCGAAGCTCATGAAGTAATGACAGTAGTTGCGCGTGCGGTGCCTATTAAATAACCTCTAGTATGGAATGCAATCATTTGCGTTATTAAGAGATCAAACGGTTAGTTAAGCACAAATCTTAACAGTCACTTATTTAATAAATAGCTCGTATTAAACGGAACGTGGGATAATTTAATTGATGTTTTAGTTACGCTCAAGTCTCCGAGGGGGTAGGCAGAACCCGTTCAAACTTCAGGCAATATAAAAGGTACTCGTACTTATACATAACTATAGCAGACGCCCGCGGCTTCGGGCGCTTGACAAATTATATACACAAAAACCTTCCTCGAGAACCACTGTATCCATTGGTGAAAATCCCATCAAAATCTGTTGCGTAATTTTAAAGATCTAAGCATACATAGGGAATGGAAGCGACTTTGTTGTATCCTATAGCTACGTATTAATTCGCGTGAACAAGTATGATAATTACAAAGAAAGTTTAAAATATTAAGGCAATATATTTTATTAGATAACTTCCCTATTGAAAGACTGAACGTTCCGGGAGAAAATAGTAGTAGTTTAAGTTATTAAAATACTAGTTCTAGTGAACTAGTATTTACTCTACAACATTACGATACTGTTGTTTGACTCTAATCGTGTTGTTTAGTCTGTAAAGGCTATTAGCTATCTTTTATAACGCTTTTATATCAATCGGGGGGGACTAATAAGTGATAAATATAGTGCTTTCTCTGTTAGTAGGCAATTGCGGGTCAGATGCAGATTAGAAGGGGCATAATATATATCTAAGCTGTTAACACTGAAATACTGGTTTGCGATTGTTAGTGGAAACGTCGTCGATAAATCTACTCATTGGATTTAATCGTAGTTAGTTTAACTATTAGATATTTTGTTAAGTAAAGCTTATCCGTAACAATATGTACAATGGCGTGCATAAACCAATAATGGCTTTTCTTCGAGCAGACCTTAGAGATCATTCATCATCTTTGTAATCCGTTATAGTTTTAGCTGAATATCTCGTCAAATGTCTCGAAAAATCGTTTTAGCAACCTCTATATGGTTTTAAAAGACTAATAATACCCCACAATATGGGATAGGTGCGAGGAAACAAAAATCTAGCACTTCGTCGACGTAGTAAATACAAATATCCTGCAAAGTTTTCAAGTGTCTAGCACTAACCGTTTGAAAGTAAAGCCGAGGATGGACGGACATACGCACGGACGGACATGCCGAAACTATAAGGGTTCCGAGAATTGAACTGAAACCCTAAAAAAACTAAAAAAACACGCTTTTATAGAGAATACAACTAAAAAGTAGAAAATAAATTTTAAAGTTTGAAAATATATTTTCTACTTTTTAGTTGGATTCTCTATTACTATTATTTATTTTCCATTTTTTAGTTTTTATATTCATTTTTTTTTATATTTTCAATCGAATTATTGCATTGTCATCGGTCTTTGACAGGTGTGCAAAGTTTGAATTAAATCTGATCGTTCAAAGTAGGGCAAAATCGAACCCAAAAGAGGCGGTTAAAAAAAAAACATACATACAAGCAAGCAAGTAAGCAAGCAAACATACAAGTGAAGCTAATAAAAGCGTATTAAGAAATGGAGAGCAGCGTCACAGAATGGGGAATAGAACTAGTAACTTGCACTCCGACGTTAATTAAAGCACATTCTTTTGTTTACAGAGAACACAATTCGAACGTTAGGGTTGTCAGGAAAGTGCCAGCATGATTTGACCAATAATTATGACGTTAATGCCTCAATATCAACTCTATGGTCAATGCCGTATCACAAACAAGAGACAACCCTTACTGACTTACAACTTCAAGTTGTCGCTGACGTCACGTATTTTTTGCGATTGTTAGGCGAGTGACATAGGCTTGGCCGTGTCTTGTTCCTATTTTCTGAAAGACAAAACAGTAGGTACCTATTAAAACTTTTCTCTCCTTTGTCCTACTCAAGACCACGAGAATAAGACAAACTATAAAACTATAAATGACTTTGTTTGTTTCCAATCACCATCTGCGGTAGGTACATTGTTACCGATGACCTGATTCCGTAGGCGATGTGTAATGTTAACTTTTGTTAGACCATCTGGTAATGAGTCCGTACAAGTTCTATGGAGTAATGTGGTAATGAGATAAAATACCGGTGTGGTCGCGGTGAAATATAAAGACTTGTATAAGTATACTAGCTTCTACTCGCGACTACGTCTGCGGAAAATGTGTTACTTTTAGGCCGTTGAGTAAATCAACAAGAAGCTGAAAAGTTGGTTTGTTTGAACGCGCTAATCTCAGGTCCAAATCGTAAAATTATATTTTCGGTGAATAGTCCGTTTTTTGAGAAGAGTTTTGAGGCTTCCATAACTTTACGCTACGAGCAATAGGAGCGGAGCAATAATGATAAATCTTAAATAAACTATTAGACTTACACTAGGAACCTATGTGTGATTTTTAATATTTACTTCATTTATGTAAGAAAAAGACACGGAGGGGCTCGTGGTCTAGTGGTAACCGACAATGTTAACACATTGCAAAGGTTAAGCAACATCGAGTCAGGCCGGTCTTAAGATGGGTGACCATTTTTTAAGACATTGAGACCCCTCCGTGCCTCGGAGAGCACGTTAAGCCGTCGGTCTCGGTTGTCATACAAACATCTATGGTAGTCGTTGGGGGTAGTTGGGAACTAAATCAAAAATCCTCGCGGTCTAACTACAGAACTTCGGTATCGTCCATGGGGTCAGATGGCAGTCGCTTCACGGAAAATATCAGAGTTCAGCTGAATCGTAGTTAGACTGGAAAGTCGACCCCAATTGGGTTGGGAAAAGACTCGGTGAATGAATGATTTAAGAAAAACACCTAATCTCCGAAACAAAACATGCGGATCGTACAAATATGTGACCTGACCCTGGAATCGAACCCTTTAAAGTACTATAATGATATAGTTCTCATAGGTAGCACATAGGTACGTAGGTATTAGGGTTATTAGGAAACTAATTTCAACAGAACATGTACGGCCAATTAGGTAAATTAATTGCGTATAGGTACATGAGTGGAGCCAATTAGATCTATTAAAATGTATCTAGTAATTACTGCAATCGGTTGTAATTTACGGGGTATCGAACACGTGGGTAATTAGCATAAGCACACACATACACACACAGCTACATAGAATCACACGATCACATAGCTACCTACATAGGTATATCAGAGGGGCTTGTGGATTGGCCAAGTCACCGATTAGGTTAACACATTGCAAAGGTTAAACAACACTAAGCCAGGTCGGTCTCAGGATATGTGACCATTTCTAACATTAAGACCCGTTCGTGCCTCGGAGAGCACGTTATCGTCGTCGGTCCGATTTGCCATACAAACATCTATGGCAGTCCGGATATATAAAGAAAGAAAGAAAGTATTTTTTATCGTTGCATCACAACTTTACACTCAACATTACACAAAGAATAATATAACTATTATCTGTGGTCACAACGACCACAGACTTAAAATTGACATAAGTGACACGGTCGTGTCACAATAACTGACAGTGTGGTTTGGTTTAACACTTATGGGTGACGTGTGTGTGGCAGGAAATACGTGTCGAACACGTGCCGCGTTTTTACAACATATTATTTATCATTTATTGCCTAAATTGGCCTAAATAAATCCACTCACACGTACCCACGTACAGCAACTTGTAAAAATTGCGACGCACAATATGAGATAACACTCAGCATATTGTAGTGAGACGAGCACAGAGCCTATTTCATTACATCTGGTTTTCAGTGTCACCCCATAGCGATATACCTTTTATCTACTAGCCCTAACAAAAAAAATCCGACCGGTCTAACTACAGAACTTCGATATCGCCCATGGGTTGCGGAGGTCAGATGGCAGTTCCTACACACTGACAGATCGCCTGCAGGGATGAAATTCGAACAATAGTCTGAAATATTAAGATAGAAGTTATAAACAGATCACAAAAACTGATGTCATTGGCAGAATTCGAACCCACGGCCTTTACCTTAAAGAGGGAATGCTCTGACCACTGAGCTGCGATAATCAATACCATCAATTTTTGTTTCATATCATAATATTTCTAGATCGCGCTATTAGGGTTAGCGTTGTTTCCATCTACCGGAACTCTGCCGAACTACGGTAGTTTAAGTGTAAAAGTGTAAACAGATCACAATTTTTGAGATATGTGATTTGCACCAATTATCCCATCAAATAAAGTGAGAAAAAAATACATTATTACTTTTAATCTTTTAATGTGTATACCTACTTAGTGAGGACGAGAAAACTACTTCGTAAGTAGATAATTAAATCTTATCTAAATTATGTAAAACATTTACTAATATATATATAGAAATCTATAATATATAGAAAACAACCATAAAATATTACTAAATAAAATAGAAAACACTTTAAGCTTTTACATGCTGTAAAATAAACTTAAATGTACAGATAACACGAACTTTGCCTAACACTATTTTAATAAACACATTGGGCGTTTTCATTTTGCACGATAACGACACACGATATCGTCCACGAAATCTTGACGATATCGTGCACGATACCACTGAGACCCCTCCGTGCCTCGGAGAGCACGTTAAGCCGTCGGACCCGGTTGTCATACGAACATCTATGGCAGTCGCTTTACAGTCAGTATCAAATATCCGACCGTTCTAACTGTAGAACTTCGATATCGCCCATGGGTTGTGGAGGTCAGATGGCAGTCGCTTCACGGAAAATATTGAAGTTCAGCCGGATCGCAGTTAGACTGGAAAGCTGACCCCAACTGAGTTGGGAAAAGGCTCGGTGAATGATGATCGTGCACGATACCTTAAAGTTACTGCAGCTATTTTCGATATCGTAGCGATATCGTCACGATGTCGTCAATCGTGGCTTGTGAAAACGCTCATTGTAGGTATATTTTTCTCTTTTAAAATAACAATATTCGTTAAATCGATAGTGGGGTCATCATTAGTTCTGTTTTATGTATTTAAGAGTCCGTATGCAGAATCGAAACGGGCGGAATTAGGTATTTGACACATTTTGTGCGTGAGTCCAGAGTTACCGATGGTGGTCAGCCAGTAGGTACGGCGATTACATGGTTTTGATCTTTTTTTTTTCATTTTATAATAATAGTGTCTTGTGTGGGGGAGGTGAAAAGAGGGCTAGGAGCGGGGTGTTTTTTCTCTCTCCTTAAATTCAAGAAAAGACCCTCTATACTCGTATGATCCCGTAATCAAAACTCCTCTACCTTTCCTCTGTCGTTGCACTCTCAAAGGGGGGGCGAGGGCTAATTTTTTTTCCTAATCAAAATCATTTGACCTCCTCTATACAAAGGGGCTCTACCAACATATTTAGGGCCCCAGCGAACTCATCTGCTAGTGGCGCACCTGCTGATCAACGGACGAGGCTCGTTAATTTACGGTACCTATGAAGTGGCTTCGGTCCCTACGTGGGTACCGGGTGTTGGTCCGGGGGGTGCCACCGTGCAACTGTGCTAAAGCCCCACAAGTAACCCAGCCCAGACTGGTTGCGTAAGGGGTTCAAAAGCTGCACCGCCGCGCCCGGGGCCATGTATGGTGCAGCAGGCATGGGACCAGTGCGGGCAAAGCGAAGTTTAGTGTGGGTGGTGTAGGTCGATTCGCCGGCCAGGGAGACCCTTAGCAACGGCGTTGCCGCGGCCGCCCGCAACACAGTCATGGGGCCCGCCTGGGACCAACCACACCAGGAGGCTGCCCCACATGTTCTCGCGCATAATCCTGATGTGGGATCGCCGCTCCGGGTGGTAACCGGTGTGGGATAGCGGCGGCCTTGCACCAGGGGGGTTTGGCTCCAACCTAACCACACGGTTCCAGACGAAGCTAGCCCCTGCGCTTTGTCACTTATTACTGCTGCACCAAATGTCGCCCTGTCTTCACGCTTCTTCTTCAAATTTATAATGGCAGTGCAACAGAAATAAGTAAACGTTCCACAGCGGCCCCAGGAAACCCCACAGCTTCACTTTTCGAGGTGGAGTTCACCAAAATCCGTGGACTCCATGCGAACCTCGATGCCGTCCACCATACCTTGAGACGGCTCGGCCCGCTGTGACGTTCCTCACGGAGACACAAATACGCCGCCCTGACAACACGCCTTACCTGTGTTGCCCCGGTTATGTATATATGTATCGAGGAACAATACCGGGGTGCCGCAGGGGTCCGTGCTGTCACCAACTCTTTTCCTTCTGCAAATCAATGATATGCTATCCCTCGGGAACATTCATTGTTATGCAAATGACAGCACATTGCAGGCGTGTGCATTTACAGCGAAGAAATCCCCTTTCATGCATTATTACCAATGAAGGGCAACCTTGAGATCCTTGACATAGACGTTCGTCAAGAGCTCAATAATAAAAACTACATCGAAAGATGTATAGGGCTAGCTTCGTGGAAACTAGGAATACTGAATAAGGTAAAGCGATTCTTTACACTGCATCAGAGGTGTCTGCTGTACAAGACGCAGATTGGACCTTGCGTCGAATACTGCTCTCACTTCTGGGACGGCTCCGCGAAGTATTTGCTGGACGCTCTCGACGCTATGCAGCGTCGAGCTATCCGTATTATAGATTGTCCGGAGGTAACGGGAAGCTTTGAGCCGCTAGCTCAGCGCCGAACAATAGCTTCCTTGGCCGCATTCTACCGTATTTACCACGGCGAGCATTCTGAAGAGCTCTTCAATCTGATCCCATCTTCCTTCCGATCCCGAACAACGCGTGCCGGGAAGAGATGCCACTCCCACACAGTAGGTACATGTTCGCGAGAACCGAACGTTTTAAACGTTCGTTTCTGTGCCGAACGATACGCGCCTGGAATGCCCTGCCTGTGCACGTGTTTCCTCCCACATATAATCCTGGGTTCAGTAGGTCGTCAAGTTGAGGGCCACTCTCATAGTATAGTGTGCTGTGAGTGACCCACAATCGCTTGACGTCGTCACGACTTACTACCAGGCGGGTGGCGTCAAATTGGCGAACCCAATACAAAAAAATAAAATAAAAAACTACTTCTATAAAATTATTACTCAGTTTGACTCTACTCGGGAGCCCCCCTTGGGGGACTGGAGGGCAAATCTCAAAAACTCGGAATTTTCCCTAGGTCCCCGAACCCCCTTTACATTTCTGCAAAAAAAACATAGGTACCTTCCCCTCCACCATCAAGGAGAACAATAAAATTGTGTCAGTGAGTGAGTGAGTAATCCAGCTTTATAAAATATAACAGCTTTTTTTAACAAAAACAATGATAAATACATTCTACATAATCACTTTCATTCTACATATCACTTGTTATATTTAAAAAGAAGCCTAATCATCACAAAATAATAACTAATATTACCAAAGTATCAAAATCTCACGCCACGCTATATTCGTCTGTAGACGGCGTCGAATTTTGGCGCGCAGAGCGACACGTCCTCTCCCTGTAAGCGCTTGGCGCGGACTGCTTACTTGAGGCATGCGTCGAGTATTATAAAGCGAAATTTAGGTGTTTTTAAAAGATTATTTACAGCCTATTTTTTATTATTTAGCTTTCTTTTTTTTTGGAAATGGATTGATTTTGAACCAAGGTTTATTTATGTTGTTTTAATTTTATGAACGAGAGTTTTATGTAGCCGAAATAAGAACCAATTCATTGCCCATTTTCTCTAAAATTTGACTAACTTAAATATTTGTTTACTCAATTTTTTTTTATGAAAGTGATAAAAGGTAATCCATACATTTGATAGATGACTTTTACAAGAATACACTGTATTTTTGTAATACTTTTTAGACGTCAAAACGATTAGTGAATTTGTGATATTCTAGACCTCTTCCAGCAAGAGATACGAAAAACTACCGATTGTTTTAGGTCGATTAATCAAAATTTAATGACAAAAATAAGAAAGTAGCTCACTTATTAGATCATTATTGAAATGATATTTCATGTTGTGCATTAAAACTTATAAAAAACAGTATTTTCAGTGTAAAAACACGTCTGTAAAATCAGCGAAAACGGTAAAATTGAATAGGAGGACTCTTAATACGTTTGATAGATTTTATCGATGTGTTTGATAGATTTTGATGTTGACTTTTATAGTTAACAAGCTAATAACCGCGGTTTCACCTGCGTGGCGTACTTTACACGTTCCAAATTCCCGCGGGAACACATGATAATAGAGCTATACCTTCATGATACTATTCTGAGTAATAAATTCACCAACTATATTAGTGAAACAACTTTTAAAATTGGTTCATAAGATCCAGAGATAAACCTACAACGTCACGAACACAACTTACCCACTTTATAACATGTATTAGTGGGTATATATTTAAACACATTTTGTATATGTTTTTGATGTTGGCATTTATAGTTTCCTGTCGATTGAGGGCGATTGAACGTTGTAAGAGCTGTCGGATAATCGCTTGTTTGATTTGCATAACATAAAATTCTTTATTAGATAGCATGTTAAACCTTTTGATACGATTTCCATAAATATTTTTTAACTGATTAACACACTTTTCTGTCAGTTCTAAGATACGGTTACTCACTAGAAAAATACATACTATCAAGCCTATATCCCCAAGGGGTCGGCAGAGGTGAATTACACAAATAGAAAATCAATACCTAACCCAGAATGGTTAGGAATTGCTCCAAGCCTAAATTCGAACAACCAAGACTGATGTTACCTACCTACATAACCTCTGCAGTCCGGACATTAGACATTTATCCAGCATAGAACTACTTAGGTTACTTTTATAACAAATTCCTCCTACGCGACAAGAGTCTCATTACCCAGTCGATACGCCGCCCGAGAGGTATCAGGCCTACGTACTTACAAATTAATCTTATTGATTACATCATCGTACATTAGTCAGACATATTCAAATAGGACATAACTCCTAAAACAGGCTTTTCTCGAAGCCCACACAGTGTCTAAATCAATTACCTGACAATTATAAATACAGATTAGCATTAGGCCATAAAACAAACACAGATTTTTATTAGTACACTAGTAGACGCCCGCGATTCGTTCGCAGGGAATTCAGGCTCTTCAGAGTTCTTTTTATTCAAGATGCTAAGTTACTTGGAAATAAATAATTGTGTTCCCACAGAGCCTTTTGACCGGTGTCGTAAATTTTTTTTCTACATTTTGTTTGGTTCAATTGCCGATGCAGAAGGTAGTTACTAAAAAATCTATAATTTCAGTTAAATTTGTTTTAGTACCAAGTTACCTACCTACTTCCCATCCATGCATGGTCTAGGGACACACTGTATGTACTTTGTACCTATGTAGTTGTAGAAAAGTCCCCTATTGTAATGTAGATTATGCTAAATCATTCATCTAGCGGCTAGATGAATCATTTAGCATAATACTCGAACCAGCCTCTCTGGCTAGATTCTAGCCAGAGAGGCAGAAAGAATACATTTCATTAGCAAACATCACCCACAACCAACTTAATAAACTTCCCAACCACGCGGAATGTCTATATAATCAATTTGCATCTTTAGGTCGTAGAACTGGCTCACCACTTAGAGTTATCACGCAGCCATTAGGATATGGTCGTCTAAGCACTGGATTACAAGCTCAGTATAGATTGTGGATATCTCTGATATATCTATTGTAGAGGTTCATACTACTCGTATTAGCATAGATTTCATGTTACATTATCTCTAAGTACCAGAACACTAAGTAGTATCTTAACTGCTGATTGGCTCAGAACCAGGGCTATGTCACTCGCCTAACAGTCGCAAAAAATACGTGACGTCAGCTACAACTTGAAGTTGAAAGTCAGTGAGGGTTGTCTCTTGTTTGTAATACGGCATTGACCATAGAGTTGATATTGAGGCATTAACGTCATAATTATTGGTTAAATTATGCTGGTATATATTTTACTTTACTGGACCACCCTAACGTTCGAATGATGTTCTCTGTAAACAAAAGAATGTCCTTTAATTAACGACGGAGTGCAAGTTCTGTATGTAAATATTATTCCCTATTCTGTGTCAGAACTAACGACGTAAGTCAAACATTGAGATAATCGCAATTTCGAGGGTTTAGACTAGTGGAGACGACATCGTAAAGCTAAACTGTGGGCGTCAGTTGAGCGTCAGATGATGACGAGGCTAATGGAGTCTTAGTCAGCTGACAGAACATTTCTCCTCAAAAGGAAACAGACGCTGGTTCGAGTACGGACCAAAAGGTACTGTTTTTGGGATTTGCATTTCAAAATTATAAGATATTGTTTAATGTGCAGAATGCTTCTGGATTTCGCACACTAGAGAACCAGATAAGTACTTACACAGGCGTCTCACTAAGATTTAAAATAGCCAAGCCAGTAGTGTACCTACCTGGTGATTAACGGACAAGACTTTAGTAAACAAAAGTTCCCGGTTAGCGACAAAAGGCCCGGTTCCTATTAAGTACTTATGTACTTAATAGGAACCGGGCCTTTTGTCGCTAACCGGGAACTTTTGTATGTATAAGACCAAGAACAAAAATGATCTAACAATACGTATCTATGAGAACCGACAACTTAGAAAGGTCATAAAAATAAGATTGTTAGTTAGACACTTTGGTATTGAGGACCTAGGCCTTTCTATGAACTAAGTGAGCTTGAAGCTATAAATCTGTCAAGAGATTTATTCGCCGTTTGGTCTAGCTAGAGTCTAGAAAATATCCTTATAGGGAATGCCGTTAACTGCGTTGAATTATGTATATCAATCATTTTAAAGTTTATTTTGATCGCCATTTAGCTCTTTGCTTAGGGCACAACACACAACATTCCACTTCTATAACACCCAAAGGTAAACACATGAGTGTCCACTTCGACTATATTTCGCCAGTGACTTTATTGGGCTCAAATCATTTGATTTAAACCTAAAAGTATTTGCAGGTTTCAAATAATTATAACCTTGAAATTCTTCCATTTCAAAACCTAACAAATCCAATAACCACAACAATGTCATTTATTATTTGTGACTCTCCATTCAATATAATGTGATAAAGCGAAATAGTCAAAGTCTTGAAAACAAATACTTGCGTAAGTACATAATTATAATGCTACTACATATTATGCAGAAGTCGTGACCAGGCGGAGAGCCATTGACGCCGACCGGCGCGGGCGCAACCATTGTTTACATAGCATTGTTTGAATTAAGACCTAACTGTTAGCGCTTGTAATTTGAACACTTAGTACTTTTAGTTCGGTCAGTGAACTGCTCCTGAACTGAACTAAATATAAATAAGATAAAAAGGGCTGCTCTGGCTGAAGAGATTCTATTCAGTGGTTTACGTAACTTTGGCGGTTGGAATTTTGGTTTGAATTGCGGAATATAGGTAGGTATAGATTTTATATAAGGCCCAGTAATGCCCAATAATAATGGGCCTTGAGTGTAAAAGTGTTTTTTATTTTATTTTATTCATTAAAACACTGTACTTAATATTATTTATTTTTCGATTATCGGCACTTGGTAGAACTTTTAAACTCACTTGTACATTCCACAATTTTCTTCATTATTTAAACTCCTGACCGGTTTCGCCCAATATATGGCATCATCAGAGGTATTCACTTTCACACTAAACAATCACAATAATAAACAAAATTGTGGAATGTACAAGCGAGTTTATTCAAAATGTAAAACACTGTAAGGTTCGGTTGTTCGAGTGTCACAAACGTATTTTTTGATGAAATTAAATATAAATAAATATTTTTGAATATATCATAACATTAAGCTAATACAAGCTTGTGTATGGGATCTAGACAACTGATAAACATGCTTGTATATAAAACAATGGGGTAAGATGTTGAATTTTTATATAATTGCACTAATTTCGCCAAATTTAGCGAAATTAGTGCAATTATATAAAAATTCAACATCTTACCCCATTGTTTTATCATGGACTTTCGCCAGGTAACGCCTGATTCCATTCAATATATACTTGTATATTTCTAAATACATACTTGTATAGAATCAGGCGTTACCTGGCGAAAATCCTTGACAAAGTAATGGTAAGTAAGATGTTCAAACTTTTTAAAATAATTGCATCATTCTCGCAAAAATATAAGACATTAAAACGTCGACAAATGTTTCACCTCTAAACGAGGCATTCTCAAGACTGTCTCAGAGAGAACAGCCTGTTCTCTCTGAGACACCATTACTTTAAATACATACATATTATACATAGAAAATACCCAAACTCCGAAACAAACATTTGTGGATCACACAAATAATTTGATTCGACCCGGAATCGAACCTGGGACCTCAGGGACGGCAGTCGCATACTTATACCACTGCGCCTACGGAGTTAGTATAAGACTGTGCGTAGGTGATAGGCTACTTTATATTCCAATAATAAGTTTCCATGGGAATAAGGAAAGTGAAAACTTTACAACACAGGCAAAGTCGCAGGCATTGAACTAGTGATATTTAACATATAAACAAACTTTGTCTCAGATTTGTAAATCTGTTGTGTATGTATTTGAGCCCATTTATGTAAGAATAAATAACCTGGATCAGTATATTATTTATTGTTCTGCGATGAATGCTGGTACTTTAAGCTTCTAGGGCTGTCACGCTTTTTAAATTACTTATAAGTAATTTTTCAGTACTGTGACAAATGAAATCGTAGTTTATTGTATTGAGAAGCTGTAAAAGACGTTATTATTTTTTTTTTTTTTTTTTTTTTTATATTTAGGTCGACAAATTGACGCCACTCGCCTGATGGTAAGCTGAGGCGACGTCTGGCAATTGAGGGCGACTCTCACAGTACACAGGAATACTATAGAGAGTGGCCCTCAACTTGACGACCCTGTAATGTGCCTCTTCACGCTTCGCTTAAAGAGCCCAGGGTTATATGTAGGAGGAAACACGTGCGCAGGCAGGGCGTTCCAAGCCACCATCGTTCGGCAGAGAAACGATTGTTTAAAACGCTCGGTTCTCGCGAAGACGGTTTCCACGGTATGAGGGTGACATCTCTGCCCGGCACGCGTTGTTCGGGATCGGAAGGGAGAGGGTGGGATCAGGTTGAAGAGCTCTTCAGAACACTCACCGTGGTAAATACGGTAGAACGCGGCCAAGGAAGCAATTGTTCGGCGCTGGGCTAGCGGCTCAAGGCTTCCCGTTACCTCCGGACAGTCTATAATGCGAACAGCGCGTCGCTGCATAGCGTCGAGTGCGTCCAGCAAATACTTCGCGGAGCCGTCCCAGAGGTGAGAGCAGTATTCAACGCAGGGTCTAATCTGCGTTTTGTACAGCAGACACCTCTGGTGCGGTGTAAAGAATCGCTTTACCTTGTTCAGTATTCCTAGTTTCCGCGAAGCTAGCCCAATACATCTCTCAATGTATTTTGTGTTATTGAGCTCTCGACGAACGTCTATGCCAAGGATGTCTAGATTGTCCTTCATTGGTAATATTGCATTCTGAAGAGTGGGTAGGGGAAGGAAAGGGGATTTTTTCGCTGTAAATGCACACGCCTGTGTTTTGTGGGCATTGAACTCGACCAAGTTCTCGGCACCCCATTGGGAGATACTGTCGAGGCTTCGGTCGAGATCACCCACGAGATGTCGTCTCTCCTCCTCTATCACAGATCGCCCCGCCGTCGGACGAACCGAGTAACTCCCGTGCAATGTACTGTCATCTGCATAGCAATGAATGTTCCCGAGGGAAAGCATATCATTGATATGCAGAAGAAAGAGAGTTGGTGACAGTACGGACCCCTGCGGTACCCCGGCATTCACTTGCAAAAAGCGAGAAGCCTGGCCATCGCAGAGGACCCGCACTCGGCGCTCGTTTAAAAAACTGGCAATCCAGCTGCACAGTTGAGGAGGTAGACCATATGCCGGAAGCTTGGAAAGGAGCGAAGCATGCCAGACCCTATCGAAAGCTTTGGCGATGTCCAGGCTAATAGCCAAGGACTCGCCAAACTTTTCCATAGCCCCACCCCATACATGCGTGACGAATGCCAGGAGGTCACCCGTTGATCGTTTTGGCCTGAAGCCATATTGCCGATCATTGATTAGCGAGTGATCCTCCAGGTATCGCATGAGCTGCTTATTAATAAGAAGCTCGAGCACCTTGCAAATGACTGAGGTGACAGCTATGGGTCGATAGTTGCCTGGATCGGATCGATCCCCTTTCTTGGGGATCGGTTGTACGTTCGCCTCCTTCCAGGCCTCCGGCACGAGGCCTGTAGAGTATGACAGGCGGTACAGACGCGTTAATACTGGAGACAACTCAGCAGCACATTTTCGTAGCACCACCGCCGGAATGCCGTCAGGGCCACTGGCTTTCCGCGTGTCGAGTGACCGCAGCACTGCCCGTACATCACATTGCCTGATAACAATATCAGGCATAGTGTGGCCACAGTTGGCGATGGCGGGGGGCTGCAGGCCACGGTCATCGACCCGGGAATTAGCCGCAAAGAGGTCTGCGAGCATGTCCGCCTTCTCTTGGGCTTTGTGAGCCAGTGATCCATCAGGAAAACGCAGTGGTGGCAGCGAGGGTTGACAAAAATTTGACTGTACGGCTTTGGCCAGTTGCCAGTATCCACGGCTGCCCGTGGGATGGGATGTGAGCTCCTGACCAAGCCGCGCGACGCGCTGGGCATCCGCTCTCTTGAAGGCCCTCTTGCTGAACCTAGTGGCCCGATTGTACGCTGCTTTGAGGCGGTTCACGTTCGGGTCACGTGCCGCCCGAGCCCTGACCCAGGCGCGATATGCCGACTGTTTTTTCTGGACAGCCTCGGCACATTCACGCCCGAACCAGGGGCGAGCTTTGCGGATGCTGGCGACATCAGTGAAAGGGATATAATATTCTATCCCTAGACTGATCTCGCCAGCAATGGCAGCAGCGCTATCCGAAGGCGCCTTCCCTACAAAGCATCGCTGGCTCCACGGGATGGACGCAAAGTAATCGCGGAGACCGTCCCAGTCTGCCGACGAGTAGTGCCATAGTCGTCGAGTCATTTGTTCAGCACGAGCAGGCGGTGGCACTTGGAAGCTGGCGTGCACCACACAGTGGTCGGATGTGCCCAGTGGGGCGCGTACCGACACACTGTACTCGGCTGGGCGACTCGTCAGCAGTAGATCCAGCAAGGCGGGCGTGTGGTCTGACCTGTCAGGTATCCGGGTGATCCCCCGTACCATCTGGGTCAGCCCGTGGGAGAGAGCGAATGCATGGGCGGTTCGTCCCGCATGATCGGTCCTAAGGGACCCCAGCCACTCAACGTGATGACCGTTAAAGTCCCCCAGGAAAACCAGGTCAGCGTTCGGGAACCGCACCTGCGCATCGTCAGCCATCTCGCTGAGGTATTCGAAAAGCCTTGTTGTCCCAGTGTCCCCTGTGTGGGAGCGGTAGACGCACACGTAGATCTGGCTCATGGAGCCATGATCCACGTGCAGCAAAAGGACGGAGTAGGAGGGGTTCTCCAGACAGCGCAACCGGCGGCACCAAACATCCGCCCTAACGAACACGCACACCCCGGCTTTATCGCGGAATTGTTCTTCAATGATATAGCCCGGGTAACAGAGGTACGACGTGTCGTCAGGGCGGCGTATCTGTGTCTCCGTTAGGAACATCACAGAAGGCCGTGCCGACTCCAGGTGATGGTGGACGGTATCGAGGTTTGCATGGAGTCCGCGGATATTCGCGAACTCCACCTCAAACGAAGTCAACTTTGTGGGGTTTCTAGGGGCCGCTGTGTACCGTCTATTCTCTTGCTGCACTGTCATTTTGAAATATGGGGAAGCGTGAAGACAGGGCGATATTTGGTGCGGCAGTAAGTGACAAAGTGCAGAGGCTAGCTTCGTCTAGAACCGTGTGGTTAGGTCGGAGCCGACCCGCCGGACGGAAGGGCTCCCAAACCCCCCTGATGCAAGGCCGCCGCTACACCACACCGGTTACCACCCGGAGCGGCGACCCCACAACAGGATTATGCGCAACATGTGGGGCAGCCTACTGGGGTGGTTGGTCCCAGGCGGGCCCCATGACTATGTTGCGGGCGGCCGCGGCAACGCCGTTGCTAAGGGTCTCCCTGGCCGGCGAATCGACCCACACCACCCACACTAGACTCAGCTTCGCCCCCACTGGACCCCTGCCTGCCGCACCATACACCGCCCCGGGCCCGGCAGTGCAGCTGCTGAACCCCTAACGCAACCCAGCCTGGGCTGGGTTACTTGGGGGGCTTTAGCACAGCTGCACGGTGGTACCCCCCCGGACCAACACTGTTGTACCACCTGGTATCCACGTAGGGGCCAAAGCCACCACATGGGTACCGTAATATACGAACCTCGTCCGTTAATCAGCAGGTGCGCCACTAGCAGGTGAGGTCGCTGGGGCCCGATAGATGTAAGAAGGACCCCTTTGCACCCAAAAAAAATTTAACAACGGTATTTCAAAAATAAATGATATTTCACTAGTGGTCGCCCTATGGTCGAACAGTAGACCTCGCGAGCATTAAAAACATTATTTGAATTTTTCCCCCTAATCCAAACAAGCTCACCATGAAAAAATTATATTAAATCAAGGAACACTTGAGCCAAGTTTCGTGAAGATCGGATAAAAACTGTGGCTGCTAGCCCGGAACACACAGACAGACAGATAGACGGACGAAATCGAAATTGTAAAATCTCGAAATCTAGACGCTTCGCTTGCTACGTTGGCTCGGTCAATAATATACTTTCTGTTAATTACTAGCTGGCAATATATTATATATTTTAGAATTTTAATTACAGTCATGAAAAAAACATTGTTTCCCCGACGTTTCAATTACGCGGAATTTGAAATCATTTATTAATAAAATATAGAATTTAAAATTGTAAATTACGTTTATTCTTAACAAATATGCAACATAACAAAAATTATGATGTTATTTGTGGCAACCCTAGATCTTTTAACAAGCAGAATACAATGTATTCGCTATCGTTCACTTGTGGTCCATTCACTGGCAAGAATGCATCGATACAATCGGCGCACGCGCACCCGTTGCCATGCCAACAGAGTCGTTGATTGTACTATTCTCATAAGGGATTAAAATTTAGTACGTAGAAAATTGTTGCCCATTTTAGCATAATCTTAAACAGAAGCTAAAACTGTTAAATAGATACGATGTTAACTGGCATAGATGACAAATTCCAGAACTAATACATATGGTACTCTTCATCTCAGTAATGCAAAACTTCTTTTCGTGATTGATAAATTATTGAACGAGGGAACTTTATGAAAAATATAAAATGTTTTTGGCTGACTGATGATTGATGAACAATAAATATGTTGACAACGCAATGTAGTCTCAAACTAAGTCGGCGAACTAAAAAACTGACACGATTACTTATTTATCTAGCTTCTACTTTTATTCCTTTGTTCGTTTGTCTCGCTAAAACTCGAGAACGGCTAGACCAATTTGGCAAAATTTTGTCTTGAAGAAATATTCATAAAAGTGCAGGGAAGGTTCAAAACTCTTATTTTTCAGGCGACACGAAGTTCGCCAAGTCAGCTAGTACAAAATAATTTCTTGAATAGGTAAGTCTGTCATAAACGTACTAAATAAAGCAGCATTTATATGGACAACGTTAATCAATATGTGAGTGTGACCAGTAAAAAATTAATGATGCAAAACCTAAGCCCACGTAAGGCCCCTTGATGTCATCGACTGGACAAACAGTGGACTTGTAAGGCCACTAGTGCCTACGTACATTAAGAAGAGAAATATATAATAATTAGGTAACATGCTGCTTTGTATACTATCACTGTTAAAGTATAAGTAGCTATTTTATACACCAATATCTCAAAGATTTTGTGTGAAGAAAACAGAAAGGAAGGAACGGAACGGATTAAAATTAATTAGATACTTTTTTTTAAAGAAACAGACAATAGAAATTGAATATTTTTTTTCAAATATATATAAGTTCTCGAAGACGAGTTTCGGAGCGAGTCCTCCAACATTGAAATTCTAAACTCGGAGATTCACTCTAAACTTTATGCAAGGTATAACTGTGTGTAACATGATAATATCAAAATGTGTGTACTTTAGAAACATTAATGGTTATCTCTGTATACTACTAACATTTTAAGTAGGTTGAAATGCCAGTTATAAAAGCAAACCAATGATTTGGTACATCAGTGTTATTTCTGACAAATATTATTCTCAAAAAGAATTAGTTCAAGTCATTGAACTTTAATAATATTTGCAAGAGCAACGTCGGTCTTTCAGCAGTTGTTTCGCTTGCGATTGAGGGTGATTTTGGCTCCGAATAGATTGGGGGGCTTACCATAAGTGTTGTCGTATGACTGTAAACTGCAATGGTATCAAATCACAAAAAAGTTAAGTTTAAATTAATTTATTAAGCAATCTTATTTATTGGAAGAATGCTGTTTGATTCTGTCGTCATAAAAGCGAACTGAGGAAGTGCCTATACCTCGTTTTTTGGTGTGCCTCTTCGAGATTAGTTTTGCTATGAGATAATAACTGTACATTGGACAAGCGGAAATCGTATCTACTAAAACCAAAATGTGATAATTGATTATGATGACGAAATATCAGGTAATTATCTAATTCTATATGTATAGATATAGGTAATGCAAATAAGACGATTTATTAATCAGTACATAAAGAACCCATTCAAATGCAGAGGGGTTTTGACCTCAAAAAACAAGTAAATGCCTAGTATTATATGCAGTAAATGGAAGGTAATGAATGCATTGAGCACGGGCTGATCTAGACATATCTCCCACCTGTGGCTGTACCGTTGATGAGCGCTGGGTGGGACAGTGCCGCGTGGGATGAACACCTAGGGTTGTCAACTCATGGTAAGAATTAAAAAGAATTTAAATCTTTAGCACCGATACGTTATCCCTGATTGTAATTAGTTAAGATTTTACTGTTTTTAATGTTTAATGATGACTTGCATGCAATATTACCCTAAAAAGTAAATTCACCAAGAATCTTTGACTTTCATAACTGATTCAGAAGCTCACAATAGCATTAATTTTAAAGGTCTAACAACTGCTTGTCCAGATGCTCCGAGACATTTACTCCATACGACTTGGATATTGGAAACCAAACAATATTTGGACACATTGTCTTCAACACATATACTCCAACGAAACCCGACACAAATAAAATATGTACATGCATCGGTCAGTAAAACATGAAACCATACACACGGGTGACATCCCTAACGTGCCCACGCCCACGCATTGCGCTAGTCTAGGCCAGCCAGACTGCGTCTTAATAAAATAGCTATGATTTATCAATGTGTACGTTCATTCGTGCACTCTTCAGCCTTGTATCTTATCACCACGATAATGAATATAATGAGGTGAATAGAAATTATACGTGTTAAAAGATAATTAATTATGGAATCATAAGATTGGTTGGGTGCTAGCGGTCCTTTTAACAGATGTTATTGCACTATATTATTATAAATTTGCTATGCATAAACAATATTTTATCACATCTCATAGGAGGTAAATAGTCAACCTGCGCACGCGCGTCTATTACGCGTAAAATACATAGGTATTGTACTTAATATGGTAATATACTGGCTGATTTACGCTACACTATAAATTTTATAGGCATAGACAAGTACCTATACCACCCAGAGCAATAGGTGCAAGTGTCAGTGTTCATATTCTACTTGTGTGGCAAATAAAGTACCTAAGTAATCTTACCTAAGTTAAATTAATTTTTTGTAACATATTTTTCTAATGCTTTTTTTCTTTGAATTATCAAACAATCAAAAGGAAATCATTTTGTAAAGCCATCAAACAACGACGATAAAAAAGAAACTAAATACATAAATGTATAAATCAAAGATTGTATGACATTTGTATGAAAATTTAGCTGTGATTCACGTCGTATTTATAGTTCAGACATCTGGCACATGAATATCTCAAGTGGTTTCGCTGAACTGATTTCTTATACATATAACGGAATAACTATATAGTACTCTGGTAAAAAATTATAAATGAGATTAAAATCCATATGGCAATATAATATATATATACAATATATGGCAATAAAAGTATGTCATACATTATATTTAAACTTTGGATATTCTTTTAAAATTTTACATAGTATACCTACATTTAACAGACAAGATCACGTATTTTATAAATAAATAAATATTTTTGGACATTCTCACACAATGTCATCTAGCCCAAACTAAGCTATAAGCTTGTGCTATGGGATCTAGACAACTGATAAACATACTTATATATGTCTAAATACATACATAATTATACATAGAAAACACCCAAACTCCGAAACAAACATTTGTGGATCACACAAATAATTTGATTCGACCCGGAAATCGAACCCGCCTATGCACTACCGACCACGCCACCGAAGCAGTCTATACGCATACTATAAAGAGGAAAGCTTTGATTGTTTGTTTGAATTGTATAGGCTCTGGAAGCCAAGTACATTATCCCTGACGTAGGATATATTTTGGGAACGTGAAAACTATATGACGGGGGGGGGGGGGGGGGGGGGGGGTGAAGTGAATTAGTGTAAAACACCTTTGAAGATGCCATAGAGCAGGATGCCATTGGTATCTTTTGTGATCTACCAAAAGCTTTTGATTGTGTTGATCAGATCATGAGACTTTGTTACTAAAATTAGGGTATTATGGTGTTTCGCACAGCTCACTTGGCTTACTGGAGTCTTACCTCACTGATAGAGTACAAAAAGTTAACGTTAATGGCACCGACTCTTCTGGCGCCTCATTAGTCATGGGAGTACCCCAGGGCTCGATACTGCATTGGTTCACAAGTAACAACTTGCTGCTCAATGCGAAGAAAACAAAATGTGTAAAATTTACTATGCCCAATGTTAGACAGGTGGATACTCATATTACTATGAATAATGAATTAGTTCAAATAGTCAATACCACAGTTTTTCTTGGAATAACTTTAGATAGTAAACTGCAATGGGGTTCTCATATCACAGCTTTGGCAGGAATACTTAGTTCGGCTGCCTATGCGGTTAGAAAGATAAGGTCACTGACTGATGAAAAAACGGCACGATTAGTTTATTTTGGCTACTTTCATAGCGTTATGTCATATGGTCTGCTGCTGTGGGGCTCAGCTGCCGATATTGAGACAATATTCATATTACAGAAACGAGCTATACGAGCAATCTATAGACTCGGACCCCGTGACTCGCTGAAAAACTATTTAAAGAAATTAATATTTTAACCGTTGCTTCTCAATATGTTTACGACAACATCGTGTATGTACGGAAGAACATAGAACTCTTCAAATAAAGATCCGACAACCATAATTATAATACAAGAAATAAAAATAAACTGGCAATGACAAAAATTAGACTTCATAAAGTTGGTAATTCGTTTGTAGGCAAATGTATAAAAATATTTAATAAAATTCCGCAGGATCTGGTTGACATGCCTCTTAATAAGTTTAAAATAGTAGTGAAAAAACGTTTGATGAAGAAAGGCTATTATAATGTAGACGAATATCTTAATGATAAAAATGCATGGTCACCCTAATCTGCTGTTGTTAGCCACTCCTACAATACAAATTGTAACACAATGTAAACAAAACATTATTAAACAGAAAATGGATAATCTACCTGAGTTTCTTGCTCGTATCTTCTCAGGAGAACCAACTTACCGAACCAGCGAAAGAATCAATTTCAAATGGTTATTTATGTAATTAATTTAGTATTTTTATAATAGTGCTTGACATAAAATTGTAAAATTTTGACATTCATATGTGCTCTTTATGTGCCTAAACTGAATAAATGAAATTGATTCTTTGATTGATTCTTTGATTCTTCTTAGAGCGAGACCAGTCAGGTCCTATAACTACTTAAAAAATTGTGGAATATCTGTACAAGTGAGTCGTTTCATAATGTATTACTATATGTTCCACCAAGTGCCGACAATCGAAAGCATAAATTATAATAGAGAGGGAGTTTGAAGATATTCCGAGCACTTCGGGTAGTTTAGCAAGAACCTCGTCGGTCGTTCAGCAGGTGCACCGCGTGCTGGTTAGAATGACTAGGGGTCCAAGACTTCTCTTTAAAGTGGGACTTTCCACGAAGACCTATATAGACTGTCTGACTTGTGCAATACAGGCCAACATCATAAAAACCAACTAACATCATATCTATTAACATTTACAAAAAAAAATCCCATTGTACGTAAAGCTTTTATTGCTCATTTTATGTACGTTTGCGGCAATCATCAGATTTTATAGCCACCATTATTAGAATGCTTCTAAATTGAGACATTTATAGTCTTATATTACATACTTTACTAATTCTTTGAAGCAAATCTACTTGGAAAGTTAACAGTACCTTATTTGGGACATCTTCCATTAATTAATATTGATAATAACAAACACATGCATAGACTTTGACAACCTTTATGGTTCAGTGGTAAGAGACACTATGTAAGGCTTGTGATGTGTAAGTGTACACGTATATTATTGAGCGGAACGAAGCGAAGCTCTATCTTAGACGACAAGTGTAAATCGTTTGTGTGCCAACTCCTCCGAAACGGCTCGACCAATTTTGACCAAATTTGGCATGCTGGTCGACATCATACCTGGGAGTGTATAGAGCATAAAAAAAATTAAGAAAATTTGCTCCGCTCAACATTTGCAATTAGTGGCATGCATTGCATACCTAGTTTTATTTATGTTAGGACAATTCACACCGCCGGGCGCCACTGGAAATACGTTCTGCTTGTAACCAGAGACGCCCGGCAACGGACGTTAGAGCAGCCGCGGCCTTGGTCGCGGAACTAAAAAAAAAAAAAAAAAAGGACAATTCACACAACGCCATCTAGTCTCAAACTAAGCAGAGCTTGTGATATGAACTAGATAAACGGATATAAAATCTTAATACATTTTTTTGTAAATACGAATACATACAATACATAGGAAACATCCAGGCTTCGGTACAAACGTATGTGTCATCATACAAAGTTTGTCCCGTGAATCGAACCCGAGACTCCGGCGCGGGCGTCGAAAGCGGATGCCGCATGCCATACCGTCCACGCGACCTAGTCAGTCTATAATATAGGGAATAAGTATTTGATGGAAACACTAGCTTGGATGAAACAATACAGCTTTACTAAATGGTATGCATCTAATATATACTGGGTTATACGGTATATGTTATATGGATATATATGTGTACACTTACACATCACAAGCTTACTGGACTTGCGAGGTCGAGGGTTTGAATCCCATCCAGGCAAAACTTTAAGTATTTTTTGATTTAAACCTCAATTCTAACAACCAGGACCAGTGTTACATGCTTACAATCTCTGTAGTCCAGGTGATGGAACTTCCAGGTGGCCTAATACTACCAAAATTATTGAAAATTACACAAATACAAAACATATAATCACGTATGTTTTCCCAACGAGGTAGGCAGATGCATGGTATACGCTTATCTTGATATAAAACTCCTTCATACCATCAACATGAATTCAGAGAACTATAAATAATATATTTAATTCACGGCTGTTGATTTAAGCTCATTTGATGGATCACTCCCGTGATAATTCTTATGCGCGGGCGCAGGCATGCGTCATCAGTTCCGATCGTAGTGATTACACATTAGCCAGAATGATATATTGCCTAGATCTGTCTTTATGATTGTAATTTCCACGTCGGAAAAAAATATATTTGAAATATTATAGTAGGTACTTTTGTTGGTCTGTATTCAGTGTAATAAAGGAACATAAATGGTAGATTTAAGTACGCACATGCTTATCAATGTGTAGACTAATTATATTTAGATATTAACCTTTTTAGGGCACTTTTCCTGTCACCAGCTTGCGGATCTCGTCCGCATTGCGTATCGATGTCAACGTCAAATCAGTTCGCAACTAGCCCTGTTACAACAACCACGCAGCAACCACCAGCGGGCGACCCGCGTAACATAAAACGCATTTCTATATTGTATGAAATCTGACATTGACATCGACACGCATTCCCGGCGAGATCCACACTCGTGGATAAACGCTTGACAGGAACAGCGTTCCTACTGCTTGTGACGCATTTCTGCGACCAATATTTCCGTGCTCGCCGTCCGTGTCGTATTTCAGGGACACCGACTGCAACTGCGTACTACTTTTTACCGCTAACCGCACCGCTACCCTCAGAAGAGGTATAAAAAAGGTCACTCATTGTAATATAGGGTACCTACCTACCTACTAGAAAGCCCTACTTCGTTGCTGTTGCGTATAGGTAGCATAGTAATAACTTAAAACGTTTACGTAACGGTATCTCTCAAAACAAATAACTTTATCCTGTTTTTGCAACATCATCTTTCATTGATGTGCTCCTATTGGTAATAGCGAGATGTTTTATTGATGCGTGAAGTTATGTATTTATAAAAAAAAACAAATTAAAGTACAAAATCGTGTTTTAAAGCTACCAAAATTCAGAACAAAACCAGTTTCAAGAATTTTTTCTCACGAAAAAAGTTGTTTAATTTTGCCCAAAAACGTAATCAATTCGTTACGCGATAAACCTACTCCAGTGTTTTTTGTTCCGTACCAGTTTTTGTTTAAAACAAATCTTGAGAATCGCCGCGAAACAATCTTAGTCGATTACTTCATCGATGTCCTACTTCGATTGTATCTTGTGTTGAATCGATAATCGATTCGGCATGCCCAGATTTGAGCATTCTGGGGGGCTACTCTAGTTTTAGAGATATGAATTTCAGATGAAATTCGATTTATTGTTTTTTATGGAGCACAATACCTACTTAAGGTAATTATTAACTTCAAGACACAATACATAATCCTATATATGCCAGATATTTACGAAAAGATTATGAATGGAATTCAACTGTCGATAGAGTAGCATATGTAATAATAAAGCATCCCAAAAGAGATCTTAATAACTTGCTTTTATTAATTTCTAATCGTCAATTAAATAGTTCACTCATATTTGAAGATTAAATACGATGAATGATGATGAACAATGGTACCTCAGTGGTTCATGAAAAATATGAATCGCTATTTCTATAGCTATAGTATAGTAAAATATAGTATAGTATAGTAATCACTATAGTAAAACTCAACATGTGTGGTCGTGGTGTACTTCTAAATTCAAATAGGTACCATTCAGCTCATGTTATGAAAGAAAATACTTATTTCAATATCAGCAAAGTGCCAATAACTAGGTCAAGCTTTGTTGGTTCGAAACATGTCGAGGAGACACTAAGCCCGGCTCGGTGTGGTAGTTGTCGGATTAAACTTGGATTAGCGTCAGCTGGGCCTGACTAATGATATCTAATAACCACTTTAGCAAATCAATTACGACTATAACATGTATTGCTTCTATTACCCTTTAAAGGTCCAGAATTATTGTGTAATCTGTAAGCAATTCAAAGGAAGCTTTCGGATATAAGTGTATTACTGCGCTCCGATTATTTGCCGTAGCAATGTGTTCAATAAACTATAGTCTTACTCGATAAATATGTTATTCAACTTTAAGGTACCTATATCCTTACAAAAATTCCTGTGCTTCATCGCTAGAAAGGTTCTCAGAAAGCCGGCAGCATTGCCACGTGGAATGGCGATGCTAAATCTCTGCGTTATTATAAAGTTAATTATTAATTAATTTACCTCACACACGTTGTTGGAGCTGTCATAAATTGCAATTACTTAGTTGAAAATCTTCTACGTTAATCTGTCTAACAGGCACTTATTTATTTCTAAGGTACCTATGATAGAATCCGGGTACAGCCAGAAAAAGTTTCCAAGACAAGAAAGGTAACATTTTGTAGAACTAATTATTTCAAACTTTGCCGGATGTCAAACTGAGTACAGTTCGCGGGGGATAAGCGGAGCTTTGCATTTGTGTGAGTGCAGTGTATGTGAACGTATATGTGACATATATAATTGATGCTTTCGATTGTCGGCACTTGGTGGAACTTATAGTAATACATTTTTGAAAAAAAAAACTCACTTGTACACCATTCCACAAATATTTTAATTTCTTTGAACGGTGGGTACTCAGTTCAATGTCATAATATTAGCGAAATGTATTCTAAAAGTAAAAATTAAAAATATTAGTAGAAAATGTGTAACAAAAGTTAATTAATGGTGTAAATTGAGTATGAGTGAACACCTCTGATGATGCCATAAGGTGAAACCGGTAAGAGTTCATAGAATTTTTTTTTTTCAAAAATGTATTATATGTGACCTCTTTAACACACACATGTTATACACACAGCTACGTACAGAGTTTTTACTCAACATTTCGTGGTCACTCACACAAATGCAAAGCTCCGTTTATCCTTCGCGAACTGTACCTTCTGTATAGCCCGAGTAGTTCCCGTTTTTAGTCCGAAAGGAACTCAGTTCCAGGGTGATCATTTCAGCTCCATCGGCAACAATCTACAGATTCTACAGCAGTTTAAAGATGGAGAAACACAACTCAAAGCGTCCATATCCTAGTCAGAGGGTTAGTCTGGCGTTTAGACGATTTGCTGTCGATCCCAGGTCACCAATGACCCACAATAGACGAGATAACGTAAGAAAAAATAATCTTCCTTTCACATGGACAATCAATTATGATTTTCAAAAGAGCTGATTCTAAAATTATCTGCTGCACTATGCATTTATAAATTATTTACAGAGCCAACAAGCGTTTTATTTCAGTTAATTTATAATAATATCTGCAATGTTGTTGAAATTAATGTGGGTATTTACGGCGGTGCTTAAGTAGATGGTTAGTGAACTGAGGGTCAGGGAATTGGTGCCCTTTGTGATCCTTTTAGCCCACGCCCTAACGGACCTGTACTAGGAATAACTTGTGTGCTTTCACTGTGACTATGGACGAAGTCGTGTAATATAAACGCTGATAATTTTTTTTTATTTAGGAATAGGTTATGTAGGCACTGAATATTATGTAAAAAATTGAAAATCATCAGCTGACTGTCTAGATAATGAAGGGATCTCTACAAAATTCTACAATCTTAATCTAAAAGATAGGTATACCTACTGTTACTTTAATGATGATTTTAGGCGAGGGGCGCGGCGGCGTCAATTTGGTTACTCAAAATCGTATTCTGCGTGGGGAGTTTTTAAATTTTAAATTAATTGATATTAATATGTACCTAATTATTTTACGTACTGCTAACTAGATTTATATCTAGTTAGCAGTACGGAAAAATAGTGCTATTAAGAAATTTAAAATAAGTTTAAAGTGTTTTTTTTTAAATATTTTACTTACCATTGCTTTATTCTGTATTAATAAACATAAGAAAGAACATTAACATTAAAAGAAAATACTATTTACACTTACTAATAACTATACTATACAATTACTAGATATAACGTTTTGAATAACTATTTCAAGTAATCAATTACTCACCAACAAAGTGCTACGACTGATTGTTCGTTTTAATGGGCTTCAGTGCTATATTACTAACCTATAGGAAAAATGCAAAACAAGTTATGAAAACTAATGAGATTCCTTCACTAGACAATCTCAGCACACTCCATCTATAGATTTAATACGACAATTTGTCTGTCTGTCTGTCCGTCCGTCGCGTTTTACAATTTACATACATGAAATGTTAAAATATTCTTTTTTTTGTTTTTTTTTTGAGGCGATACAAAGTTCATCGAGATAACTAGTTTTCTTTAATGAAAGAATTGCACAAATGGTACTTTGAATAGGTAATTGAAAAAATATACGTCAAAAATTGACACAACAACCGACTTCAAATTACCGAAATGGGACCAAATAATTGTCGGAATGGGACCAAATTGAAATGGGACTATTTGGAAAGTAGAAGTTGAACGCCAAGGGCCAACTTCTACGATCAAGTCAATCCAAAAACGATCAGTGAGTATGGAGTTGGTATACAGCTTGTTATTTAAAATTATAAACAGACTCATCAATCTATATTATTGAATATGACAATTTGTCTGTCCGTCCGTCGCGTTTTTCAATTTACATACATTTGCATGAAATATGAAAATATTCTTTTTTTTTCTTTTTTTTTTAATATTTTTTTTTCTTTATATTTAAGGCGATAAAGTTCGCCGTGATAACTAGTTTTACTTATAAACATAAGACAAACGGGTCTTATGCGTTATTATTGAGATATATAAGAAGAGTACATACCTCAAATATTGGATAGAAACAGGCGTTACTTGGCGAAAATCCATGACAAAACAATGGTAAGTAAAATGTTTTTAAGAAAACATTTTACTTACCATTGTTGAGTACATACCTCTTTATACCCGACGTTTCGACTCTGTTACAAGAGCCGTGGTCACGGGTGGATTGGCTTCAGCTCATCGTAGTGTTTGTTCAGTTTTATTTAGTTGAACCTATAGATTTACCTCGTAGGTATATTTTACGTCTCATTTTCTTTTATAATGTTAACCACACACTTTTCACGCCTATATCCCCGAAGGGGTAGGCAGAGATGCATCACACCTACAATTTGCCAGTATTTTAGTCCCACGTAATAGGGGTTAATTAAAATGTTAACCAAATCATAACAATTTGTTTCCACATCACTAATTTAACCCCTCAGAGCAAATCTCTCTAGTCTCTACTACCTATAAACCTACTTAGATACTCGTAGTTGCTTTGGGTTTATTCACTTTTTTAATTTATCGTTATAGTGTTGGGCGTGATATCCGATTATCCAAGAAGTGATCTATGGTGATGAGCACTTGGATTTATTATGTTCAAAAAATTTGATAACTTATGATCATATACGACTCTGTGATAGTTTATTTGTGAGTTAGTACTTTATTATGAGGGTTTATATTAGTTATATCGGTATTAAACTGTTTTATTTGAGTATTAGTCTCGATTCTAACGAGAACTTTAAATTGTAGATTATGTTACTTAAATTCGACTAAAATATTACAAAATAATGTCCGTTTTCAAGACGAGAGCAGAAACCGTTAATAGTTTAATTTTTTACCGGCGTAAAACAAAGACTGCTTTACGGGCCCTTCTCTCTTCATAACTTAAGAGAGTTATCTGGGCAGTTCGTGCCATTTATTGTTTAGGCGAGAGAGATTTATACTGCAGAAAGTGACGTTACAGACAGAAATCTGCGTAATAAAAGTAAAATGCTCTCTCCATGTTATCGGCTTAGCAAAGATAGTACTCTTTTAAGGGGGAAGGTTTGAGTAGATTCATGGAGGAGCAGGAACGTGAAAACTATTGAATGTGGGCAGGCTTCGCAACTTGACACTAGTAGTTTGTATAGTTATTCTCTAAGTTACTCTCTATAAGTTATTCTCTGCTTTAGCATCAGATTGCAATGTTTAACTTTATGGCAATATACCTCAGACGTGTACCATTAATAGAGTCATTAAAAGCGTATATTCACTTAGATTAAACATATGTTAAGTTGGCAACTTAATTACTTAATATATTACCGTCTAAGATCCTGTTATCTCCATACAACACATAGGTACATCCTACTATCTTACTAATAAAAGTAAGCTAATATAAGCTTGTGTTATAAGATATAGATAACTGATATAAATATACATAGTAGACAGTTTAGTAAATACATAGTTAATAACAATAAGTAAAAGTAAAAACTTGTAACTCTCGTGCTCGTCACACAAAGTCATCATCATCATTCACCGAGCCTTTTCCCAACTCAGTTGGGGTCGGCTTTCCAGTCTAACTGCGATTCGGCTGAACTTCGATATTTTCCGTGAAGCGACTGCCATCTGACCTTCACAACCCATGGGCGATATCGAAGTTCTGCAGTTAGATCGGTCGGATTTTTGATTTAGGGCTCCAACAAAGTATTGAAGTTAAAACTATGTGACTAAAGACGGAATACTGAACCGTCACTCAAATATTTAGGAACTGTTAAACGCTTGAGCAGCCCTTTTTCTTCTTATTTTTTTAAAAACGTTGCTCCATCGTTATTATCTATTTTAGATATATAGATTAGATATATTTCGCCAATGTCAAGGTAATACTTGATAGTCCTACACACAGAAGAACTAGTTATACCATAAAATAAAATAAAATAAAATAAAATAAAATAAAATAAAATAAAATAACGTTTATTATCTTTGAAATTTTCAGAAAATTATTTAGATTCGTCAGAAGTTGGTGTGACTCTACCGAGGGTTCCAAAATGCAACGAGACTGAGAAGAGCCCTCAAGAAACTCAGCTCGGCTTTTTTCAAAATATTTCATCTTAAATCTAATACAGAGTTATTTAGAAAGGAGCAATTCGTTACGTTGTTACAACCAGGCCGCCTTGTCATCTAAGAAATCATTAATACTATAATAAGCTTTATGGCACAATTTACCGAACTAGCTCCAGGTGCAGGACAATATAAGAAACGTTTTTTAATATAAGTGAGGGTCTGGGAACACGAATTTTGCAGAGCGCCAGAGGTAGGTAACCTAACAAGCAACCAGCCACACGCTCAGCAAAAATCGAACTCTTGAGCAGTCCTTAAACTTAAGTTTTTTTATACCCAAACGTCACTTTTGAGTATCTGAATATTTGAGTGACGTTTCAGCATTCAGCCGTAAAATTATAATTAATATTTCAGCCAATTGTCACCTTCTAACAAGTGTACCGATGCACCTATTACAAAAATATAACGGCCTCTTTCATGTAAATATCTTAATATACTTACATAGAAAAACCGTCAAACTCCGAAAGTTTAAGATCATACAAATACTTGACTCTACCCGAGCATCGAACGCGTTTGTCCGTACAACTCACAACACCACCGAGCCACTTTGTTCACGTGTGTGGCCGTTTCGCGGAAGCAACGGTCACTGGCAAAGTATCCGACATACTTAATAACTGATAGTGAGTGGACCTCATTCTATCTGACTTTACATAATTTATATCGAACCCAAGATCTTTACGAAAGTGATAGCACTTTTCTCTGCTACTAGAGTATAAAAAGGATTTTACAACATCGATAAATGGTTGCAGAAGCATTAAGTATCCGCGCAACACTATTGTAAATATAGATAATAATATATGCTAATACTTGTGGAAGTGAGATGGCAGTCGCTTTAAATTAAATTTAAATAGATTGAAAGCCTGAATTATGAATTCTAAAACTCTCTCTTACCTCAGTTGTGAGAAATTATTGGTATTTGTGATAAGTCCACCGTTGAAGTGATAGTAGGTATGCCTGTGTATAATCTCATGTTTGCCCTAAGGGGTAGACCTGCCGGCGCCCGCGCCGGTGCCCTGAGGTTGTTCTTTATTTTTTTTTATTTATTTAAACTTATGACTAAACTATGACTACCAGTCAACCTTTGGGTGATGCAGAGAGAACTAGTAGTAGTAGTAGTAAAAATACCTATTATTACTTACGGAACCACATTTAATATTTCTACCCCCGTTTTTTGTTTTTGGTAGGTATGTATCACGGTAACATTGTGTTCAATGGAATGTTCTTGTATGTGACACATCCTACATCGCGTGAGAATGCCTCGTGAAGAGGTGAAACATATGTCGATGTTTGTAATGTCTTCTTTTGAGCGAAATTATTCTATGGTTAAAAAAATTAAACATCATATTTACCATTGTTTTATCATGGACTTTCGCCAGGTAACGCCTGACTCCATTCAGTATACCATAGAGATTATTTAGTTAAACTTTATTGTACACGAATACAAATATGCATATGAAACAATTTATGAAAATGTACAAATGGCGGCCTTATCACTAAACAGCGATCTCTTACAGGCAACCTTTGGATGGAAATAAACTGTTTAAACTATTATGTGAAATGTGGGTAGTCATTGGTGTTTGATTACTTAATAGAAACATGGATAATACTAGTATAATATGAAAAGTAGAAAGATAATTAAAATTAAGATTACTACCTATAGTCTAGCTAGACTAAAGAGAGGAGAAAAAAGAGAAGTATACTTCGGAAACTCTTAAATACCGTTCGAAACACAGCGTAAAACTGGGTGGTAATTACCCAGTCCAGTCAGCCCATTTGATAATACGATAACAGATTCATATCAATTTACAAGTACCTCTACCTACCCGGTGTAATGTAAGCCCTGTAAGTACCTTTAATTAATAATATTCAATTTTGGAGGTTGTTCTTTATTTTGTATAATATATACTGTCATGTACCTACAGTTTGATGTTCAAAATGATAAGAATTACCTACAGGTAAGGATTCAAGTTTTGACCTCATTTTATTAATAAATGAAGTACCAAGCGAGCGAAGCGTCTAGGTAAATTTCGAGACCACACTCGAGAATTGTCTGTTCGTATGTGTGTTCTTGGCTAACGGTCACATTAAATCGGTCATTGACACGCATGCGGGCCGAACCCGCGCGCGGATGGAAACACACATAGCAGGAAAAGCACCTTCAGTGGTAGTAAAGTATTACTTCCGGTGTCGAACAGTAAACAACACGTACTTTTGCTCCTACATACAAAAATCAAAAACAGTGTAAAAATATAATTGTTTACCGTGCCTAACAGTTAATATTATTAAGTGTTTCAGTACGCATCCTCTTACAATACTTTCGCTAGACAGAAAAACAAAAACAAGAAGATCCACCAAAATTACAGCGAGTTCAGAGGTTAGAATTTACCATAAATATTTCTTCGAGTGACAGCTGACAATCAGTTTTACCAACATATCGAATCAAACTTGTTGGCAAGATCAAGAAAAGTGCGTTCAGAAACTATAACTCAGTGATACCAGTAAACTCAACCAGACTACCATTTGGAAATAAATTTCTACCAAAAATGAACAACGATATGGAACTACTACTTACTAAAATAAAAGAACAAATGGCTATACAAACAGAAAATATCACCAACTCCGTCACTAAAAAAGTTTCCGAAAATATCGATGACAAATTGAAAGCAATTTTAGAAGAGAATAAAAACTTGAAGACGGAAGTGAAAGTGAAAGGAAAAAATTAAGTACATGGACAATGAAAAACGAAGGAATAACTTATTAGTATTTGGGGCAAAAGAAAATCAACAGGAAAATCTGATAGACGAAGTGAAGAAAATAATAGAAACTGAAACTGAAGCTAAGGTAGAAAAATACGAAATCAATAAAGCTCATAGACTAGGAGTCCGAGGCGAAAAAACACGGCCAATCCTAGTAAGATTCACCACAACTTGGAAAAGAGATGAAGTTATGAAGAAAAACAAACGAATTACCACTGACATCTACTTCAAGGAGGATTTCAGCAAAGAAATGCTAGAAAAAAGAAGGGAACTGCTACCAAAGCTGAAAGAAGAACGGGAGAAAGGTAAAATAGCGTACATAAGAGGCGATAAACTTATAATAAGAGAACCCAGGGAAGACCCAAGAGACAAAAGGAAGAGGAATAGCCTGGAGTCTTCGGACTCCTCGCCTAACCAAGAGCCGGTCTCAGCTCCAAAGTAGATCATCAAAAAGAGTATGTTGGACTATATGGCTCGTGGAAGATCAGCCTCACTATCAGAGAAGTCAAAAAACTATTAAACGACATCGACAACGGAAAACACATACAAATAAGAACAACAACTACACTAAACCAAAAAACTATAAACACTTCCTCAAGCCGGCTAGTCACCGTGAGGAAGAACGACTATTACCCTCCAACTACCTCACCACCTGCACAAAAACTGGAAAAGAAACACATACACATAGCAACCTACAATACCCTAACATTAAGAACGGACGAGGCATTGCTGGAACTAACGACAGCACTCAAAAATATAAAATGGTCAATTATTGGACTAAGCGAAGTACGGAGGCTTGGAGAGAAAATTGAAGATCACAACGAATTCATACTTTACCATAAAGGTGAAACACCGGGAAAGTATGGCGTAGGCTTCTTAATAAAAAAATACCTGAAAAATCAAATTGAAGAAATAATAGGTATATCAGAACGCATTGCCATACTAAACATAAGTTTCCCCTCTCATGAGGAGAAATGCTCAGTAGTACAGATTTACTCTGCGACAGAACAATCAAGTACCACAGATATAGAGTCATTCTACACTAAGCTGAACAACGCCATTCAAGAACATACTTATAAGAACCTCATAGTTATGGGAGACTTCAACACACAGATCGGAGAAAGACGACACGGAGAAGAAAGACTCCTGGGCCCATACTGCGAAGGAAAAAGAACACGAAACGGAGCTAAACTCATAGAATTAGCGCATGAAAACAATCTCAGAATCATGAATAGCCAATATAAGAAACGTAACCAATGCAAATGGACTTGGATATCCCCAGATGGTCTATATAAGAATGAGATAGATTTCATTCTTACGAATAGACCAAAGTCTTTTGATGACTGTAGCGTGTTGAATAATATAAATTTCAACAGCAACCATAGAATGGTCAGGACAAAACTTAAACTAGAAACATCAAAGAAACATAGACCTTTTATAGCAAAACAAGCACCAGTAACGAATATAACATCAACTACACTAATAAAAGACAAACTAGTGGACTTTATAGCTGAGACGAGAGATATGAATACCCAAGAAAAGCTAGGAAAATTACATGATATTTTAAATTTAAAATCCATAAACAACGCCAGCAAAACTAAAACTAGAAATAAAAAAATATCTAAATCAACAATAGATATCTTGGAAAAAAGAGCAGAACTTATGAAAACTAACATCAAAACAAAACAAATAAGAACAGAAATAACGAAACTAAGTAAACAAATTAGAACTAATATTAGAAAAGATAGGCAGAAGTTAAGATTAAAAACATTCGAGAATAACATATCGAAAACAGGAGGAATAAAAAAGGCTATAAAACAGCTGATAGACACAACAGAATGGATACCTAACCTCAAAGACAAGAAAGGAAAACCCAAAACGAATAGACTAGACTTGATTTCTATAGCTACAACTTTCTTCAGAGACCTGTATTCAAGACAAACGAACACCCAAGAAACTGAACTACCAGACTTTACTGATGTTCCTAGAATCATGATCAAAGAAGTAGAAAGAGCTATTGAAACCCAAAAAAGAGATAAAGCACCAGGATCAGATCAAATAACCAATGAATTACTTTTAGCCGGTAAGACTTCCATTGCCCCAATTCTAACTCACATCTACAATGAAGTCCTAAACAGCGAAATAATTCCTCAGCAATGGACTTCTTCGACCATTATTCTGATACACAAGAAAGGAGACAAGAACGAAATAAACAACTACAGGCCGATCAGTCTAATGTCGAACATCTACAAGGTCTTTGCGAAGGTAATCCTCAAACGCATAACAAAAACACTTGATGAGAACCAACCCAAGGAACAAGCGGGGTTCAGAAGTGATTTTTCCACCATAGACCACATATTTGTTGTGAAACAAGTCTTCGAAAAGAGCAAAGAATATAAAATTCCCTTTTACTGCTGTTTTGTCGACTATAACAAGGCTTTTGACTCCCTAGAACATCAACGCATATGGATATCTCTCAGGAATCAGGGAGTCGATAATAAATATATAAGAATAATACGAAACATATACAGAACAAGTACAGCTAGAGTCAAATTAGAAAGAGAAGGAGAGGATATTAAAATAGAAAGAGGAGTACGACAGGGAGATCCTTTATCACCAAAACTATTCTCAGCCGTTCTTGAAGACATCTTCCGACATCTTGACTGGGACAGCTTTGGTCTTAATATAAATGGAGAGAAATTAACTCACTTGAGATTTGCCGACGACCTAATTATATTCGCATCAACAAAAGAAGAACTCCAACAAATGCTTAACCAGCTGGACTACGAAAGCCGAAAAGCAGGACTTACCATGAACACCGAGAAAACCAAAATGATGACAAAGGACACACAAGTACCAATAAACATAAACAACAATAATATCGAATACGTAAATGAGTACACTTATCTAGGTCAGATAATATCGCCAACAGACTTAATGTCAAAAGAAGTAGAAGTAAGGACAGCTAATGCGTGGAAAAGATATTGGTCGTTTAGGGAGATTATGAAAAACAAAGAAATGAACATGTACTTTAAGAGAAAACTGTACAATACTTGTATTCTCCCAGTTCTAACATACGGGTGCCAGACCTGGGCCCTAACTAAAGCTCATGCCAAAAAGTTAGAAGTCTGTCAATCTGCCATGGAAAGAAGTATGCTCGGCAAAAGGAAATTAGACAAAATTAGAAACGAAACACTAAGAAGACGAACAAAAATAGAAAATGTTACACTCAAAGTAAATACACTAAAATGGAGATGGAAAGGACATACAATAAGAGGAAAAGAGAAGTGGAGCAAAATTTTGATGAATTGGTTCCCGAAATACAACAAAAGAAAGAGGGGGAGACAGTTTAAAAGATGGGAGGATGAGATAAAGTATACTGCAGGGAAAACATGGACGAGGACAGCGAGAGATAGGGAAGATTGGAAGAGGTTGGAGGAGGCCTTTGCCAAAAAAGGGCAAACAGATAGTGTCGATGTCGTAGTGTGAAATATAAAAATTCTTAAAAATGTATCTGTAATAAAAGGCTTAAAATAACTAAATAAATAAATGTGTGTTCTTGGCTAACGGTCACATTAAATCGGTCATTGACACGCATGCGGGCCGAACCCGCGCGCGGATGGAAACACACATAGCAGGAAAAGCACCTTCAGTGGTTTTAAAAGTATGAAATTTTTTGTTATTTTTTATGTAATAAAATTATTTCAGAGCAACCACTTCCAATCTACTTATAGGTACAGTCATGTTTCCATAAAATAAGATACTTCTTAGCTGACAGTATAGAACAAAAAGTATTGAAAAGAAACCCAACACACAAGAATGGACAGTATATTGGGGTAATTAGTTGTAAATTGAATCACCAGTCCGTTAGATCATTCTGTCGAGACCTTAACTGTGAAACTTGTATGAAATTCCCACCTGTACCACCTGTACCTACTATGCCCGCTTGCTAGGGTTGTCAAAAATAATTACTAATTTGTTTGAAAACATTTAATTTTATCGACATAATTAAAAGTTAAATATCTACTATATTTAGTTGATAAGTAGTTGAACAAGCTAATTTTATATTATAATACAGATTTGAAAATTAAAGAGCAAACTATAAGCTCTATAACATCACATAAAGACCAAATATAAATAGTAATTTTATTCAATTTGACGTTACGAATCAGTTCTGAAGTAAGCAGGAAGAAAATGGCCAGCAAGTGTTCCCGTGATGAACCCACTGTGATGAACACACACACCCCTGCCATCACACGACTGACTTCAATCCAGACCAAACACAAGAGCATTTAGCTCAGCTGATGTTAGCGGAGCTAGTAACTCACGTTGGCAGTTTCATAAAAAAACAAAAGTTCGTTTTTGTCTCTTACCTAGCCAATAATCGAAGGCCGTCATCTCAAAAGCTTTTTGTTCCGCGATTCAAATTCCTTACACTGCATGATAGTAACCTTGTATTGAAAACCAAAGGGCAAAGGCCAACGTTATAGATACCATGTCATTGTGGCCTCAATGGGATGGCTTTGTGTCGCTTGAGATGAAGAAACCGCTACTCTTCAAAGCTGTACTAGATACAAGAATCAGGAATTAGAAAGAAATCAATAGAGACACATTATTCGCCCATCTTTAGTTAGTCTAGGATCAGTTTTGGCCTAAACTAAGAACTATAATAATTTGTATGCAGTTAAAAATACATAGGTGTTATCGGACAACCCTATAGTCCAAACGACCACCCATTTTCCCGTTCCTTACGTTATAGCAGAGACGCAGACGCTACTTCGATTTTACCATCGACAAATTCCCTCTAAATTGGTATTGCTCGAAATTAATTGTGGTCAATTTGTTCGCGCCATTTTGGTTTAATGATATTTTAAATACACAATACACGGGATGGCTTTGTGTCGCTTGAGATGAAGAAACCGCTACTCTTCAAAGCTGTACTAGATACAAGAATCAGGAATTAGAAAGAAATCAATAGAGACACATTATTCGCCCATCTTCAGTTAGTCTAGGATCAGTTTTGGCCTAAACTAAGAACTATAATAATTTGTATGCAGTTAAAAATACATAGGTGTTATCGGACAACCCTATAGTCCAAACAACCACGCATTTTCCCGTTTCTTACGTTATAGCAGAGACGCAGACGCTACTTCGATTTTGTCATCGACAAATTCCCTCTAAATTGGTATTGCTCGAAATTAATTGTGGTCAATTTGTTCGCGCCATTTTGGTTTAATGATATTTTAAATACAGCAATGTAATTGGGATGTAGTTATTATAAATGGTTATGGGAACGTCTAACCTGAATACCGAGGTAATTTACAATACAGTAAATCTTGCCTTGATATCTTAGTAGTATTCAGTCAGACATTTGAGAACCTTTTCATATTTTATTAACCGATTAAAAAAGAGGTTTCTCAAATCGACCGTATACATTTTTTTTTATTTACGTTTGTTCGCGGATAACTTCAACTATTATATTATGGCCCGATTAAATTTATTTTTTTGTTGGAAAGGAAATATTTACAAGTAAGGAAACCAGGATCTTACGATCGGATCCCGGAGAAATCGAGGAAAACCTTGCAAAATTGTAAGGGCGAGTAGTGCGTTTGTTAACTTTTTCATTAGGTATTATAAAGTATGCCACCATTTAATGAAGGTTTGGAGTCGACCTAATGTGGGAGCCGAAAGTCAGTCGAGGGAACCCATCTACAATTCACAGCAGTTACGGTGTGTTTGGGTTTGATTAATTTGTATTGAAGATAACTTTACATATCCCAGTTTACGGTTGAAGTCGATTTCTTTTTGTTTAAACCTTTGTGTTCAAGATACGAGTTGTTAGAGTAGATGATGTAATATGTTTATGCTGGCTAGTCTTGTCATTAAGGTGGTAGAAGTAGATGCATCATCTCACATGCATGTTGTTTATCGTTAAGATCTTGATTGGGCCATAAGCACTACGATTTTGGGCGAGTGAATTTGAAAATGTTCTTTTAACGTTTTTGTTTCTAACTTCTATGTATTGAATATGATGAAAAATGCTCATTGAAGAGGCCTGAAAAAAACAATATAGAATTACAATATACAAAATATACATAATTATAGACTAAAAATATTTACATTACAAAATATCGTTTAAAAAATCCTCCGCGTCATTGCCGACTGGGAAGGTTCCCAGAATGCTGGCTGTGTTGCCACGTTGGATGGCGATACTTATTCTTTAGGCCAGAAAATAGCCAGCCTTCTGGTCCTGAGAAGCATCGATTAGGCGTTTAGCAATGTCTCTATAAAGGCGGCGAGCACTCGGACCCCATGACCCCAGTGTCTCAACCCCAAACGGCTCAAATATGTAATCACCTGCTAGGTTAGCATATTTATGCCGTTTAAAGCCTTCAGCCGATGCAGCAGCAGCGCCGGCACATCCGGATGTGCTTGGAAGGTGTGAAGGTGCTAAGGTGTCAACGCATGTAGCGTCCCACACCAAAGGCCTTCCCATCTTCCACGGTAGCAACGACATACCGTCCGGTCTCTTTCCATCGCTTCGTGCTAAACCATTTGGTTCACGTACGGCCGGAAGGCCAGCGGTGGAAAGAGCCCTACGAATTATGTCGTTTAGAATAGCGTGCCGAGGTATACGACCTGCGCTTCTGCTACAAGAAAGGCCATGGTGTCCCAGATTATCGACGGCCACTCCACAGGTGCAATGATGCGGGGATACACAAGGTGTACCCAGCCGAAGGCAAGTGGCAATGCGGAAGGTTGTGTCGTCCAACATTGTACCGATGTTGGGCGATGGGAGCGCCTGGAATAAAATAAAATTGTAAATAAATAAAATAAAATAGAATTGTACGCAATTTAATCCACTAATTAGTACCCAGTATCATCATCAGCTTATAGTTGTCCAATGCCGAACATAGGCCCCTCCAATCGGTGGAGTTACCAAGTATAAAATATACAAATATAAATTATTCAGGTATCCCACGCTTGCGTTGTCCTACTGACTCTAATTATCTAGCCTGTGTACGGATGAAAATATCGGCCAACCGTCACGTCGATTTGTTGTGAGCTTTAGACGAGTGTCCAACTATTGCGCAAGCGCACGGAACAAAGGGAGTTTTCACGGTAGATTAGGGGCACGCGTCGCAACAGATTCACACAAATGACATCGCCGTATAGCCGCAATAAATAGTTGGCACTACAACAAATATTAGATACGCTAGCATCTTTCAGTGGCGAATTGAGTTTATTTGCCGATGTGACATGTTCACGTAGGTAACAGTGAATCATTTGTTTCTCCAAAGGGTGAAAACAATAAACCTTATTTTTAAGACTCCACTGTCAGTCTGGTATCGCCGGCTGTTTTCATTAACCGTGATAGGTAGACAGAGACTTGAAACAGAATAAAATACTTAGGTACTTAGGTATTTAAATAGGTCACACACACACACCCTATATCCCCAAAGGGGTAGGCAGAGGTGGAATACACACCCAGAATTTGCCAGTACTTTTAGTCCCACGTAATAGAGGGCAAGCGTATTACCGTCACCGCACACATATAATGGGTTAATGTGGTAATGGGGTAATGGGTAAAAAAAAAATTAATAAAAGTAAAACAGCAATATTGTAATTTTGAAAAAAAATTTTAAACCAGGAATCAAAATCTTACGTGCCAGCTGCTATGGCACGTCGGCGGTCATCCATTCAACAAATGTGATTTATTTGCCGTTTTTGGTAAATCTTTGAGTCTTAAACCTAGTATCCAACCTGTAGGTACCAGAGTACCTCAGGTCAGTGTAGTGGGCCTTTTAACGTAACGATGGCAATGTTTTACATTTCTTCAGACGTACGGTGGACCCTAGCCAAAACATAGCCACAGTCAGACTACTATAGATAGACACCGCGAACTAGTTATTAGGTAGAAGTTTTACAATACCTAAAGGCTTTACCATAAAGATAAGTCAAAATCGTCAATTTTTTTTTTTTTATATTTGGTTCGCCAAATTGACGCCGCCCGCCTGGTGGTAAGTCGTGACGACGTCTAGCGATTGTGGGCCACTCTCACAGCACACAATACTATAGAGAGTGCCCTCAACTTGACGACCTACTGATGTGCCTCTTCACGCTCCGCTTAAAGAACCCAGGATTATATGTGGGAGGAAACACGTGCACAGGCAGGGCGTTCCGGCCACTATCGTTCGGCAGAGAAACGAACGTTTAAAACGTTCAGTTCTCGCGAACATGCTATCCACTGTGTGGAAGTGGCATCTCTACCCGGCACGGGTTGTTCGGGATCGGAAGGAAGAGGGTGGGATTGACAGATTGAAGAGCTCTTAAGAACACTCGCCGTGGTAAAAACGGTAGAAGCTATTGTTCGGCGCTGAGCTAGCGGCTTGAGGCTTCCCGTTACCTCCGGACAATCTATAATACGGATAGCCCGTCGCTGCATAGTGTCAAGAGCGTCCAGCAGATATTTAGCGGAGCCGTCCCAGAGGTGGGAGCAGTATTCGACGCAGGGTCTAATCTGCGTCTTGTACAGCAGACACCACTGGTCCGGTGTAAAGAATCGCTTTACCTTATTCAGTATTCCTAGTTTCCGCGAAGCTAGCCCTATACATCTTTCGATGTAGTTTTTATTTTTGAGCTCTCGACGAATGTCTATGCCAAGGATATCAAGGTTGTCCTTCATTGGTAATAATGCATTCTGAAGAGAGGGAGGGGAAGGAAAGGGGATTTCTTCGTAGTAAATGCACACGCCTGTGTTTTGCGGGCATTGAACTCGACCAGGTTCTCGGTACCCCATTGAGAGATACTGTCGAAGTTACGGTCGAGATCAGCCACGAGTCGTCGTCTCTCCTCCTCAATCTCAGATCGCCCCGCCGTCGGACGAACCGAGTAACTCCCGTGCAGTGTGCTGTCATCTGCATAGCAATGAATGTTCCCGAGGGATAGCATATCATTGATATGCAGAAGAAAGAGAGTTGGTGATAGTACAGACCCCTGCGGTACCCCGGCATTCACTTGCAAGAAGCGAGGAGCCTGGCCATCGACGAGGACCCGCACTCGGCGCTTGTTTAAAAAGCTGGCAATCCAGCTGCACAGTTAAGGAGGTAGACCATATGCCGGAAGCTTGGAAAGGAGCGAAGCATGCCAGACCCTATCGAAAGCTTTGGTAATGTCCAGGCTAATAGCCAAGGACTCGCCGTGCCTTTCCATAGCCCAATGCCAGAAAAACACCTGTTGATCGTTTTGGCCTGAAGCCGTATTGTCGATCATTGATTAGCGAGTGATCCTCTAGGTATCGCATGAGCTGCTATAAGGAGCTCAAGCACCTTGCAAATGACTGAGGTGACAGCTAGGGGTCGATGGTTGCCTGGATCGGATCGATCCCCTTTCTTGGGGATCGGTTGTACGTTCGCCTCCTTCCAGACCTCCGACACGAGCCCTGTAGAGTATGACAGGCGGTACAGACGCTATAATACTGGAGACAACTCAGCTGCACATTTTCGTAGCACCACCGCCGGAATGTCGTCAGGGCCACTGGCTTTCCGCGTGTCGAGTGACCGCAGTACTGCCTGATAACAATATCAGGCATAGTGTGGCCACAGTTGGCGATGGCGGGGGGCTGCAGGCCCCGGTCGTCGACCCGGAAATTAGCCGCAAAGAGGTCTGCGTGCATATCCGCTTTCTCTTGGGCTTTGTGAGCCAGTGTTCCATCTGGGTAACGCAGCGGTGGCAGCGAGGTCTGACAAAAGTTAGATTGCACGGCTTTGGCCAGTTGCCAGAATCCACGGCTGCCCGTGGGATGGGAAGTGAGCTGGGAGATGGGAACCAAGCCGCGCAATGCGCTGGGCATCCGCTCTCTTAAAGGCCCTCTTACTGGATTTTGTGGCCCGGTTGTACGCTGCTTTGAGGTGGCCCACGTTTGGGTCGCGCACAGCCCGGGCCCTGATCCAGGCGCGATATGCCGACTGTTTTTGTCGAACAGCTTTGGCACAATCTCGCCCGAACCAGGGACGGGCTCTGCGGATATTGGCGACATCAGTGAAAGGGATGTAATATTCCATCCCTAAACTGATCTCGCCAGCAATCGCAGAAGCGCTATCCGAAGGAGACGGATGCATAATAATCGCGTAGACTGTCCCAATCCACTGACGAGTAGTGCCATAGTCGTCGTGACGTTAGTACAGGACGTGCAGGAGGTGACACCTACATGCCAGCGTGAACAACACCGTGGTCGGAACTACCCAATGGGGCTCCTACCGAAACACTGTACTTAGCTGGGCGACTCGTCAACAGTAGATCCAGCAGAGCGGGCGCGTGATCTGACCTGTCTGGTATCCGGGTGATCCCGCATACCATCTGGGTCAGACCGTGGGAGAGAGCGAACGCATGGGCGGCCCTACCCGCATGATCAGTCTTGAGGGACCCCCAGCCATTCAATGTGATGGCCATTGAAGTCCCCCAGATATACTAGGTCAGCGTTCGGGAACCGCACCTGCGCTTCATCAGCCGTCTCGCTGAGGTACTGGAAGAGCTTTGTTGTCTCAGAATCCTCTGTGTGGGAACGGTAGACGCACACGTAGATCTGGCTTATAGAGCCATGGTCTACGTGCAGCCAAAGGACGGAATTGGAGGGGTTCTCTAGGCAGCGCAACCGGAGACAGCAAACATCCGCCCTAACGAACACGCACACCCCGGCTTTATCTGGAAATTGTTCCTCGATGACATAGCCGGGGTAACACAGGTAAGACGTGTCGTCAGGGCGGCGTATTTGTGTCTCCGTGGGGAACATCACAGCGGGCCGTGCCGTCTCAAGGTGTTGGTGGACGGCATCGAGGTTCGCATGGAGTCCACGGATGTTAGTGAACTCCACCTCGAAAAGTGAAGTTGTGGGGTTTCCTGGGGCCACTGTGGAATGTTTACATTTTTTATGTTGCACTGCCATAATGTATATGAAGAAGAAGCGTGAAGACATTTGGTGCAGCAGTAAGTGACAAAGCGCAGGGGCTAGCTTTGTCGAGAACCGTGTGGTTAGGTCGGAGCCGACTCGCCGGACGGAAGGGCTCCCAAACCCCCCTGATGCAAGGCCGCCGCTACCCCCCCCCCGGTTACCACCCGGAGCGGCGATCCCACATTAGGATTATGCGCAACATGTAGGGCAGCCTCCTGGGGTGGTTGGTCCCAGGCGGACCCCATAACTGTGTTGCGGGCGGCCGCGGCAACGCCGTTGCTAAGGGTCTCCCTGGCCGGCGAATCGACCCACACCTCCCACACTAGACTCCGTTTCGCCTCCACTGGTCCTATGCCTGCTGCACCATACATCGCCCCCGGGCCGGCGGTACAGCTGCTGAACCCCTAACGCAACCCAGCCTGGGCTGGGTTACTTGGGGGGCTTTAGAACAGCTGCACGGTGGTTCCCTCCCGGACCAACACTGTTGTACCACCTGGTACCCACGTAGGGGCCGAAGCCACTCCATAGGTACCGTAAATTAACGAGCCTAGTCCGTTGATCAGCAGGTGCGCCACTAGCAGGTGAGGTCGCTGGGGCCCTAAAGATGTTGATAGAGCCCCATTGCAATGGATTTTTGTTGTGCTAAAAGAAAAAAATTACATTTAATAGTATAAGATAGTCATTGCCACAACTTTTAATCAAACATTCATTTTATAAATAGGAGTAGGTACGTACCTACGTAAATTACGAACTAACACTTACTAATCAGTATCAAATGAAAGATTAACAACCGTAAATATTTTTGTAGCAAAAAAATGTACAAATCATAGTCCATCAGTCATAGTTGATGTTAACGCAAAAATTTTATGAAAAAAAATTAAGTAATTCTTCATCATAAGGGCATTAGCCTCAAGCGCGCGCCATGTGCGTCCAAAGCGCGTTATGCGCGTCATGACGTCACACCATAGACACCGAGGTCCTGTCAAAAAGCTCATTTTTTCTCACTTATCTTACGATCAGAACGCTTTGTTATGTAATTATTGAGAAAATTTAACCACAGTGTAAAAAGAACAGTAGGTTCAATTTGTTTCCGTTGTTAATTATTTCGAGATAAGTAATGATAGATTGCTTCGAAGTTTCGATTGGAATGGTAGTGCCAGAAATAACTTTTGTGAGATGATTGATAGACATACGGTATTAAATATTCATTCATACATTAAGAAAATGACTCATATTCATGACTGGTTATAAAGAGCAACAATTGACTGTATAAAAAAAGAACGATAAACTCTTCAATAAAAACAACAGTTTCATTCTAAATTCAAAAACCCAGTAGTGAATTTACGACCAATTTATTGAGCATAGCAATTCAATCAATCAAAATCACTATCAAACAATTAACGTCGGGCACAATGCAGACTTGTTTATATACATCGCCGGTGAAGCGAGGCGGACCTGTCGAATTATCTAAAACAATTATTTATGTCCTTTATTTAATTCATGGATGACAACCGTGACGAAACATAATCACTGACGCGTGATCAGTAGTGATCATCACAGTCATTGAAGTCATTGTGAATGTAATTCGTAAATCTATGTTGTTGTTTTTTTCAATAGTATTATAGGCAGGGCAATCGTTTTATTTGCCTCAATCATTAAGGATACTTACCTTAGATTTATAAAAAACCTTTGTCAAACCTTTATAAAAATTTAAACACAATTATAATAACTTTTTATCTACACTATAATAATACAGTAACGAATCATGAGAATCCTTGCGATTTTTACGACACTATATGACTAGACTTTGTTCACTAGATAAGTCAACTCAACTCAAAAATATTTATTAATATAGGTTATAAAATAACACTTATTAACGTCAGCGCATAATAATTTACATTTAAAGCCAGATTCGCAAAGCAATGGGTTTAGCCAAGGAGATAAGAACCTGGCAATAAATACTCCCGGTTACTCTTTTCCAATCATCAGTAACTACATCCATAGTTATAATACAACAAGTTCACACAACATATCTAGCAAAATGCTGCAACTAGTACACCACGCGTGAAGTTATGTATTCATTTAGATAATTTAAATGTGTCTAAATATTTAATAATCTTTATATATAAATTATTTATTAATTATATAAATATTATAGCATTATATTATAGCATGAAAAGTTCCTTCTTATCATTTTCATCACTTTTTTTATAAACAGAAATTAACTGCATCAGCTAGTTTCCAATAAATAGAATTGTACTGTGAAAGAAATTAATCTGTGGCGCGATTCCTTCACCGCAGTCGAGGTCACGGTTCAACTCGCACGCTGAATGGTGGTCCTATACCGCGGTACAGACGATAGAGCAGGCACTACATAGTGATACAATATGTTCACAATTGAGCCGTCATGAAGCAAGCCTTGTTTGTTATCGGTGTAGTTTGTATCCGTTAACCGGGGAAGTGATTACAAAGAATCTAAGAGCCCGAATAAACAATCTGCACTATGTACTTTATAACTTCTTCCGCTCACATTCAAATCCCTGAGGCATTCCAAGCCTCTTATGTGTTTCGGGGACGTCGCTTCTACGTCTATAAAGGCGGCGGGCATCCCTTTGCCCGGTCCCCGTCGACAGTCTCTGCCTATCCGGTGACCCAGCCACGGCGAACAAGAAACACCGTGATGGTTCAGTAAGTAGTCCAGCCCTGATTTTCCTTTTCTGGGGGATTGGTGCTCTGTGGGCTGAGAATCCCACACGAAGGCGTCCTGCTGCAGCGGGGAGGCAATGTGCCATAAGAATGCATTCTACGTCTAGTGTTTGAAATTATAGTTGTTGTGTTAGGATATTATAGGAGAGTAGTGTGACAAACTTTCAGATTGCCTCAAGGACCTTCTCTGATATGTGTGCCAGGTCTATAAAGGAAGTATGATTTCTATCTATCTATCTACAGGTTTTCTAGTCTGATATTAATAGAAACTGGTTGTTGGAATATTGTTTATCAATATTAAGGATACAATATTGACATCGCGTGTTTAAACTTGTATAGAAATAATATCAGAACATTGCTACACAATGATTCAAATAGAGTTACGACAACGGACCGCCATGATAGATGGCTAGTGATGGGACATTATTGACCAGAGAGGTCGATGTGACAGCGTCCATGTATCATTGATCGAGTGATTTATCGATGATGAATATCGATAAGAGTTATGACATTACTTGGCACTGCGAAAGTAAATTATTGAAAATAGCTTTGAGAATTATTCCGGACTTCTTGCTAGGTAGGTACCTGTCTCTGTAGAGTATATTTTACTGCTTTTGTATGACTGCGTATTAGAATCAGGCGCCAGGGTCGGGCGATGCGATCTCCGGGACCGAAAAATGTAATGAATTTTTATGCATAATTTAGATTACATTTGAATATGTTATCCATGGAACAACAGTTATCTATACTTCAAATCACGAGTTAAGTAAAGCGTTGTATGTCTTTAATAGTTATCTCTTTTCTGAACATTATTATGGTTAAGTTTGTTTGTCTGTTCGGGGATCAGGTAAAAACGACTGTATATATTTTAACGAAAATCGACACTATCCTAATCGAGAAATTGTACGTATGTATCGGTCATGGATGTTGAATCGGTTATTGATTTGTGCCCGGTAGCGGCAATAGATGGCACTAAAAAAAATATTGTGCAATTCAACCCTGCATCATCTCTCTGGGCTATAGGCGTGATTGTATGTAACACGACCCGTTTGAAAGGCTTCTAAAATTGAAAAATATCCTATACGATAGTTGTGTAACTAACGGACAACGTAGACTGACTTTTATCGACATTGCAAAACCAAATACTCATTGTCCCTACCCTAACACTTAATTATTCGTTGGTACAGTACACGGTAGCTATATTATATTAATGACTTTATTCGACTGCAATTTATTACTTAATCGATAGATTCAAATAGAAATGAAGAACGTGGAAAGTCGATGCAGAAATGTATTGAAATCGTCTGCAAATGGATTGAATACCAACTTTGTATGTGGTTGATGGAGTCATTAACTGTCTACTTTTTATGTTATTAGTTCATTAGTCTGAATGTGGGAGAAGTTAACCGCAAGTTAAACTAATTTGAACTTGCGGTTAACTTCTCCCACACTCATTTCTCAAAAAAACTGAATTTACTAACATTTTGCTGACAATCCAAGAATCTTTGATTATTTGAGTAAATGGTGAAGGATATTATTAATTAGAAAAATATAAACTAGCTAGTCAAGCTATCACGATTCATAATTACAGACAGACGAACAGTGGAGTCTTAGTAATAGGCCTACGTTTTACCATTGGAGTACGGAACCCTTAAAACGATGCTGTTGTTGATCATAGGTATGTATGGCACGTCACCAATACCATAGATGTAGTAATTCACCGTTTATTTTAAAATTTCCAATAAAAACCTTACTATAAAATATTCAGCAAAACCAGATAAGGTAGTACTGAATGCGGTTCGTTTTTTGATGGGTGACCAACGCGTCGTAGTGGGAATTTCGAAAGGTGGTTTGACTGAGCAGAGTTTCTGTGAAGAAACCTATTCGGGTGGTATTTAGTAAACAGGTTATAAGTGGTAACTCATACATGAAATAAAAAAAAATATCAACCTCATCTAGAGACATCAAGAGACCGAATTTGCTATCTATTCGACTTCTGTAACCGCTAGGGATGAATGTTACAATGCCATCTATCTACACACATATAAAAACACATCACGAGGGAATAAGCAGAGGTACACACATTTGGGTAATATTTTTGTCCCACGTAACAGGGGCGAGCCTATTGTCGTTACCGGGCATTACCGCGCATTACCGGGATCTATTCATTCTTTTTTTAAGTGTTATGATATGTATTTAAAGGTTATTATTGTAAGTATTTGCAAAGTTTAAATAAATAGGTACTTAAATAGATTATTTTAAATAGACACATTGTCTTGGTAAATCAATCGATAAGATCTAAAGAGTTCATACAAAAGCCAACAAACCACTTCAATTCGATTTTTGAATTCAATAATAAACACTTAAGTGGGCGTGGGTGGATTCGACCGAGTACAAACTATTCGATATTCAAATTGAGACAATAGTGATGGGACGTTGATAATTCGGCCCCATTGAGTGATTTGGCTGGTTGCACCGGTTCAGAGAGCCCGTTCCAAATGAGGTGACCTAAACTTGAAATATTTTCGGGATATAGTTATAAAGTTTAAAATAAATTTCCTCGAAATTTGTGGCCGCTTTCGAGGAATTCAAAAACATTGTGTATAGGTGTTAGAATAAAACTCCGTAAAAAGCATAGCTGCAGTTATAAGCTAGTTATCTTATAACTGCAGCTATAAAGTATTAAATAAACTTTTTTTTTAATAGCTCTATGGTAGTTTTAATTTAGAGGTCTCACCTCTAAATTATAAAATGGCGGCCCCATACCTATTGCGCTTTCTCGATGCAACAAATTGAAACGGGAAAATCCTATTTCATCCTGATAACTAGGCCACCCCTTATTACTAAGGCTGATAAATGAGTTGAGTTGATTGAGACCTTTGCGTTATCGAATTACGGTAACGTGATGACGACATTATGCGAGAATTGGAGATTATCTGATGATCAAATAATGGGGTGCGCGTTAGATTGTAGCTTTGACTAATGATTATAATGACTAGCTGTCGCATGATTGTGATTATAGATGGTGTTGCAGTTTAGTGCGTTTATAAGAGACTGAATGAATTCCTGTACATTACTCATAGCGACTAGACTCATATATTTAGACATAGGCTGTACAGCTGCAACACCTCACTACTGCATTGATTTTCAAAAACTTGTTATTCGACCAACAATTATTAAAAAAATATTTGTGTATGGTATATTTGGTAGACACAGATTAGTTTAGTACTCAAGGGTTAGTAACGCACGAGTAATAATTCTGATTTACATGTCACGGTAACCATTTACCATCAGACGGATCAAAAATTAAGAGAGTATCGTACCTCACCATCAGAAATAACTGCTTCTGTGGCGCGGTCGGTGTTCGTTTCGGAGTTTGGGTGTTTTCTATGTAATATGTGTACCTACCTATGTATTTAGAAATATATAAGTATGTTTATCAGTCGTCTAGATCCCATAAGCACAAGCTTATAGCTTAGTTTGGGCTAGATGACGTTGTGTGAGAATGTCCAAAAATAATTAAAAAAAAATTAAAACAAAAATTACCCTTGAAACGTGAAGACATCAGAAAATCATTGTCCATAAACATTTGCATGTAGTGCTGTGCTGTGCCCCCAAGATTGATTGTCTCATTTGAATGATTGATAGTCGGTGTGGGTACAACACTAACTACCTGTTGTCTTTTGATTACGGTGAATGCACCACTTGTCGGCATCTCTTACTTAATCTTTTGAATATTAATTTAATAGTCTCTGGAGATCTAGGATCTATAAGAGTTCCTTTTTGTCATATTCACCTGCACGTGATACAATTAAGGAACTTTAGGTAGGTTTAGAAAGAAGCTGAGCGGAAACCTCTTCTTTCAGATATTTTAATAAGTTCCTACACAAAATAGATATAAAGGTCTTCTTTCCGTACTTACGTCGTTGAAGGAATATTACTGATTTAAATACATTACATAATTATACACCTACATGCATATTAAATGTAACTTTGTAATAAAATTTGTAAATACCAGCGAATATATAACAGAAACCGTATTTTAGCGCCTAAATATTCTGCTAAATTAAAGATTACAAGAACAACTCCATTTTGTTTAATGAAGTAGCGGTTTTAAGCCTTTATTGCCTAACTTGCATGGATATTAGTCTGTTCTTTAAGTCCTTAACGTTATTACTTCATGTTCAGCGTTTAATTAGCTCGTTAAATGACTTCGACGAACTGGTGGTAAGCTTAGGAGATGTCAAAAGATCAAAGTCACAAATTACAGAACAGTCTTTTTATTATGGTATTCCAAGCATTCAGCGTTCGTTGTATCCGTATTAGCCGCATAATTACCACTTGAATAACTGAATAGTTGTTAATAACTGAATACTGTCAAGTCAAATTACCTTCTTTTTAATAAGTGTCAAAACGACATCATTGTAATACTCCACAAAATAATCAATATTAAATAATTTAACAATCCAAAAACTGTTTAAAGTGAAGTGTGTTTGTGTAATAACAGCATCTGACAACAGTTTCAACAGGATTTCAAGGAGCCAGGGTACTCACCCTGGCTCCTTGAAATCCTGTTGAAATCCAATCTTACTGACCTCATTATAAATTATCAAATATTCAATTAACTGGGTTATCGACATACATTTTGGTTATATGAAATATCACACTGAGAGTGTGTGTTATCGAAATAACGCCAAAGTCTTTATGGACTTTTAACCCTATTTGAATGTATTTTCGTTTTGCATTTCATTAAACCATAATACAATATTTACACACATCCTATGGAAAAAAAAATTCATTGAATTGAAGAAAATTTATAGTCTCGATTACTTTCGATTAACATGATCTTGTTCAGCACGAGGTTGGTCGCTACTGGGACCGAGCAGTAGTAAAATTCAAATATTCAGTAGCTAATATATAAGATTATCCTAAGATATCACACAATCTCCTCTACAGCGTAGTAAAATTATAGGACATATTCGCGAGAAACTAGTACACAATTTTCTCTAAATATTAAATAGTTTAAATAGTACAGTCACGATAATCTGAATTTATGGTGCAAGTTGGAGCGCAATCGCTTTTCTAGACATCGTGTATAGATTAGATAACACTAAAATATATATCAGTGTTTAATGAGTTTGTAGTTTAACTAGTTGGTACAATTTTTATATATATAATGAATCTGATTCTGGACTAACAAAATATTGATTGAAATTCTTGCTGAAATAAATTCTTTAATTTTAGCGTTTCTTGAATATAAAATGTGAATAGTTATAAAATTGCAATGTAAGTAAAGTTAGGATATTAAATAGGTAAAAACAACTGTCTTAGACAGGGTTCGATATCACGTCCCCCTAATTCCTAAAGAAGTAGGTTGAGCTAAATTACACACGGGTGTACGAAAAATTTTATTGGATACAGGGCACCGTATGCAATACAAAATCAGTAACCATTCTGTAATGTTAACCTAATTTCGATCGATGTTACATAGCTACAGTCTTTGCAGAGCGGGCACAAACACTTGCATCTTTTAAAAATATGTTGAAAGATTTTTATCTCTCTTCCTCTAATTAGTGCTATTTGTAATATACACAAAATATTATTATAGATACGTATCTATAATAATATTTTGTGTATATTTAAAGTTAGTATATCCTATTATTGCTAGTATATTCTTTTTTTTTTTTATATTTAGGTCTTCAAATTGACGCCACCCGCCTGATGGTAAGCTGAGGCGACGTCTGGCAATTGAGGGCGACTCTCACAGTACACAGGAATACTATAGAGAGTGGCCCTCAACTTGACGACCCAGTAATGTGCCTCTTCACGCTTCGCTTAAAGAACCCAGGGTTATATGTTGGAGGAAACACGTGCGCAGGCAGGGCGTTCCAAGCCACCATCGTTCGGCAGAGAAACGAACGTTTAAAACGCTCGGTTCTCACGAAGACGGTTTCCACGGTATGAGAGTGACATCTCTGCCCGGCACGCGTTGTTCGGGATCGGAAGGGAGAGGGTGGGATCAGGTTGAAGAGCTCTTCAGAACACTCACCGTGGTAAATACGGTAGAACGCGGCCAAGGAAGTAATTGTTCGGCGCTGGGCTAGCGGCTCAAGGCTTCCCGTTACCTCCGGACAGTCTATAATGCGAACAGCGCGTCGCTGCATAGCGTCGAGTGCGTCCAGCAAATACTTCGCGGAGCCGTCCCAGAGGTGAGAGCAGTATTCGACGCAGGGTCTAATCTGCGTTTTGTACAGCAGACACCTCTGGTGCGGTGTAAATAATCGCTTTACCTTGTTCAGTGTTCCTAGTTTCCGCGAAGCTAGCCCAATACATCTCTCAATGTATTTTGTGTTATTGAGCTCTCGACGAACGTCTATGCCAAGGATGTCTAGATTGTCCTTCATTGGTAATATTGCATTCTGAAGAGTGGGTAGGGGAAGGAAAGGGGATTTTTTCGCTGTAAATGCACACGCCTGTGTTTTGTGGGCATTGAACTCGACCAAGTTCTCGGCACCCCATTGGGACATACTGTCGAGGTTTCGGTCGAGATCACCCACGACATGTCGTCTCTCCTCCTCTATCACAGATCGCCCCGCTGTCGGACGAACCGAGTAACTCCCGTGCAATGTACTGTCATCTGCATAGCAATGAATGTTCCCGAGGGAAAGCATATCATTGATATGCAGAAGAAAGAGAGTTGGTGACAGTACGGACCCCTGCGGTACCCCGGCATTCACTTGCAAGAAGCGAGAAGCCTGGCCATCGCAGAGGACCCGCACTCGGCGCTCGTTTAAAAAACTGGCAATCCAGCTGCACAGTTGAGGAGGTAGACCATATGCCGGAAGCTTGGAAAGGAGCGAAGCATGCCAGACCCTATCGAAAGCTTTGGCGATGTCCAGGCTAATAGCCAAGGACTCGCCGAACTTTTCCATAGCCTCACCCCATACATGCGTGACGAATGCCAGGAGGTCACCCGTTGATCGTTTTGGCCTGAAGCCATATTGCCGATCATTGATTAGCGAGTGATCCTCCAGGTATCGCATGAGCTGCTTATTGATAAGATAAGAAGTGGTGGCAGCGAGGGTTGGCAAAAATTTGACTGTACGGCTTTGGCCAGTTGCCAGTATCCACGGCTGCCCGTGGGATAGGATGTGAGCTCCTGACCAAGCCGCGCGACGCGCTGGGCATCCGCTCTCTTGAAGGCCCTCTTGCTGAACCTAGTGGCCCTATTGTACGCTGCTTTGAGGCGGTTCACGTTCGGGTCACGTGCCGCCCGGGCCCAGGCGCGATATGTCGTGTTTTTTCTGGACAGCCTCGGCACATTCACGCCCGAACCAGGGGCGAGCTTTGCGGATGCTGGCGACCTCAGTGAAAGGTATATAATATTCTATCCCTAGACTGATCTCGCCAGCAACGGCAGCAGCGCTATCCGAAGGCGCCTTCCCTACAAAGCAGCGCTGGCTCCACGGGACGGATGCAAAGTAATCGCGGAGACCGTCCCAGTCTGCCGACGAGTAGTGCCATAGTCGTCGAGTCATTTGTTCAGCACGAGCAGGCGGTGGCACTTGGAAGCTGGCGTGCACCACACAGTGGTCGGAAGTGCCCAGTGGGGCGCGTACCGACACACTGTACACGTCTGGGCGACTCGTCAGCAGTAGATCCAGCAAGGCGGGCGTGTGGTCTGACCTGTCAGGTATCCGGGTGATCCCCCATACCATCTGGGTCAGCCCGTGGGAGAGAGCGAATGCATGGGCGGTTCGTCCCGCATGATTGGTCCTAAGGGACCCCAGCCACTCAACGTGATGACCGTTAAAGTCCCCCAGGAAAACCAGGTCAGCGTTCGGGAACCGCACCTGCGCATCGTCAGCCATCTCGCTGAGGTATTCGAAAAGCGTTGTTGTCCCAGTGTCCCCTGTGTGGGAGCGGTAGACGCACACGTAGATCTGGCTCATGGAGCCATGATCCACGTGCAGCCAAAGGACGGAGTAGGAGGGGTTCTCCAGACAGCGCAACCGGCGGCAGCAAACATCCGCCCTAACGAACACGCACACCCCGGCTTTATCGCGGAATTGTTCCTCAATGATATAGCCCGGGTAACAGAGGTACGACGTGTCGTCAGGGCGGCGTATCTGTGTCTCCGTTAGGAACATCACATTCTATTGAATTACATATATATGTACTTGTTTCTGCTGTTTGATATTCATTTATCTATCTATTGAACACTTTGCTCTATTCACTCTCTTCTTAAATCTTATTAATTAATTATTCTTTTAATACAATTATATTACATTGTACACAGCCCCTATTATTTCTTGTAACTTTCATTTCATTTTCATCCTAAGGTTGCCTGGGAGAGATTGCTGATAGCAATAAAGCCGTACATTATATTTTTTAAGACTTGTCATAAACCATTTGTTTCTCTATTGTATACAATAAAGAGATTTTACTTACATAAAATAATTATTAAATAAAATAATATTACATGTTTTCTAAAATATTATTGATTACTCTATTGAAATAACTCTTCCCAGACCGAACTTGGCGCAAAAGGTGCCCAGAACACTAGCAATGGCGATGGCCAATCTTTGCTCCAGGTACGCCCCGGAGTCACCTGTTTTCTTTAATATTGTAGAAAACTCTCAGAACGCGCTATTTAATTTATTAATAATATTACAGGTATATCCTACTAATGGGTAGTTCACCCTACTACGAATATCGATACAATGTGCTATTAATATTCAATTGTTGAACAAAATACACCTCGCGAGTTATATCGATCTCTACATACAGGGAATAAATTATTATTCTGTAATGATCGATTCGTTTTAACAGAAGGTATGATATACATTATCAAACTATAGTCACTGACAGGGCCTATACACGCATTTTGAATTTTTATTTGCTCTACTTTTTAAAGGATAGCACATGTAGAGAGGATGGATGACATGACAGGAGATTGACAACACAGATATTTTGATGAGTGTGAATGAAAAAGCCGTTTCGTCAAAAAGCTAGTAAGAGCATGGAACAGTGTAATAGATAATACTATCAGGCGTTACTTTTCGGAAGTCCATAGTTAAATTAAATAAATCTAACTACTTTGCAATATTCCGCCACATGCAAATTACCCAACTCTCGCATTTATTCATGCACAAGTCCGCCCTCCAAACCCGCTTAGGCCGAAATAATAGGGAAATAATTTTGAAAATAGAATAAATATGAGAGTTGTGTTATCGTGCAAAAAATAATAAAAACCTCGACACGTGTTACGCCCCCAACCAGGGGCATCATCAGGAGATGTCGATGGCTCGGCGCACGGCGACCGAATGAATATTCATTATTTTTTGCACGATAACACAACTCTCATATTTATTCTATTTTCAAAATTATTTCTCTATTCTTTCGGCCTAAGTGGGTTTGGAGGGCGGACTTGTGCATGAATAAATACGAGAGTTGGATAATTTGCATGTGGCGGAATATTGCAAAGTAGTTAGATTTATTTAATTTAAGTATAATAGTTGGTAAAGGTCTATCAAGGCGAACGTATTGCGACCAAACCACTACCCGTATTTTGACCAGTGAGCATGTATTAAGACTCTAATGTAAGTTGAAGCGAAAGAAACATGCCAGGATCGTAGCAAGTGGAAATCCGTGATCTCTGCATAGGTACCTACCCCAGTGGGAAAAAGGCGTGATTTTATTTGATAGGTATATACCCTATAAGTTTTATTTTTATATATTTAGTTCGACAAATTGATGCCGCCCGCCTGATGGTAAGTTGTGGCGAAGTCTGGCGATTGTGGCCGACTCTCATAGTACACAGAAATACTATAGAGAGTGGTCTTCAACTTGACGACTTAGTAATGTGACTCTTCACGCTTCGCTTAAAGAACCCAGGGTATAATGTCCGCTTTATGCTGATAAAGCTTTGGCAAAATCACAAATTGTACTAAAACCGCAATTGGTTAGCTCTTTATGTGGGACCAACTCTGCCTGGAGAAATGTGGGGTACCCTTTGGGGATAAAGAAGTCGAGTGAGTGTGCGTGTGTGTATGTATGATGATAATCCTGGCCCACTGGTACAGGCTTCTTTTAATTAAATGGAGCATTTGTATTTACTACTTACTGTTACTATACTTATTGTTTTTCTTCATAATCATCTTTCTACCTTCATATTCACTTAAATAAATAGAACAAGAAATAGGGCAATAAAAATGATGCCACATCGTCGCAGACTTCCGAGGGATGCTGACACCGCTGGCTTTCAGAAGCGGATAGTGAGGGAAGCCACAGCCAACCGGTATTGCGAAATGACATTTCTACATACCTAAAACATATTACAAAATTATATTGGGAGAGATTCGTAATTGAGCAGAAATGTATGTCCTACCTGATGTAATTTACATTCGGTAATATTCCTTTTCCTTTTTTTTCTATTTTGATAAGTAATTAGGGTTATGTATGTATGACCGCAGGGAGTACCTCACTATTGCTTTAGGTTTAGCGTCATGTAATGATAGTACAAGATTTGTGTTTACTCGTACTTCTAAATAAACTAATATACCAGAGCAATCACTAAGTTTTATTGACTGAGGGAGCGAAGCTCGCGAAGGCTCCGTTTCAACTTGCAGACTGGGGAGAATTTCTTTCGTCTGTACCCATCGGGTTCTGTCAGATCATGTTTGAGGCCGTATTTATCAACCGATTTGCATGAAACTTTACACACACACACTCCTTGCTATACTACAATGAATAACATTTGAATGATATTTTTTGGATTGGATGACAAAATAGAAGAAGACATTTTTAAACAAAGCCGCTCCCGAAGTCTACGGTTCACAGAACCACTAGTTTATTTATTTTAAACTTTCTGCACAGTTATTGAATGGGGGACTTAATGCCACAGGCATTATCTTTCAGTCAACCTTAGGGTGATGCAGATAGATCTATTAGTAGGTGCATAGCGGTAGTGTTGAAAAAAAAGAAACAAAAAGAAATTGGTGTAAAAGTAATACACAAAAAAAAATAGTTCATGTGAAGGTTATAAATTTAAATTCTAATAACTACTTAAATAGTTAATAATTAAATATACATAAACGTATATAAATCATACATATATATATATATATATTTACTTAACAATATTTACAATTAACAATAATTCAAGTTTTATGAGATAGATTGTCTATAAGAAATCCGGGGCCCCTTATTATCATCTGCATTGTTGAAACACAAAGCCCATAATTAATTCACAGCATCAGTTATCTATGTACGTGTTCTCAATAACAACCGGAGCAGCGCTAAGTCCTTATCAGCCAATGAATGGATTTGGCAACGGTACCGTGGGGTTGGTGACCTCACGAGATAACCTTGCTCCTGCATTTGAATGGGATTTAGATGGAACTACCGCATATCCTCGATGGTGCAGTCAGAGGTGTTATTGCCAAACGTATTTTGTCAGATATTTTGTTGGTTCCACGTAATGTTCATTCACAATTAGATATATATTAAATATCTGACCACTACTTAATCCGCGATCCAGTTTTTGCAACATTTTTTATTGTTGTTCCGTTCCTATTAGCCGTAGTTTTATGTAGTTTATAGCCTTGCTCGATAAATGCACTACTGAACAGTAGCACAGAAAAAAGCATAAGCAAATAGGGAAACTAAACCAGAGAGCATTATCTCGGGGTAGCAAGTAAATTACTATATAGAAATGGGGAATGCCCCCCTTAGCTCTCGAGAACTGCTTATGCTCCAATGATGGTGGTTGACCCCTCTATGGATAGCCCTCGATCTGGAGGCAAGCCAAAAAATCGAAAAATTGACCTAGCCCTAAGGGGTCAACAGTTATAGGCCAAATATGGTGTGGTGCGGCGCGAAGCACCGCGCAAGTCCATCAAAGCGTACATGGTGTCAAAAACGAACGTAAAAGTTCTAAGTGTGTGCGATTTTTTGCGTTTAAAACGAGTTTGTCTTTCATTGACCTCACGCATTAATCTTTTAATAGGTTTTGTCGATCTCAGGTCGACTGTTCCGTCATTATGGAAATAATTATCCGCTTAAAAGCCCTGAGATTATGTGTGATGGATACTTAATGTCCCATTCCCATAGATAATGTGGCAATAGATTTCCTAATGGTAGCCCCCTGGGAATTGTCTTTCCGAAAGCGTACGCGGGATGCTTAGCAATGGAAGATAGAGTAAAAATTTAAAAAAAGCATGGTACTCTAGTGTTAACTGATAAGGTTAACGTAGTGCAAAGGTTTACTCTTCTCTCTAACTCTTACTCTAAGGTTAAGCTACACTAACCAGGTCGGTCTTGGGTGAGTTCGTTAAGCCCCGCGTCGGTCCCGGTTGCGATAGATGTATGGCAGTATGACACCCTACTGTACCTACGTTTTTTTTTTTTTTATATTGGGTTCGCCAAATTGACGCCGCCCGCCTGGTGGTAAGTCGTGACGACGTCTAGCGATTGTGGGCCACTCTCACAGCATACAATACTATAGAGAGTGGCCCTCAACTTGACGACCTACTGATGTGCCTCTTCACGCTCCGCTTAAAGAACCCAGGATTATATGTGGGAGGAAACACGTGCACAGGCAAGGCGTTCCAGGCCACTATCGTTCGGCAGAGAAACGAACGTTTAAAACGCTCGGTTCTCGCGAACAATCTATCCACTGTGTGGGAGTGGCATCTCTGCCCGGCACGCGTTGTTCGGGATCGGAAAGAAGAGGGTGGGATCAGATTGAAGAGCTCTTCAGAACACTCGCCGTGGTAAATACGGTAGAATGCGGCCAAGGAAGCTATTGTTCGGCGCTGAGCTAGCGGCTCAAGGCTTCCCGTTACCTCCGGACAACCTATAATACGGATGACGTAATGGGTAGCGAGCGAAGAGCGACCCTATAGCCGTTTCCGGGGACTGGGTTAAGCCAGAGCCTCGTTCCGTTTGTTGTGAGTTGGGAACATAATAATTAGAAAGTTATAAAGGTAGAGCAAATTTCGAACTCGCTTTTCATAAACCACTCACTGTTTGGCTCGACCTGCTTCTGACGACTGTCAGTGGTAAGTATATTAAGTTAATACTATCAGGCGTTACTTTACGGAAGTCCATAGTTAAATAAAATAAATCTAACTACTTTGCAATATTCCGCCACATGCAAATTACCCAACTCTCGTATTTATTCATGCACAAGTCCACCCTCCAATCCCACTTAGGCCGAAAGAATAGAGAAATAATTTTGAAAATAGAATAAATATGAGAGTTGTGTTATCGTGCAAAAAATATTAAAAAACCTCGACACGTGTTTCGCGCCCAACCAGGGGCATCATCAGGAGATGTCGATGGCTCGGCGCACGGCGACCGAATGAGCCACAACTCGTAAACCGCACCTATTTATATCCTAGGTTTTTTATTTCTACCCACAACCAGAATACCAAATTATTTTATGTGTACCCACCACCGTTGTTTGAATGACGTATACCTACCCGCAGCAAAGGGGAAGAGGCGAAATTAAGTTGATCATTTAAAATATTAGGGTTCAAGCGTCTATGTTTGTAGATTTCTAATTGTTCCAAAACCGAAAGCCTCAGTCCTTTGTTGCAGGTGTGCAGAACGTCATAAGTGTGAGGATTAGGTAGGGAGTGACCGGAGTCCAACAAATGTTTTGCGAAATGAGACCGTTCTGGGCGATTGTTTCTAAAAGCTGATATATGTTCTTTATACCGCGTCGCGAAGCTACGGCCGGTTTGGCCAATATAGGTAAGTATATTGTTTAAACGATAATTTATGAAAATTTGACATTTTGGAATCAAACTGGTTCAGTGACCGCGACCTTTAAAAAGCGGGTCACAAACTTCCAAAAGAAATTCGTATCGACAACTAAGTTTACAGTTGGGTCCCTTGTACGTGAAGTTACCTATAACTTTATATAATATAAGCTGAAGTTCATAAACTTTACTGTATACAAATTTACACGTGCAAACATAGTATGAAAATGCACAAATTGCAGCCTGCTCACTAAACAGTGATATTTTTGGATGGACATAAATTGTTAGAAATATGATGTAAAAATGTGTACATGACAGAAAACATTCAAAAAGAACGTTATGAAGTTTTCTAAGTAGCACTACTTTTTTTTAATTCCGTGAGACCGCCGCCGCTCCCATGTCCATTGCGGTGGGCGTCTCTGGTACATACCAAAAGGTATTTCCGGTGGTGCCCGGCGGACTTTAGCCACCCGCGTGGCCTCTTCGGGGGTAGCTCTACTTAGAAAACTCCAAATATCCTGTTTATTCAGACCATATATACCATCGGGAAGTGATTATATTCGTCTGATTTCTGGCATTTGTTTCATGTTACATTTAATATGTCATGTCCTAAATCAGTCACTCTTAGAAACGAATAACTTCAAAGAGTTAATAATTGATGCTCTTATTAATTCTGTTAGCACGTGTTTGTTGATAACCTATTTGCCAACAACTGGTTAGGCAACATGAATGGAACGGTTGGTGTTAATAGTTCGACATGAGTCAGATATCTTTGCTCGTTACTAAGATAGGTAATTATCTTATTTTGTTTTGTAGGCAGGATGTTACGACGATAATGATTTTTATTGATATTGCACAATTTTTTTGCCAAGATTTTTCAAACCTTACTCTTGAGTGGTGATTAGCGACAATAGGCTCGCCAAATGTTTAATTAGCATAAGTACGTATGTATTTACAATATGTACCTAGGTGTTATTGTATCGGTTGTCTAGTTTTCATATCTAAGAGGGCCTCTTAGATGTTTAAGCCACTGGACAGTGCCTTGCCGTTTCAATGAATTTGCGAGCAATTAAAATTCGCGAAGCAGTTTGCCTATCCTATTCAAGTTTGGTATCATAACGGAAAATTATATGTGTTAATAATCTGTATATTTGAAAGTAGCGGAAAACTTAAAAATTATCTCGAAAAATAATAATAAGCCGTACCGTATTTCAATCCAAACCACGTCTTATGGAAGGGCTGGTATCGCCGCGTAGTAGATGTCGGCTTAGGTTTCCGATAGAGGGCACCACAGGGCAGAGAACAGCACAGCTGGAAGTACCGTTTGTCACGGATCTTTTCAGCAGCTTTCAGCCTTTCCCGAGCGAGTCTTCCAGCACAACGTCGAGGGCTAGAGGCCGCTGAAGCAGCACCGACTACGGCTATTGCCGTTAGTAGGTACCAGTAATGCATTTTGATCTCATCTGTCACTCACTATCTCAGTTTTAATATGTAATCTACCCATTACTATAAATTAATAGCTGCACTAAATATTTAATTCGTAACTACCAATCTTTACTCCAAAGCAAGTATTCTATAGCTTCTTAGCACATTTAAACCGCCCGTAATTTGCAATAACAAAATTAAATTAAAACAAAAACACAACACTCAAACAATAATATTTACATATAAGTTGTAACTCAACAATTTCATTCATATCAAAGTAAACATTGTCGCATCGCATGTGTGCGTAAACAATGAATGAACGTAATCGCGTTACGTACATTCAGGCACGAAGTTCTGTCAATTGGTAGTCGCTAGGTGGAGCACGTGCGACCACGCCGGGCAAGACGCGGCGACTGCCGAGCCCCAGCCAGAGTTCATAGACATGTTCCGGCCATCGGACTAGGGACTAGCCACTACACTATGCTATCCCCTGGGCACCTAAGATCGCGTTAATGATTAATAGCAACTTTCGTTCGATAAAGTTTACGATTACTTCGTCATTTTCGCTTCAAAGCGTCAAGATTTTGACAGATAAAATGTTAACTTTGACATGACATAGATTCGACCAGATTCGATAGACTCTTGACCGCATAGCATATTGCGTTTATTTATTTGAGTAGAAATTGTAATAATATTTAGATTAGCACGAAAGTAATACAGAAATACTTGACCTAAAACAGAGAGAAACGAGTGAAACAGTGTTGACTGACTCTTTGGCGCAGTCGGTTGAACGTGCTCTTAAGCCTATTCGCACTGCTTTAGTTATTTAGTAAAATTACTAAAGCTACTAGCCTAATGCGAACTAGGCTTAAAGCCTAGTTCGCATTGGGCTAGTAATTTAGAAGAGTAGCGAGTAATTTAGTAGCTAAATATGTGCGAACTACAAAAATTTAGTCGAGTAATTTAGGAAATGATTTCGTCGAGTCAATCAATTTTACTCTATTTTTTCGGGCGAGTAGCACCTCCCACCACGGATCCGTGGTCACTGGTTCACCGGCTAAACAAGTCCGAACCTGTTGATTAGTCGAGTTCATTAATAGCCGCCACCACTCACCTGTGTCCTGTACTAAACCGTAATGCGAACGATTTCTGTGTAGTAGCGAGTAGTTTAGCCACTAAATTACACGCTACTCTACTAAATTACTAAAGCAGTGCGAACTAGGCTTTAGAGATCACAGGTTCGATCCTCAGGTCGGGGCCTATATTTTGACGATCTGCCTTTTTTATATCGAAGTTTAGGAGTTTTATAAGTCCATTAAGTAGTTTAGGATGTTATTTACATGTACGAGTATATAAGTATAATATTTTATATCAGTTTATCTAGTTGTTATACTACAAACTCTGCTTAGTTTTGAGACTATATTATTATTAACTAGCGGACGCCCGCGGCTTTGCCCGCTACAACTGTACACAAAAACCTTCTTCGAGAACCACTCTATCTATTGGTGAAAGCCGCACCAAAATCCGTTGGGTAGTTTTAAAGAACTATGCAAACATACGGAGCGGGCGACTTAATATGTAGTGATTATACATGGGGCACACTAACAGTTTTGCACTTCTAGCTAATCGGAACTATTTGAATTTCTAATGTTATATTTTTTTAAACGTTGCAACCTTCTTAGTAATAAAAAAAAAAACAATTGGAGGGAAATCCTTTGTCAATTGTTTTTTATCACACATCAAAGTTATACGTATGCAACGAAAATGGAATTAAGTCGAAAAGATTTTAGAGCGATGATTTTTTATGATTTTCAAAATTCTCTCTCTCCGCAAGACAGTGCCCTCGTCTTCAAAATGCTTTTGGGAGAGAAGCACCTTGTTTGAGCACCGTGAGGCGATGGTTTGCTGAATTTGAGAGAGGTCGAGTTTCTTTACATGACGAATTTCGTGAAGGGCGGCCTTCAACTGCCGTAAACAAAAATAATGTGGCTACTGTTACTACTTAATTGAAGAAAACCCGCGGATTACCTATGAGACAATTCGAGGACTATTGGGGATTGTTATGAGTCAAATCCAGAAAATTTTACACGAAGAATTGAAAGTTCGGAAACTTTGTTGTCGTTGGATCCCTCATGAACTGACAGCGGAGCAGAAGCGGGCTCGCGTGGAATGGTGCTCACAGATGCTACTGAAGTACGACCACGGACGAAACGTGGATTTATTATTTAGAACCCGAAACAGCAATCTTGTGAATGGGTGTTTGAAAATGAGAACAAGCCAACAAAAGTGAGGCAGGCGAGAAACGTTGGTAAAAAAAATTATCTTGTTTTATTTCTCAGCTACGGGTCCCATCTGTACAATTCCACTTGAAGATCAAAAGAGTGTTAATGCCGAGTATTATTCTACCATTTGTTTAGGTACCCAGGGTGTTAGAAAAAGTTCGCGAAAGACGACCCAAAAGCCGCGTTCTCCTACATCATGACAACGCTTCTTCACACACGGCCAACAAACCAAAGTCATTTTTAGCTTCCGAAAAAGTACAACTCGTCACCCATCCTGCGCATAGCCCGACCTAGCACCCTGTGATTTCTGTATTTTCCCCAAAATCAAAGATTTGATGAGAGGTTTCGCTTTTACCAACTCCGAAGACGCAGTGATAGCGTTCAATCAGCACGTAGAAAACATGCCTTCAGATCTGTGGTCCTCCTGTTTTAAAAAATGGTTCGATCGCATGAAAAAATGTTTAAAATGTAAAGGAGAGTATTTTGAAAAGCAAAATACATAATTTTTTGGTTTTAACATGTTGTTTTTTTAAGTTACGCAAAACTTATAGTGTGACCTTGTCTGTCTGACTTTATGTACACGGTAACCTCCGAAGTTACTTGATTTTCGTGCGGGCACCAATAGGCAAAGCTCAACTCTGGGCAAGATAGCATTGTTTAATTAAAATCGAATGGTAAGAAAAGTTACCGTCATTAAACTATTCCATGCAGGCGGAGCAGCGGGCATTAGCTTGTACATAAATAAATAAATTACTCGACAAATTCTTTTATTTTTTTCATATGTAAGGCGCCAGGCGCCATTTTAACGCCTTACGGGTGAAGCACGCGAGTCCACTAATTAGACATCGACCAGATTTAGAGATTGCCGCGTTGATAAGCCGTGATAAACGCGCGGGTGGTCGAATCTCTCGTACCTGTGATACCAGCTTTGACGCATTATCTTTAGGTAAAACAAGCGACTGTTCGTGCTTAGCTTTCGTTTTTACACGGCAATTGCAGTAATACTATCTCTCTACAACTTGCTGAAAGCCGTAGGATTGCCAAGACCATCAGTAAGCTCTTTACTAGGACAAATATACAAAGCGGCATTGTTAGGATCTCACCTTGGCTAGGTACAGGAGGAATACGTCGCATGGTGAAGGTGAGCGCTGACTAGTCACAAGGTGGTCACCCTAAACCTACAACTGAGTCGCAACTCTCAGTCGCCTACAATGTGTTCCACTTTATCACACTGTAGACCCGGTAGTTCTTTAGTTTTGATCTCTCTTTTCCATCCCCTCGGGAACAAATTCCTAGGATAAAAAGTAGCCTAATATACTCCTTATAACATCACTTGTCTGCCAGTGAAAGTCCCGTTAAAAAAGTCTAGCCGTTTCAGAGATTAGCCGCAAGAAACAGATAGGCAAAGACAAATTTTAAGTGAAATGTATTATAAATTCAAATATTTTTGATCTTAAGATACACTTAATAATATTCAGTAGCCAATAATTTACATAACTCGCACCTCCGTGTAACATTTTTCAACTATGACACACAGATGCTAATCGCCTGCAATTTGCAATAGACAGTTAACACGGTGTGACACTGTGATATCTGTGTGGAATCAAGATTAATGTTTAGTGAGACCATATTTTATTTAAATTTCTATGAGTTATATTGGAAGATATTTTGTTAATGATAAACACACATAAAATATTACTTATCTATAAAATGTTATGTATACATCTATACAGATAAATACAAATTAAATATCTGTTTGTGATTCCAAATAAATAGGTTATCATCATCATGTTCTGACCAATCTCTGAAACGGACGGACCAAATTTACTGGGACTTTCACTGACAGATATTGTAAGGAGTAACTTGGGCTTTTTATCCCGGGAATGAGTTCCCAGAGGAATTAGGAACCATAAGGCCGCGGCCGAGGTAGGTACGTACGTAGGTACTATCGGGTACCCGTGGTACCCGAGAGTACCTACCTACGTAATCTACACATGAACTAAACTGAACTTTTTTATTTATTTATTTATTTACACATTACAGATTATAACTGAAAAAATACAGAAAATACAAATCAGAAAGATCAGAATCCAGGTTGCATTCCAAAAGAATGTGTATACAAAAGAAGTAACATTAAGGAGTTGATATATAAACATACATATAAAGTAAACAATTTTGACAAATAGGACATAATGCAGTTTCATAAAACTCTGAACTGAAACTGAAAATAAAAAGAAAGTCTTTTCATCTAGATTAATGGAATTTATTATACCTACGTGGCTACCATTTTCTATTTCAATGGCAAACCTACAAGACCTTGAGTTAAGTCTATTGTACACTTATCAAAGGAAGTGTTAACACATAAAAGCTATTAAAGGCTGTCCTTGATAAGCGAACTGCGGAACGGGTAACGGGTACTTAGTACTCCGCGCCTGTGGAATGAATGAATGAATGAAGATTAGCATTAGTGACGTGATGAACAAACACACTTATTGTACTCTATTCCACTAACGTATTACGAAAATTTGACGAGTTATATATACTAGCATTATATTTTTAGTTTATTTTATATTTGGGTCGCTAAAGTGATGCCTCCCGCCTAATAAAAGCTGAGGTGACGTCTAGCGATGTCACTGTCATAGTGTCATGTCACAGCAAACAGAATCTACTACCTACTTATCGAAAGTCACTCAAGTTGGTGACCCAGTTATGTGCCTCTTCACGCTCTGCTTAAAGAACCAGGTGAGATTTGGGAAGTGTGCTTATGTGAGTTGTTCAATTAAGAAAAAATGTACATCAATCGTGTTACTACTATATGAACTTTTTCTTGAAGGTCATTAAAGGGGTTTGATGCATTTAAAACCGTGCTAAGTAGGTATATAAATATTCTGGTTAGGTAGTCCTGCAAGTACTAGTACATGCTTGTATTATACCTACTAGTACAGATAAGATAAGATAAGATAAGATGATAAGATAAGGTGACATGCATATTAAACTTTTATTTAGAAGTGCAGTCTTAGCGGGATGCGCACATAACCTAGCATTATAACGCCGATTTCGCTTAACTTTGTCCATTAGTCAAGGAAACAAAAGTGGGTTGTTTCTGGTAAAAAGTGCTAGCCTGTACTAGTAAGTATAACTAGTATTATTTTCTTTGTGCAAACTACTTTACATCTCAGTAAGGTATGTGCTTATATTCCTCCACTTAGCCTCAAACTTTTGCAACAGTAGCTAACTACAGCAAAAACGCCAAACACCTTAACACCATTAATTAACTAACAGTAAACTCGGAAACATACACAAGCGGAAGCCAACAGCAACAAATCAACAAGTCAGGTGAATATTTATGAACCTATAGTTAGCTTCTAAGATAACAAGTCGCAACATATGCAAGTTGGTGAAAGGGAAACGGTTAAACAAACAGAATAACCTATCACGAGCGAGCTAAACGACGGTGCTTTAAGTGGAACAGGACTACAGTCGCATACAAGCTGTAATTATGGAGAGGAAAGCTTGTACTGTGATTGGAACTCACAGAGGCTTGGCAATACATGGATCTATGCAAAATATCGCAAAAACTAAACTTGGATGTGTACTACTTATTAAACTAAATCGGGTGGAAGATGTCTATGAAATGAAATGAAATGAAATTATTTATTTGTATAGGTCACTAAATGGCTCTTACAAACGTCAGTAAGTACTTAAAATAAAAAATGTCATTGCTTCTATATTTACATGTAATGCCAGATTCGCAATGCAATAAGTAGAACCGAGAGAAAGAACCTGGCAATAAAACTCTCGGTCACTCTTTTTCAATAATTTACTCATTTACACATTTTCTTAAGACTAAATGTGGACGAATGTACATTGGTCTCGTGTCAGAATAAAAAAGCGTGTATAATGCAAAAAAAAAACAATTTGTTTGTCACCTAAGTACAAAATATGCTACAATTACGGCATTTTAGGAGGTGGCTGCACCATGCTCAAGCCAGTCACTTTTATCATCTATATGACTGAATGGAGTCAGGCGTACCTGGCGAAAGTCCATAAAACAATGGAGTATATGATGTTGCATTTTTTTATATAATTGCACTAATCCAACATCATATACTCCATTGTTTAAAGATGTCTATGTATTTTGCTTCGGTGGTGTTGACGGTAGTACATCGGCTTACGACTCCGGAGTCGCGGGTTCGATTCCCCGGGTCGAATCAAATATTTGAGTGATTCACAAGTGTTTGTTTCGGAGTTTGGGTATTTTCTATGTATATTATGTATGTATTTAGAAATATATAAGTATGTATATCAGTTGTCTAGATCCCATAGCACAAGCTTATAGCTTAGTTTGGGCTAGATGACGTTGTGTGAAAAATGTCCGAAAAATATTTATTTATTTATTATTTTATAGTGGATTCTTTGAGTACAAGAGAGTCATAGCCATATGTAAGTACTTACATACTATTCCCTATTCTGTGGTCATAGCACGTATCTGCTATGCTGTTCTTAGGTCTAAGGGTATTTTCTTACCTTTTTTCTTTGCAAGTTAACTACAAGTACTTACTTTAAGTAATTACCTACTTATAATTTACGTTTCAATTTTCCATGATGTGTATGCTATATATTTGGATCACCGCCTGGACTTGTATCTGCATCTATGAATCTTATCATGTAACGGCAGTAGTCTGTAAGCGTAGTTTTGAGAAATAAATAAGTCTTAGGCTGGATTTAAAGCAACTTTAGCTCCTTCAAGGAGAATACTCTCTCTGACCTGAACACACCGATATTGCGATCCATCTGGCCATCTACCTACAGCAGGGAATTTGTCGAATGAAGTCGTTCAACAGTGGCCGATGTTAACATCGAGTTTTCTGTTCAAACTCTTTAAATAAAATAAGCTAGTCGTTGTCCTCGATTTCACCCGAGTTATACTTATATCATGATGTTTCCGTTGTCAAACAAACAAACAATCAAATATCCAATTAGAACAGTTGTGGTATATATGATATTTCTCGGTACTAGCACTTTATAACTAGTTGTAGGAATAGTTAAAAGTGACGTATTCACAGCATCAAAGATTCAATGGAGCTGTTGTTCTCATATACAATGAAATTATACAGAATCATCATTCACCGAGCCTTTTCCCAACGCAGTTGCGTTCGGCTTTCCAGTCTAACTGCGATTCGGCTGAACTTCGACATTTTCTGTGAAGCGACTGCCATCTGACCTCCACAACCCATGGGCGATATCGAAGTTCTGTAGTTAGACCGGTCGGATTTTTGATTTAGGGCTCCAACTACCCCTAACGACTGCCATAGATGTTCGTATGACGACCGGGACCGACGGCTTAACGTGCTCTCCGAGGCACGGAGGGGTATGAGTGCCTTAAGAAATGGTCACCCATCCTAAGACCGGCCTGACTAGATGTTGCTTAACCTTTGCAATGTGTTAACATTGTCGGTTACCACTAGACCACGAGTCCTTTTTCTATTCTAGAATCTAGAATAGTCTAATAATCTAGAAATTATACAAAATATCTACTCGTATATACTAACTAATAGACAGTCAAGTGAATAGGGACCGTAAATACAGGTAAGAACAACATTATTTACAGGAATAAATGGTCCTAGACAGGACTCTAACCAACTCTTTCCATTTTGGGAATACGCAGACCGACTAAGCTACAAAAACCAGTCTTAAGATATCGACTTCAACCTAGGCTTCTCGAAACGAATATTTAGAGATAAACATAATTGACAGGGTATCAAGTATCGCCAGGTGCCTCTGGAAATACCTTCTGGTGTATACCAGAGACGCCAAGCAATGGACGTAAGAGTCGCTCTTACGTCCATTGCGGGACTTGCGAGGAATTAAAAAAAAAGGTATCAGGAATGGGATACGAATGTAAAATCCCACCGCGGATTTAGCGCTGGAGCAACCTTTTATAGAATGTCTACAGACCAGACAGGTGATTGTTTTGAATTCCAGCATTGGACTGATGATGATGCTAGTTTCGAATTCATTATCTTAAGATAAAATCTGCACCGTAATCTATTTCCATGTAGACAAATAACTAAAATACCAGGGCTATTAATTGCGCAGGCGACGACGACGGTCTCGACAGACAGGGTGACGGCGCGGTTGCATAGCTTCATGTCTGTGTGCGTTTGGCTCATTGTGATTCATGCAAATATTTAGCTGTTATATTGCCACATTATAATCGCCATTTTGATATATGAAAACAGTGAAACTTTGCCATCGAAATATATAGGTATAATTCGCGAGGGATAAGCGGAGTTGCATTTTGTGAGTGACCATGAAAAGTAGAGTAAAAACTCTTTTTGTAGCTGTGTGTACAACACATGTGTGTGTAAAAGAGGTCACATTTACATTCACGTACACTGCACTCACATAAATTCAAAGCTCCGCTTACGCCTTTTTACCTTAGAAAGAAATTATACTGATGGGATTCAAGTTTGAAATTATGGTTATGGATTACAGATTGGTCAGATTGTGTCAAAGTGATTACAGATCGGCGATAGGTTTGTCAGCTATTACGTGGGACCCCCAAAAATATTGGCGTAATTACTTAGGGGTGAATTGCACTTCTATCTACGACCTCCGGGAGATAGATGTGACTGTGATTATGTAGGTACCTATGTATGTATGTATGAAAAAACTGGCGAAGTGCGAGTCGGTGTATGGGAGCCCCTTATTCTGTTTTTTACCACCGAAATACATCATCTGTGAAAATTCCAACTTTCTAACTATCACCGTTCAAGAGATACAGCCCAAGACAGGCGCACGGACAGGGAAGTCTCGGTAATAAAGTCCCCGTTTTACCTTTTGGGTATGTAACCAAACCAACCAAAAAATATGGCAAAAATTTGCCATATATTTTATAGTTTTAAAAAGTTTTTTTAAATCTAAAAAAAAAACTAAAAAAAAAAAATTCAACATCACTTTAGAGGTCTTTGACCATGCTGAGTTGATTGTAGCTGGTCTTGAGTCTCTAACTATTACCGTTCTCAATTCGACCTTGACCTTGAGATCAGAGGTCAAAGGTCAAGTTCATTTTAGAGGTCTTTGGCCATGCTGTGTCGATTGGCGTTTACACTGAGTCTCTAGCTCTTACCGTTCTCGAGTTGAAAGTAGTTCACGGACGGATGGACGGACGGACGGACATTATTGTTGCATAAGAGATTTTCGTATCGAAAACTCTAATAAAAGCAAACAATCATTGGTAGATTACATATAAAGAAAGAAAGAAAGAAGAAGAAGAGTCTTTTCTTTCTTTCTAGATTATATCAAGATTTTTTCTAAGATATCAGCGATTTCGTCACCGACATAGAAATGCAGCGGCAATACCGGAGGCGCTCGGCAACGGACGTAGGTGCGGCCGTGACTACGTGACCGCGGATTTCAAAAAAAAAAGCGGCAAAATACATAGATTATAAATATCACGATACCTTTTCATACTTTTGAAGTTCTTATTTAAGTGGTGATTATTGGTTGCAGTAAAATCTTAAACCGCGTCAGTACGGGAGTGCTTTATGAGGTATAAAATGGACACAGAATACGAAAAGGCCTTCCAGTAGCTGTTTATTATAGAATTATAGCGATATTTAATGAGTGTGTTTGGTTATTACTCTTAGGCTATAGTTTAAAGAGTTTGGCGTTTGGTTTAGAATAAGATTTCATAGTATAATTTCTTGTTCAAAAAGAGGAATATAATTACCGGATCGTATGTGTCAATTCTAGAATTAAAATAAACATAGTTTCCTACTCTCATAAGGGTTTCCAGACACTCATACCGAACAACGTTTCTTGTCCTGCACCTGGAGCTGATTAGAAATAACTAGTTCTTCCGTGAGGGACTATCAACTAATCGAGCATTACCTTGACATTGGCGAAATTATCGATGAACATCGATGGAGCAACGTTTTTAAAGAAAGAAGAAGAACTATTTAATATAACTATCAAAAACCTGGTGATACCTACCTGCAAAACTACAATTTTGAGAAACAGCGACAGAAGGACAAATTATTATAAGGTACTTACGCCTAAGATGGCCCTGTTCCTAAGATGGCCCACTTTTAAAAGTTCATACTTTCATAAATTCAAATGAGTTCAAATTTCGCGCCCTTATTCGGTTAATGCCATACACAAAACTGCAACTTCAAATGACAGGATAGGAGCCGTCCTCTTTGCAGAGGTTCTCAGTTTGTCAGTGATGTTGCAAATGGCCGACGTGTTATAACCTCATGATTGCAAACTTTTTAGTGAGTCTTTAGAAAAACCACCTTCTTTCGTTTATATTTTTTACTACAAAGTTAATTAAACTTATTGGCACTCCTGAGAAGGTAAGCATTGTTTGTATTCTTTGTTAATTTTTATTGAAACTAAGTGGTTCTTGATATCGAGTAAAATTCCTATAAAGGCCCACCCCAAGGGTTCCGATGAAGGCTCGGGCCTTATTAAGATTATAGCAAATCGTAGTATTTATGGAATCTATTGAAGAAATGAGTTATTTTTGTTATTATTATTGTATTAGACTAGTGGAACTTTTTTGGAAACTATATTGATACCCATCTTTAATACTAACTAATAATTTTAGGTGGTGCTAATAAAAAAAAAGTTTTTAGTTTGGTACGATATTTTCATAGGTTTTTCACAATTTTAAAATAGGTCTTTATAATTAAAGTTTAATTTAATTTAGATATTAAAATCTCTGATACTGGGCTCGATCCCTATAGTCCAAATGCGATCCCCGAAGAGGCTTTTGCACCTTCTATGCTCACTCAGCGACCTCCTCTGCACGAAACTGCATACCAAAGAAAGAAAGATGGCAAAAAAGCGGAAAAGCGAAAAAGAAAACGCTTAAAGAAAAAAGGGGTTATCTACAATCAAAAGAAAATCAATCTGAAAGTTGGTATAGCCAAGCTTTTCTTATGTCCAAAATGTAACTAAAAGCCTATCAAGGTTTGAGTTTTTGTAAGTTTCTATCTAATTTTTATATCTTTACTCCTATTAAGGCCCACCAAAATTGTGAAAAAAATATTTTTTCTTAATTTTGTTTCTTTTTGTTATTGTTGGTTGTAATGATTGTTATAATAACGGCACAAAAGTGTTATTTGTTGATTTTATTTAGAGGTTTTTATTTTGTATGTAAATTAAGTTTTGTTTAGCCTAAGATGGCCCATTGTACAATTAATGACCAAAAAGACTATTGTAACAGACTGATTACCTAAGAATCTCATTTATTAAAATAAGGTAAACATAAATACATTTTTTTATATTAATTGCTTTAAAAAAATACATAAATAATGTAGGGCCATGATAAGTACCTATGTTCTTAAAAGGGCCCACTTTGGAGGTTTTTAAAAAACCGTTTTGTTCAAGTTTTTTTTACCATACATGTTGATTTATATATTCCTTTTATTCACAAATAAATGACTAATGTTGTGATAAAGTTTGTATTAATAAATTACTTATATTATAGTTTTTATTTAACTATAGCAAAAAATGGGCCTTACAAGGCGCAAGTAACTTACTCGTAATATTATAGCCTGTCCCGGCGAACTTCGTACCACCTGAAATTTTACTTCTAAACCTTCTTTGTACGTCCAAGAAGATTTCAAGACCAAAATTAGACATATCGCTGTAGGCATTTGATAGTTTAAGTGAGACAAACGAACGGCAAGTCATTTTTATTCATAAGAGAAGAAAGAAGAAGATTATCTGATACAAGGTACCTTTCAATTTGACTTACGGTAGAATTGAAATTGTGAAATACTCTATTGCTACATAGGTATTATACGTTGTTTTACATTTGCGGAAATATATTTATGGTAGATACACTATTGAAGTGGTTAATTGCACCTGTACTGTACTTAACTGAGGAGTTTAGAATCATTTATATCATGGATACGGTTAACACTTGAAGTGCTATTTAGTTTGAAGGACTTTTATAACACGGGAACTAACACGAAATATAGGCACAGGCAGTCACAGCCTGTGACCACGGTCGGTGTAACTGTCCCGGACAGTCGGTGTGTGACCACGGCCGGTGTAACCTGGTCGAAACGTCAGTCAATAATTTTAATAGGTTGGTATGCATTACCTAGAAATCGAGAGTCTAGTCGTTGCTTTGAATCGGGGTAACAAATTCAAAGCAATTCTGTATACCTATTTAAAATTTTGTGAGCATAGTATCCAGCTATACCTAAGTATGTGCAGTCGGCTAAACCTACCTAGTCTAGCGCTCGCGCTCATTCACACTGCGCCTCACAGTCGCTAAGTTGGCGCTGAGTTGGCTCACAATTAGTATTTAATACACATAATATGACCGTAAATAAATGTACCTACGTATAAGAGCTCAAACATACCATAATATTCATTAAACGTAACTGCATAATACACAAAGCAGAGCATACAGAACCCAGTCATTTTCAAAACAAATCACCATTTTACATACCATGTCGTCATAATTCAACGATGCGAGTGCGATACATATTGTTGTGTTTACATTGACGGCTAGTAATTTGTACTGAATTAAGTTAGTAAAGAAATCTCTCGATGTACGCGGTAATCGGTAAATAGCTGGAGGTGTTGTCGACGCGGTGGGTCTTGGATACGGTGTTCAAAGTTTTTTCCACTTTGGGATAAGATATTTGGATAACTAGGTATTAGGTACACCTAAACACGGTACATTCACATCGAAAAAAATTACAGCAAATATTCTGTTACCGGTCAAAATTAAACTAAACGTTGACAGATAACAGTTTCTCAAATACGTTAAGGTGGTTCTTAACCGATTAAGCGTGTTTACACTTAATCGGTTAAGAACCACTTTCTCATCTCATCAGTACCTACACTGTATTTTGCATGGTAATTAAGAGCTAATGAGACCCATTTAGGCAAAAGCTCAGTCGATAATCATTGGTTTGGAGGCTTGACTTAAATAATTATCTTAAGGTTCGTGTTACCAGCATACCAGGTCTTGGTAATCATTTACTCTCAGATTTTATTCGAACATTATAAAAGAAATGTTGATTGGCGCACAAAAATACATAAAATGAAATGTTGAGAGCCAGTGGTTTAAGGGCACATTCGGAACAGTTGTGAAATTACGTAAATTGCGGCGTCTGACCGCGACCGTGCACAACTCTGCACAAGTTTATATAGTCTGCTCCAAGCCTTAGGTAACGGTCTAAGTGCGTGCAGGATAAAGTTCGTTGTGGAGTAATGGACTCGGATGTCAGCTCCTATAGATGAGCTCCTATACATATGAACTAGTTAGGTATGCAATGCATGCTGCTAATTGCAAATGTTGAGCGGAGCAAATGTTTTTATTACATATCAGAATCAGAATCGGACACTTAAATTAATTAATCGAATGAAAAAAAATATATTTTCATTGTTGACTCACGTGTTTCCATAGCAACCATTTAATCATCTGGTTTTTCGGTGATGTCCAGAACATTTTCGGTGATTCCTCCGTGGCGTGGTCAGCTCTATTTTCATGATTTCAGAGATATGCACTCCCGGGTATGATGTCGACCAACATGCCAAATTTGGTCAAAATCGGTCGAGCCGTTTCGGAGGAGGTGACAACTCCTCCGAAACGGCTCGACGACAAACGATTTACACTTGTCGCCTAAGATTGAGCTCCGCTTCGCTGCGCTCAATAAAAGTGTGTTTGTAACACTCAATAAACAGCTTTACACTATGAAAGTTTAATACTGTACATTACAACAAAAAAAAACATTTTTTCTCCTTCTGTCTGGCTAATACCAGAAACGACTAGACCAGGCGAAACCGTGTGCAACAGCTAGCACTAATCGTATTCTAAAGAGACAAGATTTGTAGTATGTATTTAACGAATGAACTCAATTCATGCTATGAGTACATTATGCAGGTGTTTTTTTTAATCAATTCCGCGGCGTAAGGCTGCGGCCACTCTCACGTCCGTTGCCGGGCGTCTCTGGCTCGCACGCAGAAGGTATCTCCAGTGGCGCTCGGCGGATTATGCAGGAGTAACATAAGCTACGAGTATGTTCATTATTAGAAAAAAATATCACACGTGCAGAGCCGGGACTTATTGAGCGGAGTTTACGAAGCTCTTTCTTAGACGACTCGTATTTCGTTCGTGATCGAACTCCTCCTAAACGACTGGATCGATATTTTTGAAATTTGGCACGGTCATAGTGACCATCACCGTGAGTGCATATATCTGAATTCATAAAGATCGGTCCAGTCGTTTAGGAGTTCGACCCGGATTGACAAACTCAGCTCAATTATTGCAACAGCAGAATGCATTGCATACCTAGTTTAATACACGTCAACAATTGACACATCAACCGACTTCAAACTACCTAAATGGGACCAAATTGTTGTCGGATGGGACCACTTGGAAGTGGTAGCTTCCAATTAAAACAAGTTAAAAATATGGCAAAAACACACATGAAGTTCAACATCATTTTAGAGGTCTTTAACCATGCTGAGCTGATTGCAGCTGGTCTTGAGTCTCTAACTATAACCGTTCTCGATTTGACCTCGTTTTGGCCTTGACCTTGAGATCAGAGGTCAAAGGTCAAGTTCATTTTGGGGGGGGGTTTCGACTATGCTAAGTCGATTGACGTTTACACTGAGTCTCTAGCTCTTACCGCTCTTGAGTTGAAAGTTGTTCACGGACCGACATTACTGTTGTATGAGATTTTCGTTTCGAAAACTTCAAAACATTCTAAATAAGTTCTCCCAGTTTTAAGACATGAGTAACAAACATTAAAAAAAAGTCATATAGTCGAATCTTCTCGATCTCCTCCTTTTTTTGGAAGTCGGTTGATAAAAAAAACTAACTTGGTTGTCTGACAGAACTGCACAATCATCATCATCATTAGGTGTAGTGTTAATGAGACTAAAATTGACTAAATAAACCTGTTGATGTCTGACCGAGGCTCCGAAATGCGTCATTTTTAAGGTAGCCTCATAATAAATGACTTAAAACTTTAAAAAAACTCTAAATCTTCCTGAGAAATATAAAAAAGGTGTTTATTACGATAGTGGGCCAATAAATGAGACTAGGTCATTAACTACAATGTTAAAGGAAACGTTTTAATGAGTTCTGTCCCTAGGGCGGTTATTTAGAGAGTGGGCAGAGCCGCCGTGCCACACCAAATATATCACTGCCGAGTTATTTTATAATTATCAAACCAGTTTCATAACTGAACAGCAAGGACTCAGGCCGCGATCATAATACATACCTATTAAAATAACACAATTACTCGAAGTTATTAGATAATTATATTTTTTTCTAACGTAACACTAAAAATCTTGCTGAAAAGAACAAACATTCGTGCTGAAAAGAACAAAAACAAATTCCTAAAAAAGCATATTTAGAAAAAGGTATATTAGCCCCATCTATAGGCGAGTGGAGATATCAAGATAGCACTTACCTAAGCAGCCAGTAGTAGTCAGCCCATAATGTTCGTCAAGACAAGTGTCACAAGATGGCGGCGCTGAGCCCGACGCGCACACACACTCGCCCGTCACAGTGTCGCACGTGTCATTAAGGGCTGCCACACCACAACGACAGGACGGACAACCGTCCGATATACCTGGACATAATATTTATTTGACAAGAGACATACCTTATGACACCACGTGTATGTGCTATTAAATCAGCAACAAAAACAGTTAAATACCTACCTCATAAAATAATAAACAAATAGGGGAAATAATGAGGTACGTAATTCTTTTGCGATATGTAAATCCTATAATAGCAGTGAGATAGGTATAGTAGTACTGCCCTGGGTCATGTAGCAATGCGATATGTATATCCCTGGGGTAATCCTTATGAGGACCGGGACGGGAGGTAGTACCCGGGACGCCCAGCAATAGTCGTCATGGCGAACATTTAATAAAAAAATGCGTTATGAATAACGGGTACAATTTTTTTAGGGCTGCCGTTCTGTAGGCCGTATAACTAGTTAAATATGCTCAATAATTCTCTACCAAACGTAAAGTGAGGATATTTTTGTTGTGGAGTTTCACGCGAACTACCTCACGGGTGTCTGCAAGTATTATATATGTTATACAATATATTTTTGCATATCAAAGCAATGAGTTTGCTTAAACTATTCTTAAATATTAAGATGACATGAACTGAAATGTCATCGGTCGAATTCAAACCCACGGTCTTTCCCTTACAGGGGGAATGCTCTAACTAATTGAGCTACGATGATTATTACCAATAACATCCAATTTTTGCTTTATATAATATCTAGATCGCGCTATGAATGTAATACAACAGTATAATTGTGTGATCCTCCTCACCACCATATCCAGTCGCACACTCTGCACAGGCGCGCCCGCTCCAGCCGGCGCGGCACAGACACTGCCCCGAGCGCGCCTCGCACGCGCCCGACACCGCGCCGCGCCCGCACGCGCACGCCGCGCACGCGCCGCCCGCGCCCGCCCAGCCGTCCGGCCCGAACCAGTAGCCTTCCTGCGCCAGGACGATTACATAACACAGACTGACTGACATTACGCAGGCAGGCTAGGCAGAGGTGCGTTACACACCCACAATTTACCAGTAACTTTCTCGGTCCTATGTAATAGGGGCAAGCATAAAATAGAGCACTATAGAAAATCCATAAGCACTCTGTAATTCAAACCAAAATTCCAATAGTGTGGACAGATACCCATAGTACTAAAAAGAATCTTTGCAGTCCGAGCCTTTAAGAGCCATTAAGATACGACTGCAGAGGTTGTAGGTAAGTCATATAGTTCGTGAAGCTGCCGCTAGATATCTCAACTTTGCTAATAACCGTTAGTTAAATATTATAACAAGAAAGTTTATAACGCAGTGGCATAGACAAGGGCTATCGTTGACTTGCCTGGTATAGCGTTCTCTTTTAAAAGAAAGACGCTCGGGTATATCTTCGTATAAATATTTGGATGGTTGTTGATATTCTATTTTGTTTGATAACGGCAAGATACTTATACACCTTTGTCCTATATTACGTGGAACTTACAAAACTTGTGTCAAAATGTAAGTAAATATAAGGGCAGTGATGGTCGTACCTTGCAGAGGTCGCAGCGCGCGCCCTCTGTGTGTGGCGGACACGTGAGGCACAGCCCCGACGTGACGTGGCACGGCGAGCCGCCACACGCGCATGCGCGGCACGAGCCGCCCGGTGCGCCGGGGGAGCCCCAGTACCCGAAGTCGCAACTGTGTACAACGTGACCACGGTACTATTTTGATCGTTACATTGATTAAAATAATATCTTGCTGTTGTTGCAGATAAATAAATAGTCTGCATACATTAATATTAATGGCTTATCAGCATTTAACACTATTTCTGTTGTTGGTAACATCAATAGTTGAGTTTTCTTTGATCTGCACAACTTACATTATCGAAATTGAAGAAACATTAAAGTACAAAGAGGAAGTTTAATCTTAAGTTTAAAGAAGAGAAACATTTAACAATAGGTTTCTACGTTTTCTTGTATTTATGCAGACACTGGTATAAATAAGTTGAAATCACGCCATCTATTGGTGAGTAGCGGATCAGCCACTAACTTCTCGCAGTGGTCCCCGGTGTACCCGTCGGGACACTGCGTGCACACGTACTCGTCGCCCTCGGCGCCCGCGAGCGCGCAGTTCGGACTGAAGTTGTTGCTGGACGCGTACAGCGGACACGCGCACGGCTTGCACGCTCCCTGTCAAGCAAACACATCATTATGAAATAAGACGGAGTGATACGAAATGAAAGAAGTTTCTAATATGAATAGTACTGTTTTTTTTTTATCTCCGTATCAAATTCTATGAAGAACTGTTAACAATTAAAAGACTAAATAAATGGGTTTTACAATTTATTGTCATTGAAAAAACACATATTTTTTTTATTCATTGAATTTTGTGGATCGAAAATAAGAAAGAAAAAAAAGAAAGAACTTGAAGTGTTATTTTGATATAATTCATATTTAAAACTTAGCTTATAGAATGTTACCTGAACAGGGTTCCCGTAGTGTCCGGGCAGACAGCGCTCGCAGTGTGGCCCGGTCGTGTTGTGCTGGCACAGGCCGCACGGACCTTCCACTGAGGACACAAATTACTTATTAGCAAAATACGGATATTTTTGTATGTAAGCTAAATAAGTTTTACAATATAAATTGCAAAAACGAATGACTTTAGGCGGAACTTAAGCTATTAGCCGAATGCCCCTAACAACACACTCCTGACTCTTTTATGACTACCTGAGTTAATAAGATCTCAGCCGGGAACATTGAAACTGAGATCTTTATTTTATTAAAGTCGAGGAGGTCAGAATCTACCGCGAATCTATTGATTATTACATTAGACAATTGACGATATTACAAATGGGAGTGGCTCTCAATCGTCGCGTCAACACACCTTTCAATCATGCAGGCAACGTCATTTTATCGAAATGTATTTAAAAACAAAAATAATGTGCGGTCGGGAGACCCCCCCCCCCCCCCAAATGTTGTGCATTTAACATAATTTGAGTAACACGTACAAGATTCACAGTGAGCATGACCATTGCAGGCACAGGGCAGACACTCCCGGCGCCCCCCCCCTTGGCTGGCGTGGGGCCGCACGTGCGTCCAGGCGCAGCGCTCGCAGTGCGCGCCCGAGTAGCCGGGAGGACACGCGCACGCCTCGCGCCCCGCGGCGCTGGGACCCCGCACCGACACCCACTCGAGGCGCACCTGTGGCACATGTACCCTGAGTTAGCGACGATACGACATGTCTTGATGTTAGCTGTTCATGTTCCGCCGCTCCTACGTCCATTGTCGAGTGCCTCTGGTGAGCACATAGAAAATTTCCAGTAGTACCCGGCGGACTTTGGCCACTTGGGTGGCCTCGTCGGTCGGATGAGTCTGCGGTGTCCTCGCCGCTGACTTCAGAACTCAGTGTCTTCTTCACGAGCATGACCTGCTCGCAGTAGGACACGGCCACGTTCCACTCCCGCTGGAGACTATGGCTCGGAGCATGGTCTCCAGCGAGAGGGTATCCAAGTCCAGACCCACTACGAAATCTCGGCGTTTATATACCCTGAGTCTACGATATGTATTCGTGTCTGCTGTTGATTTTTTATATCAAATCATTGAAATGCTATGTGCAAATGCCAATGTTGTTTCTAAGATCTATACAGGTAAATAACATTTAAATTACTGTTTGTAAATTAACAGCTTTTTACATAATGCAATAAATATACGAGTATTACGGTAATAATTAATTATTTCTTTTTGTCTTTTTTGTTCCGACGAAACTATTTCACATGAGCGAAACCGCGGACGGCCGCTAGGTAACGCTACCTTAATAACCCTTATGATAGTCTACGAAACATCAATAATAGTCTTGGTGCATGGTAGAGAGCTAATTGGCAAAACAATTCTTTATTTTTAATTAGTCAGTTGGCAAAGACCCGCACAAAGAGAACAAATATCTTTAACAGCTGTTTTAAAATACCTCATCTTGATCAAAATGGTAATGTGCCTTCAGCATGAGCCCCCTCAAGTCTCTCAGCACGTCCATCAGCTGCGTCCTGCTGGCGACTTCAGGGTCCTCTCCCAGGGTGTACCAGCTCCCTTCCTCCAGCGGAACTGATATCTGCAGCTGGCCGGGGCTCTCGTGACTTGCGTTGGAGTACGCGAGTTTTGTACCGTCTGCAAGTGTGATCATTCAAGTTACAAAACTTCATATCTGGAATATTACATTATTTTTTGTAATACGTGAAGATTTCTGTTTACTTTTTTGAACCTTACATAAAACGACTGACACGATTTAGATACAATTCGGTAGAGAGATAGTTTCGAAAGTAATAGAGACTCCCATGGCAATTGAATGAGAAACTATTCCTTAAAAACCTTCTTTTCATATTTATGGTTACTCTGATTATATCTCACACAACAGCACTTGAACTAATATTAAACTAGCTGCCCCGGCAAACTTCGTACCGCCTCATAATCAATAAAAAAAAGTTGCAATTTCCCACATTTTCTCACCGTTTAAACCTTCCCTGGACCTCCACAAATATTTCAAGACTAAAATTAGCCAAAGGTTTTAGCCAAAAAATTAGGTTCAGCCGTTCTCGAGTTTTAGCGAGACTAACAGAATTGCAATTCATTTTTATATTTAAGATTTAAGAAGAAGATTATCAGATTTTCCATGGAGATAGTTGCCAGCTAGTTTTTACAAAATGACTATTCTATCTATAAGTACACCACTTACCGGCCGCAAGTAGTACAACATCAGGTCCGTATGTGGGGCTCCCCCCAGTGTCCCCTCTCACGACGCCCCAGTACACCGACGCCCTCACCTCCCCTCCGTAGGCCGCCAGCTGCTCCCCATTGAAGGAGTTCGATACCCAGTAGAAGTGCTCCCAGCCTTCCACCTGGAACATACAGAGGATGGTAGCTGTTGCTTTGGCAGAACTATTTAACTGTGTATTTTTAGATGGTTCGGTCAATGGATCCAAACAATCATAGATTTTAAATATTGGGTGGAACCAGGCGTTACTCGGCGAAAATCCATGACAAAGCAATGGTAAGTAAAATATTTAAAAAAAAAAAAAAACACTTTAAACTTATTTTAAATTTCTTAATAGCACTATTTTTCGCAGGATTAAAAAGACAACAAAACGTCGACAATTGTTTCGCCTCTAAACGAAGCATTATCAAGACTGTCTCAGAGAGAACAGCTAAATTTGTGGTTAGAACATATTTGCTTATAAGTAAACGTGTGCAAATATCATTATCGCGATGTAGGATTCTTTCACAATAACTAACGTGGGTAGAAACCTCAGATCTTGCTAACTAAGTACCCAAAAATAGGCATTCACCAATACAAGACTTCATCCTATTAATTTTCAACAAATTGTGTAGAAATGCCAAACGACACATACAAACCAACAACCAACTAATGTGTCTGTCTGTTTATAACCAGATTAAGTAAGGGAGACGTGTGAAAATCTATTTGTTCATTGAGTAAGGTGTCCGCATCTCTTCTAACTATTTCTCATCATATATTTTTCATCAATATAGATTTTTTAGAATTTATATTTCTCATCAATCATAGATTTTTTGTTTTTTTTTTGCGACACGAAATACCTAATCTGTTTTTTGGAGTCCTTGTGTCTGTCTTGTTTTTGGTTTGTTTGTTAGCGCCTAGAAAGGTTATTTTTCGTTTTTGAATTGTTTTGCCCGGTAAATGGCAATAGGCTCGCCCCCTATTACATGGGACCTAACATAGCTGGCGAGATGTGGGTGTGTTTGCACACCTCTGCCTACCCCTTCGGGAAAAAGGCGTGAGGCTATGTGTGAATTGTTTTTCTTTTTCAATTTATAATACTAATTATGTCAGTGGTACTTAAGGTTTTTTTTATGCCATTATAAGATGCATTTTGTAACACCTTAAAATGTTGTGCATTTAACATAATGTGATGGTTATTTCTATAGTACGTAAGTTATAATGTTACAACTACTGGTTGTCCAAATAAATAAATAAATGGATGAAAAGAAGATGAACGAAACAGATACATAAAACGAGTGTGGATAGACAGGCTGATAAGGATAAAAAACTCACAGGAATCGAGACGCCCAGGACTTTAATTGGCTGTGCCATAGCGGCTGGCACGTAAGGTTTTGTTGCCTTTCGTCAATATTTCATAGCAAGGTTGCCTTGGGTTTCAAATTATTTTTTTCAAAGTTACAGTATAGCTGCTATTTTTTATTAAATTCATTTGGCCATTTTGGACATAACCCATAAAATAAATGTGCCCGGTGACGGCAATAGACTTGCCCCCTATTACGTAGGACTAAAAATACTGGCAAATTATGGGTGTGTACATCAAGGATATAGGCGTGATATGTGTGTGAAACGAGTTATCTCGTTTACATGAAAAGAAAACTATTTTTGAGACCTTTTGAGTTTTAACCTAAGATTTGAATACATAAATATTTAGGTTTTAATACTAACTTCATGTCAACATACAAGTTAATACGAATTTATAGTTGGATTCCGAAAATTTTGTTAAATCGACTTGAATTAATAATATTCTAGTCATATTTTAGTTAGCAGTGATTCTTACCTCATAACTTATGACGAAAGGTTGCCCCTGCTCGTCAACAGATGGCTCTAGCGTCGCATTAGCTTGCGAGTCGGTGATCAGCCAAGACTCACCAAGCGGTAATAGTATCTAGAAAAATTGTTCAATAATAAGTTTGATAAATAACAGAGTAACTGTTTCAAAAGAAAACGAGTGATTTTCATAAACAAATTAAATGGTCACCCAACCTAAGACCGACATAGTTTTGTCCCTAAAGTAAAACTTGGCCTTGAGGCACAAAGAATATTTCTCTTATCCTATCTCAGCTACCTTCGGAGATATAATATGCGTGATCGTATGTATGTATCAGTAAACTCACATCTCTGGGAATGTCCTGCCTCTCGGGTGAGGCGAGTGTGCAGGAGTCGGTGACGTGCGAGCAGTAGCAGCGCCGGCAGCCGCGCGGGAGGGACGCGCTCAGCCCGAAGTGGTCCGCAGCGCACACGTCACAGCGCTCGCCCACCACGTGCGTCTGGGGAGGGCCAACATGATGCCAACATGATGGTAAACAATACTAATGCTCACCCATAAGGACGAAAAGTTCACCTTTATATAGAAAAACCTAAATATTATTTGGGATTTTTACTCTCATTTCTTGCCAATCAAAATAAACTTACGATGAAAAAGTTTCATGATCTAATAAAAATATGGCCGCAAGCCAAATTTTCCCAATATTTCATTATCAGCTTATGGGCTTCGATGTTTTCTGAGAATATAACCTTAAAAGTTTATCTCTAAAGATGTTTCTGAAAGAATGGGTAATGTGTAACAAATTCAGTGGGTATGAACAGTGTGTAGGTACGAGTACTAACTTTGCATTCACAAACTTCATCACAAACTCTGCTTGGGTCCACAATACCCCGGGGATCACACTTGCAAACGGGAGTTGTGATTGCCTGGCAGTTTGGGTACACGGCGTCTGGATCCTCGCAGACATCGCACAGGTGTCCAGTGAAGCCAGGGAAACAGCTGCAAGCTATCTGATGCTGCTTCTTGTTCCATTCACAAGCACCTAAGAGTTCAAACATACAAACAGACACTAATTGAAACCTTTGAAAATTTTAAACGCACGCCATCTATCTGGTTATTTGTGAAACTGTCAGTACACTATGATCCGCGTATTAAATGACTATCTATGCCTCTATTCATTTATTGTAAAACTCATGGTAAGTAATTAAATTACTATCAAAGAATAATTGAATTTATAAAAAGACTTTCGCGATCGAAATAAAATGTTGTTATTTTATATAGTGAACTCTGTTGTAGAGTAGAAGAAGTTTTCTGCTATTCAACAACAGATGGCGGTAATCACAAATTTGTAATTAAAATGAATGTTTACTAACCATCCGAGCCTTGAGGGTCACAATCACAGGGTACACACGGCCCATCAGACAAGCTACTGTAGTAACCGAATAGGCATTTGTCGCAAAGAGGACCAGCTCTGTTTTCCTGAAAAATTAAGGAAATTATTAATTTTTTGCAGACTTAGAAAAAGAAAGTTTGTAATAAAATATCATACACATGTTTTTTGTTCTCCAGTTAGACATATAAGTACACTGGTAGTGAAACTAGACCACTACAACTTGCACCACATGGCTTGGAAGTATTTTTTTTCCCGAAATGGTCGGTAGGCATATTATTCACTTACTTTTCACAAGTTTAATAGTGCATATGTTTATATGGATTGTATAATTTTAGATATGTACGAACCGTGCAATTCACACATAGTATAGTCCCCGAGTCGTCATAGGAGCAGGCGCCTCTCTCGCCGCAGGAGCAGTCCGGCCGCTCCCCGGCGCAGGCCCGGTGCGGCGCCCAAGGAGCTCCGGAGCAGCAGCGCTGGCAGTGGGTCCCGCATGTACCGTGGACACACGAGCATTTTATACCCTATGGGGAGATAAAAATCATAAATATGGTTTATTTTTACTAGTTTCAGTGTCATTTTGTCCCAAGGGACATTTTGTCATGGGTTTTATCTAAATGCAATTTTATTCCAAGTGACCATTTATTCCATGTTTGTTTAAGCCGAAATGGTTAAATTTTATTAACTTCTATATAAAGTATACCTACTTAGTAAGTATAAATTAAAAAGCTCAAGGATTTGTTTAAATGAACGCGCTTATCTCCAAAACTAGTATTTTTGTGTTGAATTATCGAGGGAGGCTATAACATTACGATATAACTGATATAATTATACTTATATATGTACGGAAGAAAATAGATATCTTCAAAAAAAATTCCGATAACCTTAATTTTAATACAAGAAATAAAAATAAACTGGCAATGACAAAAATTAGACTTCATAAAGTTGGTAATTCGTTTGTAGGCAAATGTATAAAAATTTATAATAAAATTCTTCAGAATTTGGTTGACATGCCTCTTAGTAAGTTTAAAATAGTAGTTAAAAAATGTTTGATGATGAAAGGCTACTATAATGTAGACGAATATCTTAATGATAAAAATGCATGGTCACCCTAATCTTCTGTTGTTGGCCACTCGTATAATGCAATAGAAACTAATTGTAACAATGTAAACAAAACAATATTAAAAAAGAAAATGGATAATCTACCTGAGTTTCTTGCTGGTCTCTTCTCAGGAGAACCAACTTACCGAACCAGCGAAAGAATCATTTTCTAATGGTTATTTATGTACTTACTTAATTTAGTATTTTTATAATATTACTTGACAAAATTGTAAAATGTTGACATTCATATGTGTTCTTATGTGCCTAAACAGAATTAATGAAATTGATTCTTTGATTCTTCTTTGATAAGCTGCTCCGCTCATATCGTGACATTATGTAAAACGTTAATAAATGGGAAAAGATAATTTATTTGAGAGTTTCCATTCCATAATTCTTTACCAAGCATGAAGCGAATATAAAGATTTGTCATGTAAGAAATCCATGAGGGCTAAGTCGCAGGCCTAAAAGAACGAGAACAGCTGACTTCCGTTACCTGTGCATCAACATCGCATCTGTCGGCGTGTCCCTGACAGAGACACCTGGCGGCCAGCGTGAGCGCTCGCACCGTGTAGTACTGGTGGCGAGCGGGCGCGGGGTGGGCCGCGCGGAACAAGATGCGCACGCGCCGGGCCGACACACCCTCGCCTATACCCACGTGCATCTGGAAGTTATTTAAATATTCGACTATCAATTCAATCAATCTGTTTCCATGCACTATGCTATGAAGTGCACGGAGTGTCACTATGTCACTTCGCGATTTAATTTAATGATAAGATTCGAAGGAGGATTCGGCTCACTGACGTAGTTTAAAGAATCGTCAGGCTTACGTGGCTGCATGCAGGGCACGTCCCTCATGGGGTTAAGCGGTTTTCGAGTGGCGACCGTGTACAGATGGACAAAGCGTGGGTAGGCCTGCCACAATGTGGATTGACGACTTTGTAAAGGTCGCGGGAAGCCACTGGCTGAAGTCAGCACAGGACCTTTGCCCAGCAGTGGGTGGATCTAAAGTTAAGTCATTATCACTTGTGATTAGTTAAGCTGACATCATTTTATACACCCAAACACCACTTATCTGTTGGTGTAACCAACGAAACAGAGCTGAGCGTGCCCTCGATTAAAATAAAAATTGCTATTGTTTACCTCGCCATTCTCCAATGGTCTTGGGCTAACGAACTGTGTAGAACAAGCCGGTTTATCGGCTCTGTCGGTCCTCCTCGCTGCCCTGGCTTTCCGCCGTCTCCTCTCCGGTCTCAAGTCCCATAGTTTCCGACAGTGTTCCCTGTCGCCGAAGGCTTTGACCATTCTCCAGTCTTCGCCGTCCTCTGTCGGTGAAACTTCTAAGGACCAAGCTAGAGGCCGAGGTGATGGGCCTGACTTGATTATGACGTGGAGTAGCTCCATTTTCTGCAATTGGTGAATGAATAAATGAATGTTATTTCTTATACTAGGTATACTAAGCCCGATTTTGGGTTTTGAACGTATCGAAGGAGAATGTCCAAAAATATTTATTTATTTACTAAAATTAAAACAAACTATTATAAAATATGATTATAATGTTACAAATAAAATGACCTTTCTTTATTAAGTAGATACTTTAATCTTATCATAAACGTATCTTCTATGTAATTTCGGAGAATAGATTCGACAAACAATATCACGATTGTGGATTCAATTCTGCTGATGATAATGATTTAGTTACCTATTTATAATTAATACGATTACAACTGATTTGATTTATGTAATCGCGATAACGAGATCAACAAAATAGTCTCAATAAGCGCTGGGACTTGGGAGTCCATTGGGAATATTTTTTTTTATTTTTTTTTATATTTGGTTCGCCAAATTGACGCCGCCCGCCTGGTGGTAAGTCGTGACGACGTCTAGCGATTGTGGGCCACTCTCACAGCACACATTACTATTGAGAGTGGCCCTCAACTTGACGACCTACTGATGTGCCTCTTCACGCTCCGCTTAAAGAACCCAGGATTATATGTGGGAGGAAACACGTGCACAGGCAGGGCGTTCCAGGCCACTATCGTTCGGCAGAGAAACGAACGTTTAAAACGTTCGGTTCTCGCGAACATGCTATCCACTGTGTGGGGGTGGCATCTCTGCCCGGCACGAGTCGTTCGAGATCGGAAGGAAGAGGGTGGGATCAGATTGAAGAGCTCTTCAGAACACTCGCCGTGGTAAATACGGTAGAATGCGGCCAAGGAAGCTATTGTTCGGCGCTGAACTAGCGGCTCAAGGCTTCCCGTTACCTCCGGACAATCTATAATACGGATAGCCCGTCGCTGCATAGCGTCGAGAGCGTCCAGCAGATACTTCGCGGAGCCGTCCCAGAGGTGAGAGCAGTATTCGACGCAGGGTCTAATCTGCGTCTTGTACAGCAGACACCTCTGGTCCGGTGTAAAGAATCTCTTTACCTTATTCAGTATTCCTAGTTTCCGCGAAGCTAGCCCTATACATCTTTCGATGTAGTTTTTATTATTGAGCTCTCGACGAACGTCTATGCCAAGGATATCAAGGTTGTCCTTCATTGGTAATAATGCATTCTGAAGAGAGGGTAGGGGAAGGAAAGGGGATTTCTTCGCAGTAAATGCACACGCCTGTGTTTTGCGGGCATTGAACTCGACCAGGTTCTCGGTACCCCATTGAGAGATACTGTCGAGGTTACGGTCGAGATCAGCCACGAGTCGTCGTCTCTCCTCCTCAATCTCAGATCGCCCCGCCGTCGGACGAACCGAGTAACTCCCGTGCAGTGTGCTGTCATCTGCATAGCAATGAATGTTCCCGAGGGATAGCATATCATTGATATGCAGAAGAAAGAGAGTTGGTGATAGTACGGACCCCTGCGGTACCCCGGCATTCACTTGCAAGAAGCGAGAAGCCTGGCCATCGCAGAGGACCCGCACTCGGCGCTCGTTTAAAAAGCTGGCAATCCAGCTGCACAGTTGAGGACGTAGACCATATGCCGGAAGCTTGGAAAGGAGCGAAGCATGCCAGACCCTATCGAAGGCTTTGGCGATGTCCAGGCTAATAGCCAAGGACTCGCCGTGCCTTTCCATAGCCCCACCCCAGACATGCGTTACGAATGCCAGAAGATCACCCGTTGATCGCTTTGGCCTGAAGCCGTATTGTCGATCATTGATTAGCGAGTGATCCTCTAGGAATTGCATGAGCTGCTTATTTATAAGGAGCTCAAGCACCTTGCAAATGACTGAGGTGACAGCTATGGGTCGATAGTTGCCTGGATCGGACCGATCCCCTTTCTTGGGGATCGGTTGTACGTTCGCCTCCTTCCAGACCTCCGGCACGAGCCCTGAAGAGTATGACAGGCGGTACAGACGCGTTAATACTGGAGACAACTCAGCTGCACATTTTCGTAGCACCACCGCCGGAATGCCGTCAGGGCCACTGGCTTTCCGCGTGTCGAGTGACCGCAGCACTGCCCGTACATCACATTGCCTGATAACAATATCAGGCATTGTGTGGCCACAGTTGGCGATAGCGGGGGGCTGCAGGCCACGGTTGTCGACCCGGGAATTAGCCGCAAAGAGGTCTGCGAGCATATCCGCTTTCTCTTGGGTTTTGTGAGCCAGTGTTCCATCTGGGTAACGCAGCGGTGGCAGCGAGGGCTGACAAAAGTTAGATTGCACGGCTTTGGCCAGTTGCCAGAATCCACGGCTGCCCGTGGGATGGGAAGTGAGCTCCTGACCAAGCCGCGCGACACGCTGGGCATCCGCTCTCTTAAAGGCCCTCTTACTCGACTTTGTGGCCCGGTTGTACGCTGCTTTGAGGTGGCCCACGTTTGGGTCGCGCACAGCCCGGGCCCTGATCCAGGCGCGATATGCCGACTGTTTTTGTCGAACAGCTTTGGCACAATCTCGCCCGAACCAGGGACGGGCTCCGCGGATACTGGCGACATCAGTGAAAGGGATGTAATAATCCATCCCTAAACTGATCTCGCCAGCAATAGCAGAAGCACTATCCGAAGGAGCCTTTCCTACAAAGCAGCGCTGGCTCCAGAGGACGGACGCATAATAATCGCGTAGACCGTCCCAATCCGCTGACGAGTAGTGCCATAGTCGTCGTGACGTTTCTACAGGACGTGCAGGAGGTGACACCTTCATGCCAGCGTGAACAACACAGTGGTCGGAACTACCCAGTGGGGCTCCTACCGAAACACTGTACTGGGCTGGGCGACTCGTCAGCAGTAGATCCAGCAGAGCGGGCGCGTGATCTGACCTGTCTGGCATCCGGGTGATCCCGCATACCATCTGGGTCAGACCGTGGGAGAGAGCGAACGCATGGGCGGCTCTACTCGCATGATCAGTCTTGAGGGACCCCAGCCATTCAATGTGATGGCCATTGAAGTCCCCCAGAAATACTAGGTCAGCGTTCGGGAACCGCACCTGCGCTTCATCAGCCGTCTCGCTGAGGTACTGGAAGAGCTTTGTTGTCTCAGAATCCCCTGTGTGGGATCGGTAGACGCACACGTAGATCTGGCTCATAGAGCCATGGTCTACGTGCAGCCAAAGGACGGAATTGGAGGGGTTCTCTAGGCAGCGCAACCGGCGGCAGCAAACATCCGCCCTAACGAACACGCACACCCCGGCTTTGTCTCGAAATTGTTCCTCGATGACATAGCCGGGGTAACACAGGTAAGACGTGTCGTCAGGGCGGCGTATTTGTGTCTCCGTGAGGAACATCACAGCGGGCCGTGCCGTCTCAAGGTGGTGGTGGACGATGGGCTACCCCACACCGGTTACCACCCGGAGCGGCGATCCCACATCAGGATTATGCGCAACATGTGGGGCAGCCTCCTGGGGTGGTTGGCCCCAGGCGGGCCCCATGACTGTGTTGCGGGCGGCCGCGGCAACGCCGTTGCTAAGGGTCTCCCTGGCCGGCGAATCGACCCACACCACCCACACTAGACTCCGTTTCGCCCCCACTGGTCCCATGCCTGCTGCACCATACATCGCCCCGGGCCCGGCGGTGCAGCTGCTGAACCCCTAACGCAACCCAGCCTGGGCTGGGTTACTTGGGGGGCTTTAGCACAGCTGCACGGTGGTACCCCCCCGGACCAACACTGTTGTACCACCTGGTACCCACGTAGGGGCCGAAGCCACTCCATAGGTACCGTAAATTAACGAGCCTCGTCCGTTTATCAGCAGGTTCGCCACTAGCAGGTGAGGTCGCTGGGGCCCTAAAGATGTTGGTAGAGCCCCTTTGCACCCAAAATTAAAAGCTAGCTGAAAACTGCGCTTCAGACCGCGTGGGTAGTTTTTTTAAAAATCGGTTCAGTAGTTACGCAGCCTATTTAAGCAAACAAACAATCAAAATTTAACTCTTTATAGTAAAGTGGATGGAAGGTGGAAGAATAAATTATCATGTGTGACAAATAATTACACCCTTAGAAACTGCAACACCAGGTTAGCATAAGCTGTAATCACGACATCTATTGGTGAGTAGGAGAATCACTTTATATGTTTTAGTTGTAAGTAAAGAAAGAAAGAAAGTAGTTGTAAGTAAAGAAGAAAGTCGTAGAAAAATCTAAAATAAATTTATAATATAAATCGCCAATGACCCAGACTATCGTTTTTTTGCGATTCTTACAATAGGATTAAATTACTTACTTTTCCAATTATAAATATTGATAAATAAAAGCTTAAATCAGTAAGATTATATTTCGTTCGACAGTTTATTATTCATAAGTTCATTCTGTGTCGATAACGGTGGTAAATAAATACCGTATCAATCAGACTTATCAACTTGTAAAAACAACTAGTACATTATCTAATCATCATTTCCTTTTATTACATCAATTATTTTGCTACAAAAGTTCCACTACGGTTATAGTTTTCCAAGATGTCGTCACTTACTAGCAGTAATACATTCGACACTAAAGAAGGCAAGCTGTAACTATTTAGTAATCTGTGGTAATACCCACAATTATAGGGCAGCAATCCCTCAAGTCTATTTATTTTCCCGTCAAAAGATTATTTTCATTCTCACGTAAAAAGAGGTAATCCAATAGTGGGTAACAGGATCTTCTGTTTACTACTTGCACATACGAAAGGTTGGATGATCACCGACCTTGATGGAGCCCGTTTGAACCCAAATTATAATCGACAAAATTACCATTACTGACGCTAAGTTAAATGAAGCTAAGTGTATTGGGGTGGGGATATAGGTGTAACGATAATATCATACATAACATAGTAGGTAAAAAAACCAAGTGGCTCCCGCTGTCTGTCCGTCCCTATGTATCCTTAGATCTTTAAAAATACACACACACACATCACGCCTATATCCTTGAAAGGGGTAGGCAGAGGTGCATTACACACCCACAATTTGCCAGTATTTTTAGTCCCACGTAATAATAAATAAATAATAAATAAATATGTTAGGACAATCCACACAACGCCATCTAGTCTCAAACTAAGCAGAGCTTGTGATATGAGTACTAGATAAACTGATATAAATACTTATATACAATTTTTTTTTTTAAATACATACATATTATACATAGGATACAAACAGACTTCGGTACAAACGTATGTGTCATCACACAAAGTTTGTCCCGACCGGGAATCGAACCCGAGACTCCGGCGTCGAAAGCGGATACACTACCGACCACGCCACCGAAGCAGTCAACAATAAACAATAGGGGGCAAGCCTATTGCCGTCACCGGGCACACATAAAGGGTTATGTCCAAAATGGCCGAATGTACTTAATAAAAAATAGCAGCTATACAGAATGTTACGAAAGGGTTATATCAACCCGAAGCCAGCCCCATCAGCTGGTCGACCATAACCCGTTTCGATATATGGCAACCGCCAAAGAAGAAAAAAAAATCATCAAAAAATTTCAAAAGATAAAGTAATGGTAAGTAAGATGTTAAAAACTTTTAAAATTTAATAGCATTATTTTTCGCAGGGTTAAAAGGACAACAAAACGTCGACAATTGTTTCGCCTCTAAACGAGGCATTATCAAGACTGTCTCAAAGAGAACAGCAAAATTTGTAGCTTGAACATATTTTCTTATAAGTAAGAGTGTGCAAATAACGTTAGCGCGATGTAGGATTTCTCACAATAACCAACGCGGGTAGAAACAACAAATCATACTAACGACGTTCAAAATAGGTATTCACCAATGCAAGACATTATCTTTTTAAATATGTTGTATAGAAACCCAAGTGACACATACAGACCAACAAACAACTAATGTGTCTATCTGTTCACAAACAAATTAAGTAAGGGAGATGTATGAAAATCTATTTGTTCATTGAGTAAGGTATCCAAATCTCTTCTAACTATTTCTAGCCGCTCCCAAACACTCAATTTGAACCCTTTCTCACATAATCGTAAAACTCTAAAGGTGTTATTATTGTTAAGGAATGACCGGTGTCAAGGAGATGCTTCGCGAAGAGGGACTTCTCAGGATAGCCGTTGCGGAACGCTGATATATGCTCTCTGTATCTGACCTCAAAGGACCTGCCAGTCTGCCCTACATACTGCATATCACAACCATCGCAACTCAACAAATAAACACCTGATCTGCGTGAAACCGACACTAAATCCTTGCCATTACACAGCTCCCTCAAGGTATTCTGCGCCCTGAAAGCTTGAGGGAGCTGTGTAATGGCAAGGATTTAGTGTCGGTTTCACGCAGATCAGGTGTTAACATCTTACTTACCATTACTTTGTCATGGATTTTCGCCAAGTAACGCCTGTTTCTATCCAATATTTAAAAAGATATTTCAAATCAAAACAAACGTGTCCCAACGCTACGGCTTGACGTAGCTACAACTAGACAATGGGCGCGCGGTACGTATGTACAATGCCCTTGGCGGTGGCGCGGGCGTCGCGGCGGTGTGGGCGTCCTTAAAGGATTATTTTTGTTTATGTAAATAAAATTTTGACCAACACATAGTTATGTTTCCCCAGATCCTCGTCCTCGTACGACAGGTACACCACGTGCAAGTGATAGTAAAATCTCTGTCCCCAATTTTAGAAAAATCTGACCTGTTTACAGGAAAGGTTAATTTCTTGTGTAACAGTGCTAAATGCGGCTTCGACTCGACTGCGTACACAGTACTCGTATTTTTAGGTATCAACGCTCACGGTACAACTCCCGGGCAGCGCTCAAATTGCCTTCTGATGCTCCTACACAAAGCATCCTCTCGTAATACTCTTCGTTACTCAGAGCCATTACTACACAACACAATCACTATCACACACAACTTGACACAACTCACAAATTAACATACTAAACAACTACGAGTATTTAGCTACCTCACTGCACAAAGCAAAGAATGCAACTGAACTGACCTGTGACCTTGCTGAATGATTGTAAATAAAATTCTAGGAAACTTCAAACGACGACCGACGAGCGCTTCGTGTTCGTGCGGAATTCATCGCTTGATGCGAAACAGAGACAAAATGTTCCTACCAGGAGTGAGACGGAAGGCTTTTCACAGGCGCGCATTATTTATACCTATTATTTGTACCTATTTGATGTCGATGGCCGAAGCAGCTGATTTTAGCTAGTGTTGTTTAAACAAGTGTGTATTTTATTCGGTAATAATGTATTTTTATGAACTTTTTTTTCTTCTCTGGCGGTCGCCACATATCGAAACGGGTTCTGGTCGACCAGCTGATGGGGCTGGCTTCGGGTTGATATAACCCTTACGTAACACCCGGATTGTAATTTTGAAAAAAAATTTAAACCCGTTGCCTTGCGATGAAATGTTGTTTAAAGGCAATAAAATCTTACGTGCCAGCCGCTATGGCACAGCCAATTAAAGTCCTGGGCATTTCGGACTTTTCCTGGATTATTTATCGGATCTTTAAAACTACGCAACGGATTGTAACGCAGTGTTCACCAATAGATAGAGTGGTTTTCAAGGAAGGTTAGTAGGTATATAATTTGTAAAGCGGGCGAAGCCGCGGACGTCCTCTAGTTTACATATACTTATACTTCCTCGGTATAACAGCCTCGGTGGCGGTATGACTATGCGACTGCCGTCCCTGAGGTCCCAGGTTCGATTCCGGGTCGAATGAAATATTTGTGTGATCCACAAATATTTGTTTCGGAGTTTGGGTGTCATCTATGTATTATATGTATGTATTTAGAAAATATATAGGTATGTTTATCAGTCGTCTAGATCCCATAGCACCAGCTTATATTAGCTTAATTTGGTCTAGATGACGTCGTGTGAGAATGTCCAAAAATATTTATTTATTTATTTATACTACTTACCTATATAATAAATCTATACTGCAATCCTTGCATGACTCACTCATGCATAGCAGTATAGTTTATTGTACTATAAGTGAAATTATCATCTCCAACCACATTATCAGCGATGATTCATAATTATTTATCTTTAGATATTAACAATACTTTTTTTTTTTTTTTTTTTTTTTTTTATATTTGGTTCGCCAAATTGACGCCGCCCGCCTGGTGGTAAGTCGTGACGACGTCTAGCGATTGTGGGCCACTCTCACAGCACACATTACTATTGAGAGTGGCCCTCAACTTGACGACCTACTGATGTGCCTCTTCACGCTCCGCTTAAAGAACCCAGGATTATATGTGGGAGGAAACACGTGTACAGGCAGGGCGTTCCAGGCCACTATCGTTCGGCAGAGAAACGAACGTTTAAAACGTTCGGTTCTCGCGAACATGCTATCCACTGTGTGGGGGTGGCATCTCTGCCCGGCACGAGTCGTTCGGGATCGGAAGGAAGAGGGTGGGATCAGATTGAAGAGCTCTTCAGAACACTCGCCGTGGTAAATACGGTAGAATGCGGCCAAGGAAGCTATTGTTCGGCGCTGAGCTAGCGGCTCAAGGCTTCCCGTTACCTCCGGACAACCAATAATACGGATAGCCCGTCGCTGCATAGCGTCGAGAGCGTCCAGCAGATACTTCGCGGAGCCGTCCCAGAGGTGAGAGCAGTATTCGACGCAGGGTCTAATCTGCGTCTTGTACAGCAGACACCTCTGGTCCGGTGTAAAGAATCTCTTTACCTTATTCAGTATTCCTAGTTTCCGCGAAGCTAGCCCTATACATCTTTCGATGTAGTTTTTATTATTGAGCTCTCGACGAACGTCTATGCCAAGGATATCAAGGTTGTCCTTCATTGGTAATAATGCATTCTGAAGAGAGGGTAGGGGAAGGAAAGGGGATTTCTTCGCAGTAAATGCACACGCCTGTGTTTTGCGGGCATTGAACTCGACCAGGTTCTCGGTACCCCATTGAGAGATACTGTCGAGGTTACGGTCGAGATCAGCCACGAGTCGTCGTCTCTCCTCCTCAATCTCAGATCGCCCCGCCGTCGGACGAACCGAGTAACTCCCGTGCAGTGTGCTGTCGTCTGCATAGCAATGAATGTTCCCGAGGGATAGCATATCATTGATATGCAGAAGAAAGAGAGTTGGTGATAGTACGGACCCCTGCGGTACCCCGGCATTCACTTGCAAGAAGCGAGAAGCCTGGCCATCGCAGAGGACCCGCACTCGGCGCTCGTTTAAAAAGCTGGCAATCCAGCTGCACAGTTGAGGAGGTAGACCATATGCCGGAAGCTTGGAAAGGAGCGAAGCATGCCAGACCCTATCGAAGGCTTTGGCGATGTCCAGGCTAATAGCCAAGGACTCGCCGTGCCTTTCCATAGCCCCACCCCAGACATGCGTTACGAATGCCAGAAGATCACCCGTTGATCGCTTTGGCCTGAAGCCGTATTGTCGATCATTGATTAGCGAGTGATCCTCTAGGAATTGCATGAGCTGCTTATTTATAAGGAGCTCAAGCACCTTGCAAATGACTGAGGTGACAGCTATGGGTCGATAGTTGCCTGGATCGGACCGATCCCCTTTCTTGGGGATCGGTTGTACGTTCGCCTCCTTCCAGACCTCCGGCACGAGCCCTGAAGAGTATGACAGGCGGTACAGACGCGTTAATACTGGAGACAACTCAGCTGCACATTTTCGTAGCACCACCGCCGGAATGCCGTCAGGGCCACTGGCTTTCCGCGTGTCGAGTGACCGCAGCACTGCCCGTACATCACATTGCCTGATAACAATATCAGGCATTGTGTGGCCACAGTTGGCGATGGCGGGGGGCTGCAGGCCACGGTCGTCGACCCGGGAATTGGCCGCAAAGAGGTCTGCGAGCATATCCGCTTTCTCTTGGGCTTTGTGAGCCAGTGTTCCATCTGGGTAACGCAGCGGTGGCAGCGAGGGCTGACAAAAGTTAGATTGCACGGCTTTGGCCAGTTGCCAGAATCCACGGCTGCCCGTGGGATGGGAAGTGAGCTCCTGACCAAGCCGCGCGACGCGCTGGGCATCCGCTCTCTTAAAGGCCCTCTTACTCGACTTTGTGGCCCGGTTGTACGCTGCTTTGAGGTGGCCCACGTTTGGGTCGCGCACAGCCCGGGCCCTGATCCAGGCGCGATATGCCGACTGTTTTTGTCGAACAGCTTTGGCACAATCTCGCCCGAACCAGGGACGGGCTCTGCGGATACTGGCGACATCAGTGAAAGGGATGTAATAATCCATCCCTAAACTGATCTCGCCAGCAATAGCAGAAGCACTATCCGAAGAAGCCTTTCCTACAAAGCAGCGCTGGCTCCAGGGGACGGACGCAAAATAATCGCGTAGACCGTCCCAATCCGCTGACGAGTAGTGCCATAGTCGTCGTGACGTTTGCACAGGACGTGCAGGAGGTGACACCTTCATGCCAGCGTGAACAACACAGTGGTCGGAACTACCCAGTGGGGCTCCTACCGAAACACTGTACTGGGCTGGGCGACTCGTCAGCAGTAGATCCAGCAGAGCGGGCGCGTGATCTGACCTGTCTGGTATCCGGGTGATCCCGCATACCATCTGGGTCAGACCGTGGGAGAGAGCGAACGCATGGGCGGCTCTACCCGCATGATCAGTCTTGAGGGACCCCAGCCATTCAATGTGATGGCCATTGAAGTCCCCCAGAAACACTAGGTCAGCGTTCGGGAACCGCACCTGCGCTTCATCAGCCGTCTCGCTGAGGTACTGGAAGAGCTTTGTTGTCTCAGAATCCCCTGTGTGGGATCGGTAGACGCACACGTAGATCTGGCTCATAGAGCCATGGTCTACGTGCAGCCAAAGGACGGAATTGGAGGGGTTCTCTAGGCAGCGCAACCGGCGGCAGCAAACATCCGCCCTAACGAACACGCATACCCCGGCTTTGTCTCGAAATTGTTCCTCGATGACATAGCCGGGGTAACACAGGTAAGACGTGTCGTCAGGGCGGCGTATTTGTGTCTCCGTGAGGAACATCACAGCGGGCCGTGCCGTCTCAAGGTGGTGGTGGACGGTATCGAGGTTCGCATGGAGTCCACGGACGTTAGTGAACTCCACCTCGAAATGTGAAGTTGTGGGGTTTCCTAGGGCCGCTGTGTAACGTTTATTTCTTTTTTGTTGCACTGCCATTGTAGATTTTGAAGAAGAAGCGTGAAGACAGGGCGACATTTGGTGCAGCAGTAATAAGTGACAAAGCGCAGGGGCTAGCTTTCTTGTGACACATAAGTATTATGAAGTTGATACTTCAATTTTACAATATGAATCACAAAAACTATACTTAGTGTTGGGCTGGGTTCTGTGGTGTCCAGCCCAAAACTCTATTGGAGTCTATAGTGTTTTGGTCAGTTGAACTGAACTGCTCAGTCGCTGATCGAGCCCAAGACTATAGTTTGTGTGCCCGTATGTGCGAAATTTGGGCGTGTGAAGCACCTCTGTCTACCCTATAAGGCGTTAAGACGTGATTGTTTAAGTGCGTACAGACCTAGGTATATTTATTTGCTTTTTCTGATAATTATTTTAACTACAGTTCCCTCTACTAATAATAAACAACCACATTCTTAACCCATCATCAGTCATCATTCACCGAGCCTTTTCCCAACTCAGTTGGGGTCGGCTTTCTATTCTAACTGCGATTCGGCTGATTCCGTGAAGCGACAGCCATCTAACCTCCACCAACGCCGCCGTGTGGTGGCCGGCAGAATAGAATAGCCCCAACCCATATCCTCCCGTGGATGTCGTACGAGGCGACTAAGGGAGTGTGTGGAAAGTACTGACCCCCTGTAACTTTTCCACACACAAAAGCGGATGTCCCACCTAACCCAACCTAATCAACTAAACCTAAACATCGACCTCTGTCCTTGCACCAGCACAATCTCGCAAACCTTTAACCTAACCAAGCAACTCCTCCACCACATCACCTATATCGTAAATCAACTAAAACACTCTACCGGCACATAACATCTAAACACTTCACTAACTAAACAATCAACTTGCAAACGGTTCCAGGAGAAGGCGTATACCATAAGCGCCACTCCTGAAACTAAAACCCAATTGACTCATCAAAAAAAAAAAAAAAAAAAAAAAAACCTCCACCAACGATATCGAAGTTCTGTAGTTAGACCGGTCGGATTTTTTGATTTAGGGCTCCAACTACCCCTAACGACTGCCATGGATGCGACCGACCGGCTTAACGTGCTCTCGGAGGCACGGAGGGGTCTCAATGTCTCAAGAAATGGTCACCCATCCTAAGAACGGCCTGACTATATGTTGCTTAACGTATGCAATCTGTTAACATTGTCGGTTACCACTCATAGATAACCTCCTAATAGATTCCGCATTACTGTAATTTTGTTCCTTACCGAGTTCACCTGTTTTGGCGGAATGCGAGGGGCGCGCGGAAACATGTAAGTGCGCTATGATTGGCTGTTTCAAGGTCAATCTTCGAATACACCGAATACTAGAGATGGGATAGGGATGAAAATGTGTCGATAAAATGTTGATACTCGCAGGTATATTATAGTTATATTTTTATAATTTTATTATGTCGTTTATTCCTTAATATTCTTATTATATACATTTTTAAATACATTTATAAAAAACACAAATACATTTAAAAATATAAAAAATATTATTTATTATTATAATTTTTATAGGAATAGGTATCAGGACTTCATCAAGAGGGACAGGTATTATCAACTCTCAGTTCCTACTTACTACCTACCACTAAGCCACGAGCCCCCCATCTCTGATCATGATACATTATAATTTTATATTTTTATTCAATAGATGTAAAGTAATATAATTTATATTAAGAAAGAATTTATAAATAAATATCAAAAACTGATGTCATCGGCGGGACTATAATTTCTTTCTTAATATTTTACGTTGTTATTGGTGAGAAACCAACTCTCCCCACGAGATGTTGCATCTACCCATTTCTTTTTCCTCTCGGGGCATCCAGGAAACCTATAAAATAATATAATATATCTCAGTTACATTGCTAATACTAAATCACATTAGCTGCGAAAAAAAATTATAATAATGCCAACACACAAATTGGTCGCAAATAATTCGCAGCTTACCGAAATTCAACCGGGCGCAGTCGCGGGCGACAACATGTTGCTTATTTATAGGTACTACTTTTAAAGCACCTACGGCAATAATACTGCAAAATATCGATGACGTACTATATCATACCGATATCCCATCACTATCGATTCAAGTGCTATTGTAATGTATTGTTAGAAAAGGATAGCTATTATAATTTGGCTAATGAGTGAAAGAGTAATTTCAAAAAGACATCAACGGGTTCTAAATGGTTTGTGTTTATGTTCTATTACCAACCAGAATAAATTGAACTCCGGTGCCTAGTCAATTTTATATTTCGATCCGATCCAGGCAACTATCGACCCATAGCTGTCACCTCAGTCATTTGCAAGGTGCTCGAGCTTCTTATTAATAAGCAGCACATGCGATACCTGGAGGATCACTCGCTAATCAATGATCGGCAATATGGCTTCAGGCCAAAACGATCAACGGGTGACCTCCTGGCATTCGTCACGCATGTATGGGGTGAGGCTATGGAAAAGTTCGGCGAGTCCTTGGCTATTAGCCTGGACATCGCCAAAGCTTTCGATAGGGTCTGGCATGCTTCGCTCCTTTCCAAGCTTCCGGCATATGGTCTACCTCCTCAACTGTGCAGCTGGATTGCCAGTTTTTTAAACGAGCGCCGAGTGCGGGTCCTCTGCGATGGCCAGGCTTCTCGCTTTTTGCAAGTGAATGCCGGGGTACCGCAGGGGTCCGTACTGTCACCAACTCTCTTTCTTCTGCATATCAATGATATGCTTTCCCTCGGGAACATTCATTGCTATGCAGATGACAGTACATTGCACGGGAGTTACTCGGTTCGTCCGACGGCGGGGCGATCTGTGATAGAGGAGGAGAGACGACATCTCGTGGGTGATCTCGACCGAAACCTCGACAGTATCTCCCAATGGGGTGCCGAGAACTTGGTCGAGTTCAATGCCCACAAAACACAGGCGTGTGCATTTACAGCGAAAAAATCCCCTTTCCTTCCCCTACCCACTCTTCAGAATGCAATATTACCAATGAAGGACAATCTAGACATCCTTGGCATAGACGTTCGTCGAGAGCTCAATAACACAAAATACATTGAGAGATGTATTGGGCTTGGGCTAACTTCGCGGAAACTAGGAATACTGAACAAGGTAAAGCGATTCTTTACACCGCACCAGAGGTGTCTGCTGTACAAAACGCAGATTAGACCCTGCGTTGAATACTGCTCTCACCTCTGGGACGGCTCCGCGAAGTATTTGCTGGACGCACTCGACGCTATGCAGCGACGCGCTGTTCGCATTATAGACTGTCCGGAGGTAACGGGAAGCCTTGAGCCGCTAGCCCAGTGCCGAACAATTGCTTCCTTGGCCGCGTTCTACCGTATTTACCACGGTGAGTGTTCTGAAGAGCTCTTCAACCTGATCCCACCCTCTCCCTTCCGATCCCGAACAACGCGTGCCGGGCAGAGATGTCACCCTCATACCGTGGAAACCGTCTTCGCGAGAACCGAGCGTTTTAAACGATCGTTTCTCTGCCGAACGATGGTGGCTTGGAACGCCCTGCCTGCGCACGTGTTTCCTCCAACATATAACCCTGGGCTCTTTAAGCGAAGCGTGAAGAGGCACATTACTGGGTCATCAAGTTGAGGGCCACTCTCTATAGTATTCCTGTGTACTGTGAGAGTCGCCCTCAATTGCCAGACGTCGCCTCAGCTTGCCATCAGGCGAGTGGCGTCAATTTGTCGACCGAAATATAAAAAAAAAAATAAAAAAAAAAAAAATTACATTTATGTCTAATTTACTTACCGGTGAAATGTAATGCCATCTTTTTGGTAATTTGATGTCTTCGCCGACTTGCCATACCATTTCACGGAACAGGAAGCCATTTAAAATGTAAAATGCTCGCAAAAACAATTTTTTTAAATTATAAAATCGCACGTGGTCATAGGTCGCGAAGTTGGTTGTCACTGACGTCGTGATTTTAGGCATAGCTTTACATGCTTGCGAAATCAAGTATGAGTGGCGCGCGTTTGTTGCCCTGCATGCGGAATCTATTAGGAGGTTATCTATGGTCACCACTAGACCACGAGCCCCTCACATTCTTAACCCATCATTAGAATTCAAAAGGCCTATATATAACCTGGATCATTAAGGCTACTTCGATCTCCTAATAATTTAGTTACATGAAGACGCGCGCGACTTTGTTCGTATCGAATTCTCGTCGAAATTCCTATCTTGCTGAAGACAGAGAATCGTTGCATACCTACCTTATAAGTTTTACACCGCGACGCGCTGCCCTCTCCAAATTAATAGCTTCCAATTTTTTTCTTAAACTGTTTTATTATTGTTCCTATGTGCCTTAGCTTGACATTATATGTATAGCTTTCAGAAATTCCCGATTAATGAGCTTTTTTTTTTTTTTTTTTTTTTTTTTATATTTGGTTCGCCAAATTGACGCCGCCCGCCTGGTGGTAAGTCGTGACGACGTCTAGCGATTGTGGGCCACTCTCACAGCACACATTACTATTGAGAGTGGCCCTCAACTTGACGACCTACTGATGTGCCTCTTCACGCTCCGCTTAAAGAACCCAGGATTATATGTGGGAGGAAACACGTGCACAGGCAGGGCGTTCCAGGCCACTATCGTTCGGCAGAGAAACGAACGTTTAAAACGTTCGGTTCTCGCGAACATGCTATCCACTGTGTGGGGGTGGCATCTCTGCCCGGCACGAGTCGTTCGGGATCGGAAGGAAGAGGGTGGGATCAGATTGAAGAGCTCTTCAGAACACTCGCCGTGGTAAATACGGTAGAATGCGGCCAAGGAAGCTATTGTTCGGCGCTGAGCTAGCGGCTCAAGGCTTCCCGTTACCTCCGGACAACCAATAATACGGATAGCCCGTCGCTGCATAGCGTCGAGAGCGTCCAGCAGATACTTCGCGGAGCCGTCCCAGAGGTGAGAGCAGTATTCGACGCAGGGTCTAATCTGCGTCTTGTACAGCAGACACCTCTGGTCCGGTGTAAAGAATCTCTTTACCTTATTCAGTATTCCTAGTTTCCGCGAAGCTAGCCCTATACATCTTTCGATGTAGTTTTTATTATTGAGCTCTCGACGAACGTCTATGCCAAGGATATCAAGGTTGTCCTTCATTGGTAATAATGCATTCTGAAGAGAGGGTAGGGGAGCTATTAATTACTAAGAGAATTTTTAAATTCGAATCAATAGTTCCTGAGCTTAATGCACTCAAACAAATCAACTCCTTAACTTGAAAAATATGAGTATCATGTAGCCTGTTAAGTACCGGTAGTACCAGTCGTCGGCGCAGGCGCAGCCTTGTAAGGCACCACTAATGAGCACCGGGACCGAGCAGTTTTTGTGATGAGATCGTTTGTGGTGGCAGTTCTCGAAAACCATCCAGTAACATTCTCTATTAAATTGCATATTTATACGTGTCTATGTGAAAGGTATTATAATGATAGTTTGGAATTTCAAATTGTTAAGGATTGGTATTTAAGGAAGTTCATAAAATCTCGTTAAAAATATATGATCGAAGGGTTTAGTAAACTACTCAAAAATGTAGTTTTGTTGTGCGTGTTCGTGCCTGCGTGCTTAATAGTCTATGTGCGTAGTGATGTCAGCCTTTATTTTCGCTCCTTTTCAGGTAACTGAATACTGTGTCAACTTCTATGTTAAACCGCAAAATACCAACTGATCTGTCCAACTTTCGCTTATTAATTGATGCTCATTTTTCCGGGGGTGTCATCATCGAGTCCAACATCGCTTACTAAAGAGAAGCGTACAGATGAATTCGATATTAATAAGCGAAGGTCACAGATCAGTTTATACCTACAATAATGTCTCGGTCTCGACGTACAATATGTACAAGTGTCTAGCACTTAAGAAAGGGTTGTCAAGAACAAAGCTTTACTAAATTATAAGTGAAGAGCGAATGAAACTGAGGCAACAAGCACGAGGGACCGAAAATGTTTGAAAAGTGAGCTTAATTTTATATGCCTGTTGGGAAATAGTTGTCATAGTATATTTATGTCAGTAATCTTCTTATCTACTTTAAATACTATGTCGTATTTTAAATCTTACAAGTTCTTCTTCTTCTTTTTTAAAAACGTGGCTCCATCGATGTTCATCGATGATTTCGACGTCAAGGTAATGCTGGATTTTTCCCGCACAGAACAACTTGTTACTCTGAACTAGTTTGCGGTTCGGGACAAGGAAACGTTGTTCCGTATTACAATTGAGCGTTTGGGCCTGGATTTTTGACCAGCACCAAAGGTAACCTAAAAGGCAACCAGCCACGCGCTCCGCAAAAACACAAGTCCTACAAGTTACATAGTACAAAGTTTACAGGTTTAAAATACCATGACATAGGTATTTTATTTCTTACAATATACCTTCATAGCAAAATATTATCAACATATTAAACAAATCACGATTAAAAACAGCAACAATCTTATCCTATTACGAGTACAACAATATCTACACCCGAGCAAAGATAATAGATACCTTATCGTTTAGATAAAATAATTCAACAGCCAGTCGTGAGTGAAATGTTGTACTAAATATACATATTATATTACAAAAAATATGGACAATCCAGCGCTTCAAGGTGTTGTGGTCGAAGTGCCTAGGAGACAGAGTAAGGAAGTGGATCCTGAAGATGTTTTGGCGAAAAGGCCGAAGGTTAAAAGAAAGAGGAATAGTGAGTTTGTGTATGTGAACAATGCTTATGTGGGAAGTTTGAACAGTGTTAATGAAGTGAGTTTACCGAACCCACCTACAAGGTACGGAATTTTTTGTGTTTGATGCGAATAGTACAACTTACGTATAATCTCCTCTGTTCTGCAAACAAGAACATGACCAAACTGATAGTAATTTAGGTGATTTCTAAGCAATCGTTTGCAAATTTTTTGATCGAGTTGATGAATCGCAAAAATATACGTCAAAAATTGACACAGCAACCGATTTCAAACTACCGAAATGGGACCATATAGTTGTCAGAATGGGACCAAATTGAAATGGGACCGCTTAGTAAGTAGTAGCTTCCAAAAAATACAGTCGAATTGAGAACTTCCTTTTTTGGAAGTCGGTTGAAAACGATAATCTGGTGGCGGCTGTAGACAGAGCTTCGAATCAAGCTGTAGCTAGACTATCGTTTTTGCGATTTATACTGTAAGATTACTATAGACGTTTGTAAAACTGAAGTATTAAAGAGGAAGGGGTAATACAAGCAGCAAAATCGAAAGAGAAGAAGGAAAACACAACCTGTCCTTTTCAAATATGAAGCTGGCCCATTCAAGTTCCAGCCAAAGAAAACCTATTTAACTTAGACACAATTAACACCAATATGGCGTAGATATGCACTAGTGCAATGCTTCAATTTACCCTGTCGTTTATGTTAATGTATTCTAGTTAGTTAGTGCCGAGTACTTCAGAAGTTCTTCATCATTCATTATTATTGAATCAATAGTTCATTTCCTGGACATTGCCCCTAACCAGATTTTCTTTCTATGATTAAAACCCCATATTATTTGCTTAATTATGTTCTTTTCTATTGTCCACAACTAGATTGTCCGAGTCCAAGCCGACAGGCTCCAAATGTGTGCTTTTCTAACTTGCAACAATGTGCTCCTTTCCGTAAGTTCACTTATCTTCACTTATTAATATTTATAAATATCAAACACTTAACTGTTTCAGCGAACTTACCGTAAAATTTCTTAACCCATCATCTTTTTACTATTTTTCTTAACCTTCTTTGGACATTTGGAAGCCAAATAGGTCCAACAGTTTTCCAATTCCTTTTTAATACCTATGTTCCATAACTAAACAACTCTTACTCCCCTGATATCACCGCCGGGCGCCACTGGAAATACCTTTTGGTACGTACCAGAGACGCCCGGGCAACGGACAGGAGCGGCCACATTAAAAAAAAGACCTGTGGTCATTAATATTAGGTAGATGGAAAGCGTCATGCATTAATACTCGTAGCTTATTTTGCAACACTAACAAAGTAACATAAAATATCTAACATAAAACCAATAAAACTCATACAAGTGGGACTGAAGACCAAATAAGGCTGTTTCAATAAATCTAGTCGCTAATATTGAGTAAGTTAACATAGAACGCTGGCAACTGATTCCGTGTAGGTACATAACACACATCAACAGGGGTACACCGGTACCCACGGGAGCTGCCGGGTACCGTAGATAGCTGCCCCGCGCTCATTTATTGCGTTGTTTAGGAGCGCGTTGCTCCTCATATTCCTCGCCGTGTTGACCCACTATTAGACTATTACACATTTGACAGCTACAAGTATTCAAGGCTACTGAAAGTAAATTGCAAACATTGTATACATTCAGTTTGCTTTTACTTATAATACTTAGTACGTATACGTATATAAGTTGGTATCCGTCACTGATAAGTAATTATCGCTTTTACCAACAATATGTATCAAACGAAAACATAGTTATTTAGATTTCTGCATCCTGTCAATATAATGTTATCACTGTCTCTGCCGTATTAAAACTAGATTATAGGTAGACGATAGATTAATTAAGCGATTGTCGCTAAATCCTACTAATATTATAAACGCGAAAGTTTGTGAGTATGTAAGTATGTATGTATGGTTGGATGGATGTTTGTTACTCTTTCACGTAAAAACTACTTAATGGATTTTAATGAAACTTACAATAATATAGCTTATACATCAGAATAACACATAGGCTACAATTTATAGAGATATTGTGTGAATTGTTCAAAATATCGCAGCGCGACGGGAACGGGAAAAAATCCAAATTACCACGCGGACGAAGTCGCGGGCGACCACTAGTTATCAATAAAAAAACAAAAAGACTGCTTTGGTGCGGGTGGTCGGTTGTGCATCGGCTTTCGGCTCCGGAGTCTCCGGTTCGATCCCTGGGTCAAATTAAATATTTGCGTGATTCACAAATGTTGGTTTCGGAGTTTGGGTGTTTTCAATGTATATTATGTATGTGTTTAGAAATATATAAGTATGTTTATCAGTGGTCAGGATCGCATAGCACAAGCTTATAATTAGGAGAAACCCTGATATTTTGTTCAATTCCGTAAACAATAGATAGGTACATTTATTATGTAAACTATGAATTAATATCTTATCAATGATAATTTAAACTGTGACTACTTACGATAATTTTACCTTCAGTTATTTAACACATACTTGAGATAATGTTTAGATTAGTGAGCTCTTTTTTTTAAATAGTCAAAATATTTAAATATATATACAAACAAAATAAAGTATTTATCCCCGAAGCGGCAGGCAGAGGTGTATAATACGCTCTCATTTCACCAGTCACTTAATTTGCCCCGTAAATAAAAATATTTTCATTTCTACAATACTTCATGATCATGAGACATAATTTGATGTTCATTTACCATTTTTTAAAGTGTTCCTCGTGTCATAATTTACTATAATCTACTGAAAATTTAAACATAAGCCATTCTCATAGTTTTACTTTGACACACACAACAACACATATCACGTCTATATCCCGAAGGGGTAGGCACAGGTATGTACCTTGCCTACCCCTTCGGGATATACTGGCAAATTGTGGGTGTGTAATGTTACACACCCACAATTTGCCAGTATTTTTACTTCCACGTAATAGGAGACAACTCTATTGCCGTCACCGGGCACATGTATTGTCCAAAATGACCGAATTCATTTAATAAAAAGTAGCAGCCATATTATAATTTTGAAAAACCTTTTTTTAAACCCGTTGTCTTGCAATGAAATGTTGATAAAAGGCGACAAAATCTTACATGCCAGCCGCTGTGGCACAGCCAATTAAAGTCCTGGGCGTCTCGGACTTAAGAATTCTTTGCAAAGAAATATCCTAATAAATTTTCTTCGTGATTATTTGTTATTGCAAACCGATGGCTGCGCGTCATCGCACAAGTGTTTGATAATAATAGATAACGTAATCAGTCCGTGTCAGTTCAATACTATTTTAGACTACATTTTAGACGCGACGTAATACTGGACCAACCCTAATATTAGTCGGCCAGGGGAGGGAAACTACTTTAATATAGAGCACAACTCATCATTCGTAGCTTAGTCATATACTTGTTAGTGCTACTATTACGTAGAAGTAGAATTAGGGAGAGGTCCGGTGACACTCGCTCTGGGTCTTTCCTGGTGCAAAGATTGTCCATTACCATTCAGCGGGGCAATGCTGCCAGCATCATGGCCACCTTTGCGCCAGGAACGATGCAGGACATATATTAGTGACTTTTATTTTTATTTTTTCGGTCTAATTAATTGTTTGTTTTTGTAAATATACATTAATGATTTTGTAAGCTTGACATGTACCTTGACATTTTTAAAGTGATTTATATTGCCATAATAAAACATATTCATCACTATTATTATCTATGCTCATAGTAAGTACCTAGGCTTAAAGCTTTCCCCCTATTAGTGAAAGGCCACTGATTTGAATCCATCTAACGACATTTCTTATTTGCGAATTACTTAAATATTTGAGAAATTACAAGAAGCTAAATGAAAATACATTACCGGGATACAACTAAGAGCACACTGACACTGGTCTTTCGTATGCCATGCGCCGTGGAAGACAGCGACACACTGGTCCTACGTATAAGACATCTGACGTATACATTGACGTATACTTGTAAAGATACACGTCAAAAATTGACACAACAACCGACTTCAAATTACCGAAATGGGACCAAATAATTGTCGGAATGGGACCAAAATGAAATGGGACTATTTGGGAAGTAGTAGCTGTCAATTAAAAAAAATCAGAATCGGTTCAACCAGTCCAAAGAAATGAGAACCTTCTTTTTTTGGAAGTCGGTTGAAAAATAAAACTAATTTAATTGTATGTAGGTAGTTATTGTTCTAATTATCTTGTTTTTGACGTTTTTCAAGTAAACGTTGGCTCAAGGGGGGCTCCCTTATTGGAACGCCAAATTTTACTTGACTCTTGTACGTTATTGACATCAAACCAAAGATATTATAATATACGTAGTACATATATGTGACATTTCCCTTGTGTGAACACTTGTGTGACAGTGTCGTACGCGTGGGATAGTATTGTAACAGTGTGTCTAGTACAGTTCTTTACGTTAATTTGCTCGAAATACGTTTTTATAATCTTCCATACATTTCACATCACCCTTGCGGTAACGTCAGGGAACCGTGTGAAATGTATGAGGAATGATGGACACAGAATTATTGAAGCAGAATTAATAAGTAGTTCTCGCGTGAGATAGTTTATTTATTTTGACAGTTTCAGTTTACCTACTCAGTAAGCCATTTACAAAATATTTTGTTTTTTTACAGGGTAATTCGGGAGCAGTACTGGGCTTGTGCAAAATGGCCGCTAGCACAACGCATCTTAGCGGTGTCCGTGGGCATACTTCTTGGAGCCGTCATAGGTCTCGCAGTTACCTTAATTATAGAGAAAGTGACGTCCACCGAAATGCCTGGACTATTCTCTACATCATCGCGTGATTAGAGATACATATTAGGAACACAGACCACGTAATTTTCCTCGAAAGGGGCTACGTAATAAAGGGCGAGCCTAGGGCCGTGTCTAAGGACTTTAAGTATATTTACCAGAGCTTCGTCTGTTTGGCAGTAGGTGCATCGCGTGCTGGTGAGGAAAACTTAGGCCACGCAGATGTTGCAGACCCCTTGAGCACCTTTAGAGATGATAGCGAAAGAATTTAGATGCTTTATCTTCTTTATCAAGCGGCTTAGCGTTTGCGTACTGCTTGAAATTATGGAAATGAAAAATACAACCGACTTCAAACTACCGAAATGGGACCAAATAGTTGTCAGAGTGGGACTAAATCGAAATGGGACCACTTGAGAAGTAGTAGCTTCCAATTAAACAAACCACCTAGTCCGAAGATATGAGGTAACAAACATAAAACAAAAACAGATTTTTACTTTTACTCAGATAAGCACACGGCGTATCGGCGGGAAACCGAGACCTATAGATGCTTGTAGCTTGTAACTTGTGCGTGTCCCTGAAAAAGAACTGTGTGTCTAGTACCAGTTCCTTACGTTAATTTGCTCGAAATACGTTTTCGTATCCCCCATACATTTCACACCAGCGCCCCTAGCGGTAACGTCAGGGAACTGTGTGAAATGTATGGGGGAATACAAAAACGTATTTCGAGCAAATTAACGTAAGGAACTGGTACTAGACACTCAGGTACGATTAAGATGAAAACTATGGCTTCTTTTGTCATTTAAGATTAATAAATTGTGTTAAGTAGATATTTTTATAAGTTTTTGTAATACCTAACATAAAGTGTACAAAATAATAACATAAAAACATGACTGCATACTTCTAATTATTAATTAATATAGGTAATTAATAATATTTATAATTTTATACTAAATACCTATTATAAAGTTGATAAGTTTGTTTCATTGAACTCGTACTTTAAACTTCATATTGACAAATTGAAGGCTATAGGGCTTATAATATCACGTTACGACGATAGGGGCAGAGCAGTAATGAATACTGTTTAGAAAACAGCTAAAATGTATTCATGTTTCTTGATTATAATAGTGGAAATGTCCGTGGCTCATTAAAATTGGTCGAAATCTCCCGCACGCCCGCCGCCGCATGCATTTCTGAAACGCATGCTACAGCGCCAGCATGCGGGTAACAGATTTCCTTGGTCAACGGTCGTTAGCGCCCGCATTTCAGGGTGCGGGCTGTCGACCAAACCAATTTTATTTTATTAGACGCTACCCCGCATGCATTTTGGGTGCATAGGGGCTCTACCAACACACCTGCTGATAAACGGACGAGGCTCGTTAACTTACGGTACCTATGGAGTGGCTTCGGCCCCTACGTGGGTACCAGGTGGTACGACAGTGTTGGTCCGGGGGGTACCACCGTGCAGCTGTGCTAAAGCCCCCCAAGTAACCCAGCCCAGGCTGGGTTGCGTTAGGGGTTCAGCAGCTGCACCGCCGGGCCCGGGGCGATGTATGGTGCAGCAGGCATGGGACCAGTGGGGGCGAAACGGAGTCTAGTGTGGGTGGTGTGGGTCGATTCACCGGCCAGGGAGACCCTTAGCAACGGCGTTGCCGCGGCCGCCCGCAACACAGTCATGGGGCCCGCCTGGGGCCAACCACCCCAGGAGGCTGCCCCACATGTTGCGCATAATCCTGATGTGGGATCGCCGCTCCGGGTGGTAACCGGTGTGGGGTAGCGGCGGCCTTGCATCAGGGGGGTTTGGGAGCCCTTCCGTCCGGCGAGTCGGCTCCGACCTAACACACGGTTCTAGACAAAGCTAGCCCCTGCGCTTTGTCACTTACTGCTGCACCAAATGTCGCCCTGTCTTCACGCTTCTTCTTCAAAATCTACAATGGCAGTGCATCAAAAAAGAAATAAACGTTACACAGCGGCCCTAGGAAACCCCACAACTTCACATTTCGAGGTGGAGTTCACTAACGTCCGTGGACTCCATGCGAACCTCGATACCGTCCACCACCACCTTGAGACGGCACGGCCCGCTGTGATGTTCCTCACGGAGACACAAATACGCCGCCCTGACGACACGTCTTACCTGTGTTACCCCGGCTATGTCATCGAGGAACAATTTCGAGACAAAGCCGGGGTGTGCGTGTTCGTTAGGGCGGATGTTTGCTGCCGCCGGTTGCGCTGCCTAGAGAACCCCTACAATTCCGTCCTTTGGCTGCACGTAGACCATGGCTCTATGAGCCAGATCTACGTGTGCGTCTACCGATCCCACACAGGGGATTCTGAGACAACAAAGCTCTTCCAGTACCTCAGCGAGACGGCTGATGAAGCGCAGGTGCGGTTCCCGAACGCTGACCTAGTATTTCTGGGGGACTTCAATGGCCATCACATTGAATGGCTGGGATCCCTCAAGACTGATCATGCGGGTAGAGCCGCCCATGCGTTCGCTCTCTACCACGGTCTGACCCAGATGGTATGCGGGATCACCCGGATACCAGAGAGGTCAGATCACGCGCCCGCTCTGCTGGATCTACTGCTGACGAGTCGCCCAGCCCAGTACAGTGTGTCGGTAGGAGCCCCACTGGGTAGTTCCGACCACTGTGTTGTTCACGCTGGCATGAAGGTGTCACCTCCTGCACGTCCTGTACAAACGTCACGACGACTATGGCACTACTCGTCAGCGGATTGGGACGGTCTACGCGATTATTATGCGTCCGTCCCCTGGAGCCAGCGCTGCTTTGTAGGAAAGGCTCCTTCGGATAGTGCTTCTGCTATTGCTGGCGAGATCAGTTTAGGGATGGATTATTACATCCCTTTCACTGATGTCGCCAGTATCCGCAGAGCCCGTCCCTGGTTCGGGCGAGATTGTGCCAAAGCTGTTCGACAAAAACAGTCGGCATATCGCGCCAGGATCAGGGCCCGGGCTGTGCGCGACCCAAACGTGGGCCACCTCAAAGCAGCGTACAACCGGGCCACAAAATCGAGTAAGAGGGCCTTTAAGAGAGCAGATGCCCAGCGCGTCGCGCGGCTTGGTCAGGAGCTCACTTCCCATCCCACGGGCAGCCGTGGATTCTGGCAACTGGCCAAAGCCGTGCAATCTAACTTTTGTCAGCCCTCGCTGCCACCGCTGCGTTACCCAGATGGAACACTGGCTCACAAAGCCCAAGAGAAAGCGGATATGCTCGCAGACCTCTTTGCGGCTAATTCCCGGGTCGACGACCGTGGCCTGCAGCCCCCCGCCATCGCCAACTGTGGCCACACAATGCCTGATATTGTTATCAGGCAATGTGATGTACGGGCAGTGCTGCGGTCACTCGACACGCGGAAAGCCAGTGGCCCTGACGGCATGGCGGCGGTGGTGCTACGAAAATGTGCAGCTGAGTTGTCTCCAGTATTAACGCGTCTGTACCGCCTGTCATACTCTTCAGGGCTCGTGCCGGAGGTCTGGAGGCGAACGTACAACCGATCCCCAAGAAAGGGGATCGGTCCGATCCAGGCAACTATCGACCCATAGCTGTCACCTCAGTCATTTGCAAGGTGCTTGAGCTCCTTATAAATAAGCAGCTCATGCAATTCTTAGAGGATCACTCGCTAATCAATGATCGACAATACGGCTTCAGGCCAAAGCGATCAACGGGTGATCTTCTGGCATTCGTAACGCATGTCTGGGGTGGGGCTATGGAAAGGCACGGCGAGTCCTTGGCTATTAGCCTGGACATCGCCAAAGCCTTCGATAGGGTCTGGCATGCTTCGCTCCTTTCCAAGCTTCCGGCATATGGTCTACCTCCTCAACTGTGCAGCTGGATTGCCAGCTTTTTAAACGAGCGCCGAGTGCGGGTCCTCTGCGATGGCCAGGCTTCTCGCTTCTTGCAAGTGAATGCTGGGGTACCGCAGGGGTCCGTACTATCACCAACTCTCTTTCTTCTGCATATCAATGATATGCTTTCCCTCGGGAACATTCATTGCTATGCAGATGACAGCACACTGCACGGGAGTTACTCGGTTCGTCCGACGGCGGGGCGATCTGAGATTGAGGAGGAGAGACGACGACTCGTGGCTGATCTCGACCGTAACCTCGACAGTATCTCTCAATGGGGTACCGAGAACCTGGTCGAGTTCAATGCCCGCAAAAACAGGCGTGTGCATTTACTGCGAAGAAATCCCCTTTCCTTCCCCTACCCTCTCTTCAGAATGCATTATTACCAATGAAGGACAACCTTGATATCCTTGGCATAGACGTTCGTCGAGAGCTCAATAATAAAAACTACATCGAAAGATGTATAGGGCTAGCTTCGCGGAAACTAGGAATACTGAATAAGGTAAAGAGATTCTTTACACCGGACCAGAGGTGTCTGCTGTACAAGACGCAGATTAGACCCTGCGTCGAATACTGCTCTCACCTCTGGGACGGCTCCGCGAAGTATCTGCTGGACGCTCTCGACGCTATGCAGCGACGGGCTATCTGTATTATAGATTGTCCGGAGGTAACGGGAAGCCTTGAGCCGCTAGTTCAGCGCCGAACAATAGCTTCCTTGGCCGCATTCTACCGTATTTACCACGGCGAGTGTTCTGAAGAGCTCTTCAATCTGATCCCACCCTCTTCCTTCCGATCCCGAACGACTCGTGCCGGGCAGAGATGCCACCCCCACACAGTGGATAGCATGTTCGCGAGAACCGAACGTTTTAAACGTTCGTTTCTCTGCCGAACGATAGTGGCCTGGAACGCCCTGCCTGTGCACGTGTTTCCTCCCACATATAATCCTGGGTTCTTTAAGCGGAGCGTGAAGAGGCACATCAGTAGGTCGTCAAGTTGAGGGCCACTCTCAATAGTAATGTGTGCTGTGAGAGTGGCCCACAATCGCTAGACGTCGTCACGACTTACCACCAGGCGGGCGGCGTCAATTTGACGAACCAAATATAAAAAATAAAAAAATGCGCTCGATACCTCGATACTCCGAATGCGGGCTATCGACTAAGTTATGGCACAATGTAAATAAGCCAGCTTCGACCTTTGCTTTTTTCACAGTTTTATTCTAGGCATTAATAATATCTTGTAGGGAAAAGCAAAGTCAAGCGGGCAATTCAAAATAAGCTTTCCTCAAATTAATTTAAATGTACGTAACTACATACTTGTACAAATAAGTGACGTCATAGTTTAGTATTTTATACAAATTCCTACGAGACCTCTAACTAGTTACTACTACATTGTAACTGAGTAGGTACACTTCGGATCTAAGATTATGCAAAACGAAAAAAAAAAAAATCGGAAAGTTTTATCCAATGAAATAGTAATAGAATTTTTTTGTAAGCTAATTAAATATACTACTTATAGAATTTGTAAGTAGGTAAATGTGATTTAGTTGTAAGGATAATAAATAATTTATGTTTTGTAATTGTTGTTTTTTTATTTCACGCGAATATGCCCTAGTCTTTTAGGGAAATAGTCGTCAGTATAATGATAATGAAGGCAATAAAGAACGGTAGGATTTCAAATTTACCCGAATGTACGAGTATCTACGACTGAAGATCGTGTTCTATTTACAAAGAGTCAGTAAAAGCCATGTGCAGCAGAGATAAATACGAGGAACCGGTACAGCAAATTGTAGTTCCCTTTCTTGACTATTTCAAGCCCTTCTTTTTAATTTCTACATTAAATAACATTGAACTTTTTTTCACACGATAGAAATGGTGACCACTACAATATAACAGAAGAATACTAGGTATTGAGATGATCCAACCCGCAACCTACGGCAGGTTTACGTTATGTATTGTAATTTCATACTATTAGAAAAGAGTGGCCGTGAGTTTATTGCCATGTTCTTTCAATAATTTATATTACTACTACTAATAACAGTCGCTAGGGAAATACCTACAGGTATTTTACCTCAATTTTGCGTAACAAAGGCCCTATTTCTTTGTATTTGGATGAGGCATCTGTTTTAGTACCTATAGTTAGGAGTCTTTTATCTTTGGAAGAATATAATCTACCTATACGAGAAGATGGCTGTCGCTTGTAACTATGGTGGAAGGTCAGTGCGTTGCATGTGCTCGCAACAGACTCAGTTGTAATATATTTTTATGTAAATAAATGACGGTTTTAACCCAAAAAATATAAGATAAAGTGAATCCACATGTCACTTAAGAGTTGAGAATGTTGAGATCCAGTGATAACAAAAGAGATGAAATAGAAGAGAGTTATTGAACTTTCTAGAACAGGTGACGTGTTGTACTTTTAGTACGATTCCATAATATCTTTATCTTAAATATATAATATCTTATAATATCGATAGTGATCAGTGGGGTTGCCCGCAGTTGGTGGTGAGGTTGGCTTGGGTCTCAAAGACCTGATTGGTCAAAAATGCCCCCACCATAGTAACCAAATATAATTATTTTTTTATATTTGGTTCGCCAAATTGACGCCGCCCGACTGGTAAGTCGTGACGACGTCTAGCGATAGTGGGCCACTCTCACAGCACACAATGCTAAATAGAGTGGCCCTCAACTTGATGACCTACTGATGTGCCTCCGCTTAAAGAACCCAGGATTTTATGTGGGAGGAAACACGTGCAGAGGTAGGGCGTTCCAGGCCACTATCGTTCGGCAGAGAAACGAACGTTTAAAACGTTCGGTTCTCGCGAACATGCTATACACTGTGTGGGAGTGACATCTCTGCCCGGCACGCATTGTTCGGGATCGGAAGGAAGCAGATTGAAGAGCTCTTCAGAACACTCGCCGTGGTAAATACGGTAGAATGCGGCCAAAGAAGCTATTGTTCGGCGCTGAGCTAGCGGAATACGGATAGCGCGTAATTTCCATTGGAAAGGTATTTGCTAACTCATGAACAGTTTTAATAACGAAAGTAAACATATCAATCAACTTATTTTTAATAGTGTTATCACGACAAGTGACCTTCCAAGGCCTCCTTATGGTTCGTCTCCTTTATGGGAAGTGTGGTGATTCATTCTATCAAAGTGCTTATCAAAAAATACACATGTGGCAGGCAATACATAACAGATTTAGCTGAAATTTGGTAAACAGGAGGCTCGACTCTTCTATATCAGTGTGTCTAGTACCAGTTCCTTACGTTTATTTGCTCGAAATTCGTTTTCGTATTCCCCCATACATTTCAGACAGTTCTCTGACGTTACCGCTAGGGGCGCTGCGCGCTGGTGTGAAATGTATGGGGAATACGAAAACGTATTTAGAGCACACCGGGACACCCTGTACTTATTTTTTCTTTGACCCCTGTTTATGACTATCCATTACTAGCAAACCGTCAGATTAATATCTCTCGGTCATTAATGAGGAGTTGAGGACGGGTCGATGGAATCCTGGAAACCCTGGCACACATCGTGAGACACGGGGACATATAGCTACTTTGTAATACTTAAGTAGAATGGTATTTTTGTGCGAGTCTGAAAACGTGGCTTTCTTTTAGGGTGCCGTACCCAAAGGATAAAACGGGAACCCTATTACTTAGACTTCGCTGTCCGTCCGTCTTGGGCTGCATCTCATGAACCGTGATAGTTAGACAAGTTAAAATTTGCACAGATTATGTATTTATGTTGCCTGGATAAGTAACAACAAATACTAAGAAACAGATGTTCTTTGTGATTTTTTTGCCGTTTTGGTACGGAACTCTATGTGCGTGAGCCCGACTCACACTTGCCAGGTTTTTTTAATGAGCCTGTCAAGTCACGCGAGTGTTATAAACAATTTTTTAGAGATCAACAAAGTTATAACATTAGAGTTGAAGTAATAATTGGAGAATCCCACACTTGAATTAGCCCATAACCCCAAAACCACGCCTCAGGCAAACCTCCAATCGATAATATATCGCCTGAGATCTCGAAGAGTAACAACTCACGATTCTTAACGAACATACATCATTAATGTAAAGTACCTTTAGCTAAAAAATGATTAGGTACTTACACTCTCCGATTAAGTTATCGTAAGTACATCATTTAAAAATACACGTCAAAAATTGACACAACAACCGATTTACATTCAAATTACCGAAATGGGACCAAATTGAAATGGGACCACTTCGGAAGTACTCGTATTAGCTTTCAATTAAATAAAAACAAAATCGGTTAACCCGGTCCAAAGACATGAGGCAGCAAACCTAAAAAAGAAACATACATAGGTAGGCAGTCGAATTGAGAAAGTAAGAAGTCTGTTGAAAATATTTTATTAACACGGCAAACTCTTTGCTGAGTATACATATAGGTAGTTAATTACTCTTTTTGTCTCTGGGTGCTATAAGGGGTCCTACTAAAATCTCCAAGGCTCAATTTATGTTTACATGCACGCGGTACACCTGCTGGCAGACATATGAGGCTGTGACAAGAATGTTCAGTGCCCGGAAGCGGCAAGAATGTTCAGTGTCCGGAAGCGGCAAGGATGTTCAGTGCCCGGAAGCGGCAAGAATGTTCAGTGCCCGGAAGCGGCAAGAATGTTCAGTGCCCGGAAGCGGCAATAAGGTCGCGAGTCACTGTTGGTCTCACATAATAAAAGACCAACAGTGAATGGCGAAATGTGCGTAATGAGGAAAACGAAGTGATGTTGTCTGTGTGTGTTGTTCTGTCAGTTTTCCCGCTGTTATTATGTATTTATGAAAAGAATATTATTTTTACTGTCATTCAGTTACGTTACACTTCTCAAGACCAGAAGGCTGGTTACTATTTGGCACAAAGAATAAGCATTGCCATACAACGTGGAAATGCTGCCAGCCTTCTCGGAACATTGCCAGTCGGCGACGAGGCGGAAGAATTCTTTGACGCATATTAGAATTTAGATATAATTAGAAGGTATAATTTTAGAATAGGTAATGTACATATTTAGTTAGTTTCAATTGTATTTTTTTCATATATTTATATATTGTAATTCTAATAACGTAAATAAAGTTCGTTACGGTTGTTCACAAAACAGAGTTTACTGTTTGTTTCTGTGTTCATAAAGAAACAATTAATTAATCCACTAAAAATATTATCAAAAATAATCCAAGAAAGTCCCGCAATAACCGTTGAACAGTTTTTAATTACACTTTCACACATTTATATTTAAAGACAATCTTAATAGCCTCGGTGCCAAACATTAAACTTAAATTCGTTAACGCACGTGAACATCAATTAGCGCATGCGCGATCTGGCGATGATAAATATGGCGGCCGAAGTGCAAAACATTCGCGCGTTTTATTAATGTTTTAATGAGTTTTAAATATCATCACGTGTGGGCTTAAGTTTACTAAAATTATGGTAATTGGTAGTTTAAAAGGAACGTTTTCTTTTTAAGGAGCAGTTATTAATAAATACGATTCTTGTTGTTGTAAATACGGGAACCGGCATTGTTTCAAGAGGATTCTTACAGAATTAACCGTTGAGCGAAACTTCCTTTGCATAAATTAAGGGCCTATTACACCATTAACGATTATTTGCATTATTAAGAGAAATGCAAATGCTCCTCACTTAAATTATTTAGGCGCAACTGAATAACGTCGCTTGTTTATTGTAGTTGTTTATTTGCTTTGATAACTACCAATGATTACCAATGTTAGATCGTTACTTAATGTAGTGTAAATTTGAAAAGACTGGCCGTGAGGTTGCCTCTACGAATTGTTTTGCGAATCTGGCAGTAAATGTAACTTTAGAAGCAGTTATGAATTTAATTAACTGACTGACTTTTAAAAGTGTTACCTTGTAACCCAATTGAATAAAGATATTTTAAAGCAATGGAAAATTGATGTTGAAATTTAAATAATTGCAATGATTTCGTTAAATAGAAGACAGCCTTGTTGACAGGCTGTCTCTTTGAGTTAGTCTTGATAATGCCTCGTGAGTAGACGAAACATATGTCGACGTTTAACATGTCTTCTATTTAGCGAAATCATTGCAATTGTTTAAATTTCAACATCAATTTTCCATTGTTTTATCATGGACTTTCGCCAGGTAACGCCTAAATTCATTCAGTAAACATATTTTAATTTCATTTCATATATTCATAACTTACATCTACATAAAGTAATAACATGCAAGATTTTATTTTATTAAAACAATATTGTTTTATTTCATAAAGCGTATAATATCTACGACCCAGCTCATATGCGCGTGCGTACGTACCGCAAGTGATTTACCGGGCGCCCCACAGCTCTATTACCTTACCTCTACCGACTACGCTCTTGGCTCTATGGCCAGTAACGATACAAATCTCTATCATTATAAGCGATTTGCGTCTTTTGTTCGATACACCACCGACTCTATTGTGTACAGGCAATAAGTTTAAGTAGATTTAGAGTGGACATGCCGTTAAAACCTCTGTTCTTTAAGACATTAGCAAAGTGGTGTGTAAGTATTCAAAGAGTTCAAAGTTTTCGACAACATTTTTGTTTGTGCAAATCTCTGAAATGGCTGGACCGATTTTAACGGGACTTTCACCGACTAGTAGCTGATGTTATAAGGAGAAACTTAAGATATTTTTTTCTGGGAAAGTGTTCCCGTGGGAAATGGAAATTAGTAAACTATCCCAAGTGGGCAACAGTTAGTCTATCAATAAAGATTGTTTCAGTAGCCTTTACGTGATGCCCGAACAAACAAACTTTACAATGATATACACACGCGAACTTAGTCACAAACTCATCTTACATTCTTACATCACACTTTACTTTAAATATTGTTAAGTAGAAAAAAATATATTTTATCGACGTTTGCTCTCGACATCGACGAATACATTTTTTTAAATGTGTACTTACTTCATTTTTGGCGTAACGTTTTAATTTGTGTGGTTTATAAGAACATTATTGTAAGCTGTGAAGAACCTAGGTATAGATATAAGATATAGAAAGAAGAATATCGTGTCCACACTATGATATTGCACAATTTTTACTGGAGCAGCAAAATGAACGTTTAATTTATAACGATCTTCGTATCAAGACTAACAAGTTATCGGGACGGTAAGTGGTAGGACTTGGTAGGACTACGGTTTTAATCTTTTTGGGTCATTTGTGTCACGCGGGAAAAGCATAACTTATTTAAAATAAAAAATAAATGTAAAGATCCTGCTGGTTTACAAAGTTTATTGAATTTTACTCAGATTTTTCAAGGCCAACACACGAAAGGATGTTTTTTTTATAGGTTTATGGATCAACTTGATGTTTCTCAGCCAGTACCTCTGAGATCTTCCGTATCGATGGGAGACTCAGAAAATAGGCATAAATTTGACCATGGTACGATATTTCATAAAACTTTTAAGCTCTGTTCGACTGACTCCGGATTCGGACAGAAGGGGCAGACAGAGGCACTTCGCCCGCATTTCGCTAGTACCTACCTAACTATTAGTATTATTATTTTTCAACACTTCTATTCAAAAAGTGGAGTTTCATTATACATACAGTACCCGGCTATAAATATTGCACATCGACCTTTGAAAAAAAAACCAACAGGCTAATTTCGGCTTCGTAGAGCATTATCTCTGTCGCACACTACCTGTGTGACGTTTTGTCAGTCATAATGTGAGCCCGCATGAACGCGGCCATGCGGGGCAACAGGAACATGGCGGGGAGGAAGAAGATTGTGGCTTCACTGGTGGATGAAGCCCAATCTTCCCTCAACAAGCTCCTCGCGCGGAGCGTCATCAAGGAGGAGGCGAGGCTCCGGAAGCAGGTGACAAGCCTGGAGGCTAAGCTCGCTGCTTCCAGGAAGCAGATGGATGACCTGTGGCGGGAGGTCGCTGACTTGACCAAGGTGGTCAAGGCGCCTCCCGGTCTCATGCTGCCGCCTCCTACCCCGACGGCTGGACCAGCGCCGAAGACGGCGCCACACACGGCGCCCACCAAGGCGCTCACCACGGCGCCAACCACGGCGTCCACCAAGCCGCCCACCACGGCGCCCACCATGGCGCCCACCACGGCGCCCAACACGGCGCCCAACACGGCGCCCGGATCGCCGCCGCAGCCTGTGCCGACTATGGTACAGGTCCTGACGGCGATCGAGAGGCGCCTCGCGGTCCTGGAGGACCGGGCGTACCGCCCTCCGCTAGCACGTCCCGCGTTCTCATACGCGGCGGCTGTTGGCGGTTCCCCCGCTCCAGGACCAAGCGGCACACCCGCTGTCCGCCGCCCCGCTCCGCCCCAGTCCGCTCCAGCGTACCGGTTGCCGAGACCGCGGCCCAGGCGCAATAGGAGAAGGGACGCGGCAAGAAGAGCGGCACCCCTGCCGCCTCCTCTTCCTCTAACGCTCCCGCTGCTTCTTTACATCCCTCCGGACGGGAGGGATGGGAGGTAGTGGGGGCCAAGAAGAGGAAGACGAAGGCCGCCAAGAAAGCGGCCAAGAGGCCCCGCGCTCCTCGCTCCACAGCCGTCGTCCTTACGGTGACGACGGAGGGTGTGGAGAGGGGTGTGGGGTACGCTGATGTCCTGAGGACCGTGAAGTCCTCAGTCAACCTCTCAGCCCTCGATATCCAGGGGGGTCTCCGGTGCAAGACGACACGCACCGGGGCTCGCCTCCTGGAGGTCTCCGGCGCCTCCAGCGGCCCTAAAGCTGACGCCCTAGCAGCGCAGCTTAGGGACGCGCTGGACGCAGAAGCCGTCCGCGTCACCAGACCCACCAAATGCGCTGCATTGCGCATCACGGGTCTGGATGACGGAGGAAGTAATCTCCACCGTCGTGGAGGCGGGCGGCTGCCCCCGTGACCAGGTGAAGGCTGGAGACATCTCCTTCGGCTCCACTGGTCATGGGATGACAGTCGTCCAGTGCCCCGTCGCGGCGGCACTGAAAGTGACGGACGGACGAAGCCTCCTCGTAGGGGGCTTCCTAAAGGCGCAGGTGCACCTCCTTCGTGCCCGGGAAACCAGATGTTTCCGGTGCAGTGCACAGCGGAAGTCACCGTGGGCGATCAGTGCTTCCGCTGCAGCCGGCCCGGTCCCAAGGCAAGTGCCTGTGATGCCCCGCCTCGCTGCTTTAGATGCGAGGCGGAGGGCAAAACTGCGGACCACCGGGTCGGCAGTACAACCTGCGCCGCCTCGAGGCCAAAGCCTCGTCCGTTCGCTGAGAGCGGTGGGGGTGCCGCTACTGCACGGCCAGATGTTTCTCGGCGGGATGCTGATATGGACGTCCATTAATGTCTGACGCCCATATCCGCATCCTGCAAGTGAATTTGAACCGCTGCCGCGCTGCTCAGGATCTTCTGTACCAGAGCATCCGGCAGTGGTCCATCAACTTGGCCGTGGTCGCCGAGCCGTACTACGTCCACCCGGGAAAGCCCGGTGGACGAGGACGGCTCGGCCTGTTTTATCTTCGGGGGGTCCGCCGCAGACAACTCGCGCCTTGCTATCATTGCAAGGGGCCGCGGGTGTGTTGCGGCGGAATATGTTGGGTTGGCAGTCGTGGCCACCTACATCTCGTCGACACTGGACGAGACTCAGTTTGAGCTATGGCTCACTGAGCTCGACGTCGTCTTCGCTGCGTGCCGTCCTCGCCCTGTCCTGCTCCTGGGAGACTTCAACGCCTGGAGTGAGGCGTGGGGCTCCCGGGAAACCAGGGACAAGGGCAGGCTTCTTGAGGACTGTACCAGAACACGTGGTCTGGAGGTCCTCAACCGGGGGAATGTCGCCACCTTCTGGCGGCGGGGGACCAGCTCGGTCGTGGACGTATCGTTCGCGACCTCTGCCCTCCGCCGCCCGTATTACTGGCTGGCACGTGGAGGAGGGTGAGGAGACGCACTCGGACCATCGGTACATCCGATTCGATGTCGTCGTCCCACCTGACCTCCCACAGCCGGTAGAAAATCCCCCGGATCCGCGTTGGGCACTTCACCATCTGGATCGGGAGGCTCTCCTGGACGCATCCATCGTGCAGGCCTGGATTCCGGCACCGGACCGGATGCCGATGTGTATGCCGAGGCAGAGTGGTTCAGGAGAACCATTTCGCAAATCTGTGATGCGGCGATGCCTAGGGTTACACCCAGACCGGCAAGGAAGCAGGTGTACTGGTGGTCGCCGGAGATTGCACAGCTGCGCGCAGCATGCATCTCCGCCCGCCGCCAGTACACCAGGTTTCGCCGGAGGCATCGCCGGAGGCATCGCCGCCCAGACGCCGCGGCAACCCGAGAGGCGGAGCTTTATCAGGCTTACAGGGAGGCTAAAGGTAATTTCCAGGAGACAATAAAGCGGGCCAAGACGGCGGCCCGCGAGGAGCTCCTGGAGACCCTACAGCAGAACCCATGGGGGCGCCCGTACCTACAGGTCAGGGAGAAACTCCGACCTAGGGCGCCCCCACTGAGTCTCCAGTCGCAGCAGCTGGCGCGGGTCATGGGCTCCCTGTTTCCGACGAGCGCGGAGGATCACGTCCCTCCGCGCATGGCTCCGTCTCTGCCCGACGCGGATAGCATCAGTGAAGACGACGTACCCGAAGTCAGGGTGGGGGAGCTAGGTGCGGCAGTACTCCGGCTTAAACGCCGGAAAATCACTGCCCCCGGACCCGACGGCATTCCTTGCCGTGCATGGGTCCTGGCCCTCGAAGAACTCGGGCCTCGACTGATGGAGCTCTTTAGCGCATGCCTCGAAAGGGGCCAGTTTCCCAAGGTGTAGAGGACGGGGAAACTGGTCCTGATTCGTAAGGCGGGGCGGCCGGTGGACTCACCGTCCGGATACCGGCCGATCGTGTTGCTCGACGAGGTGTGTAAGCTCTTTGAGCGAATTATCGCGGTACGCCTCGTCGAGCATCTCTCGACGGTGGGGCCAGACCTGGCGGACAACCAGTACGGTTTCCGTCAGGGACGCTCCACCGTGAGCGCGATCATGCGCGTCAAGAGCCTGACGGAGGAAGCAGTCTCGCAGGGCAAGGTGGTGGTGGCGGTGTCTCTTGACATCGCCAACGCGTTCAACACCTTGCCATGGAGCTGCGTTAGGGAGGCGCTCGTGTATCACGAAACGTCTCTCTACCTCCGTCGTATTATCGGGGCCTATCTCTCGGAGAGGGCCATAGCTTTCCCCAGCTGGCTCGGGCCAGCTCGGCGAGATGTGTCGTGCGGTGTTCCGCAGGGGTCGGTCCTGGGGCCGCTTCTGTGGAACATCGGCTACGACTGGGTGCTGCGGGGTACGTTGCCTGAGGGCGTCGGCGTAACGTGCTACGCCGACGATACCCTCGTCACGGCGCGGGGTGCAACGTACCAGGAGGCAGCACTCAAGGTCACGACGGGTGTTGCTCAAGTCGTGGGTCGGATACGGCGGCTGGGACTGGAGGTGGCCTTGCACAAGTCCGAGGTTCTGTGTTTTCACAGACCTCGGAACGGTCCACCTGAAGGTTCCAGCATAAATGTGGGAGGCGTTAGCATCGGCATCAAGCCCTCGATGAAGTATCTAGGGATCGTACTTGATAGCCGATGGAACTTCGGACCACATTTCCGAAGTTTGGTCCCCAAGGTGACACAGGCATCGGTCGCGCTTTCGCGACTGATGCCCAACCTAAAGGGACCCAACGCTTCCTGCAGGAGACTGTACCTGGGGATCGTGCGGAGTATGGCCCTATACGGGGCTCCCGTATGGGCGGCGCGGTTGACGGCCAACAACTCAACGCTCCTTAACAGACCGTTGAGGACCTTGGCCGTCAAAACAATAAGGGGCTACCGCACGATCTCCGGAGAGGCTGCATGTCTCCTAGCCGGGACCCCTCCATGGGACCTGGAAGCGAGAGCCCTTGCGTCATTGTTCCAATGGCGCAAGGAGGCGCTGGAGCGGGACCACAGGCCTGCGTCTCGAGAAATCGATGACCGGCGGTCCCAACTCCGACAGGATCTCATGGAGTCATGGCGGGTGCGACTTGAGCAACCCAAGTGGGGTGCCACCATCATCGCGGCGGTGAGACCGATCATGGACGATTGGCTGCAGAGGCAACATGGTGACCTCACGTATCGTGCGACGCAGATCGTTACCGGGCATGGATGCTTCGGTAGCTATCTGTTTCGCATCCATCGTGAGGTCACACCCCGGTGTCAACACTGCGAGGTTTCCGACGACGACACCGCACTCCACACGTTGGTGGAGTGATCAGCGTGGGCGAGTCAACGCCGGGACCTCGTAGTGGGTCTGGGCGTGGATACCCTCTCGCTGGAGACCATGCTTCAAGCCATGGTCTCCAGCGGGAGTAGGTGGAACGCGGCCGTGTCCTTCTGCGAGCAAGTCGTGCTCGCGAAGGAGGCGGCCGAGAGGGAGAGGGAGCGTGCCCTCCCCGCCGAGTTCCGTAGTCAGCGGCGAGGGCGCCGCAGACTCATCTACGCCCAAGACCATCTACCTCCATGATCGGGGCCTGAGGACGGCGGGATCGTCACCCGTCGTCCTTACAGAAGCAGGCTAGAAGGGTTGCGTGCTGCGGGGCCTTTGCCCCATAGCACGCAACCAGATTCACTCATTGACGCGGGATAAAACCCTACCCCAACGACGCGGGATTCTCATCCCGACCCAACCCCCGCAGAGACCACAGATGTAGTCAAAGTCCGCCGGGCGCCACTGGAAATACGTTCTGCTTGTAACCAGAGACGCCCGGCAACGGACGTTAGAGCGGCCGCGGCCTTGGTCGCGGAACTAAAAAAAAAAAAAAAACAAAAAAAAAAAAAGGTAATAATGTGTACATGTTTTTTTATTTTACCCGAACCTAAAGCCAACATTTATAGAAAAATTGGTGTATTTTATACAAAGAATAAAAAGAATTATTAAAAGAAGCAAATAATAATTGTTTTAACAGCTCCTAATAGATACCGGACTGTTTGTAACTCGTGGGACAGAGATAACGCTCTACGACGCCGAAATTAGCCGATTGTCTCTTTCCAAAGTTCGATGTGCAATATTTATCGCCGGGTACTGAAAGAGCGCCTAAAGTAGCTCTTTTTTCTTAAGAGACTTTTCAGCGGGCAATAATGATATTTGAATTTGGAACATGAATCTTTCATAGTAATCAAACCGAAAAAAAACATGCGCGATCTTTTTTCATCGCTAGTACATTTCTTTTTTTTTTTCATAGAAAGCGATGAAGATTTAAGACTCGAGTAAAAGTATTTTTTCTCAGGCGATCGACGGATCAATAACTACCTCAGTTAGTCCAAGCATTACCACAAAGGCCCAAATGAAAGAGAACTAAACGCTGGGTTGAAATCCACTAAGACTTTAATTTTACCTATCCATATTGTTAAATTTGTTTTTCATAAACAAAATCCACTTCTACGACTCTACGAACACTTAAATCTTACTGACTAAAAAGGTAACAACAAATCCTACATATTTCCACTCTATGGTCACCGTACATGCGCAGACGCATCGCAATTTATCGGCCACTAACAGATAAGCGGCCAATGAGAAGCGTGCGCTTTTGTGTCCTTATCACGCACTTACAGCCCGACGAGATAACATTATTGATCACCGGTGCAGTGAGCAGATCAGTGAAAAAAAGCATTTAGATACAAATTGATTGTTATGGAGACGAGGAATTTAAAACACGGAACAAATTAGGGTGACAATGATTTATTATTCATTTGATAGTGTGCTTAGAGCGTTGTTTTTTTAAGTACCTATTTATATTGGTACGTTAAAATGACGTAAGCGTGGGAAAAATTCAGTAAGGACCCCACCATCATAGACAGTGAATCGCATAGTATAGTTCGCATTCAGGATTCCCACGGAGACAAATTATCGGGATCAGGTATTCCATGTGTGGTAAATCTGATCCGTAAAGCCACTAACATCTAAATACTTACCTATCTTGACTTAATTTGAAATAAAATTGTGTGGGAAATAAATTCATAGCGCCGAATTTGCAATTTGCTACTATTTTTAGTTGGAATACATATTTCATAAAAAAAAACACTCGTTCTCTTCCAAATGGGCATGAATCGTGATGTAAGTACTTAGTAGGTAGGTATTTAATGGAAAAATCTAATAATATCAGGTAACCTTTTACCAATTATTGTTATTTGTCATTTTGTGATACATTTACGTGCTTAATAGAATTTTTTTTCCCAAATTTTTTTTTTATTGGCCCAAGGCCGCGGCTGCTCTAACGTCCGTTGCCGGGCGTCTCTGGTTCACACGCAGAAGGTATTTCCAGTGGCGCCCGGCGGTGGTTACTAGACTAAGTACGCAAATCCATAAGTTATCATATATAATAGCGACATCTAGCGGTGAGTAGCACGAACATATTTCTATTTAATACCGATGTGTTCAAAGAATAACAATCGGTTCACGACCATTACTCTGTTAAATATATTAATGCAAATGTACAAGAAATCTAATCTGTGCAAAGAAGAACTTGCCACCAGCGCCGCTTCAACATTCATACGATACACTATTATGTATGAAAGGTGTAAGATCAAATTCAAATTATCAGTTAAGTAGCTTTCAAGTCCCAAGTAGCGTAGCAAGAGTTCATTAGAGGCGCTGAGAACTGCTGATTCAAGTTACAAGAGTGATAGTGGGTAAACTGTTACCTTGGTAATAATTTTATCTGTGTCTTTGAACTCATTTAATGTAATTTAAGAGTTATTATTAACTTACGGTATCCATAAGTTAATAAAGCATGGTTGTCAACCAAGTTGTCAACTCAAGTCAAGCAATGAATATCGCAGAGCTGATATAACTTCATGATGGACAGTTTTAAACCGTGTAGCCAGCAAAGCGCTTGTTAGTCATCTTTTGTTTTACAACAATCATTCCCATAAAAGAAGTAGGTTACTTACATCAGGGAGAATAGCTTGAAGTTCCACATGTTGGTAATCTCCTTCAGCAAGCGTGGGGCTCTGCCACCAGGTGTTGGAGTCACCGTCCACCGCGTGTGAAGCCGGGTGTCTTCTGGACGAGAGTCCGTCCAGACCTTCACATATATCACACACGATGCCACGCCTATTCGAAAAAAAAACATCCAATAAGGCCACATGCTATACAACCTCTTTTACTTGCATTATTGTAGCTGTAAGGGGTCAGCAATATATTAAGTGTAGTGTGATCTTCGTGATAGTGAAAATGACTTATAAATCAAGGTATGAATGAATCAAAGCCAAGCCATAAATTATAAAAAAATAAGTAAGTATAGGAAATGTAATTTGAAAATAGAACGAACAATTTTAACTGAACTTTGTAAACCAGATAAAAGAAAATTTAACGTGTGGTATTTGAAAAAAGAACGATATTTTTTTATGGAACTAGAAAAAAGTTATCGTAAACAAAATTTGAATGTGACATATTTTATTAATTAGATACCTACACAAAACCATTGCCAGATGCCAGTGACGAGTACGGCTACGAGTACTTCACAATTGTCCATAAACGCTAATTTTGCGGTAAGTTTAAGAAAAGTTCAATAAATAAGATCCATCATCATAGTCACTGAATGTTTTCGTGGTTGAATTTACCATCCACAAGAGCTCTCGACTTTTTTTAGTGTATTGAACACTCCATCCTCTGATATTATAAAGCTTTTTTACTTCAAAACAATAAGCGGAAATATGTATGTATGTACTTACTTTCCCGGTGTATCCCGGCAAAATTCTTCAGCGCCGGAATCCCCACAGCTTGCGTTCGCAATCACTACTGAGTACGGCGCTACGTCAAGCGGAGCGGGTAGTAGTCCGCTTGTCGCTCCGCTCGACACTATAACCTCGCCCACTGTAGTACTTGTGAGACGATCTAATAGCGCCCGGCCTGAAATCATAAAATATAAGAACATTGTTAATCTATATATTTAATACGACAATTTGTCTGTCCGTCCGTCGCGTTTTTCAATTATAATTATTAATACATACATTTGCAAATATTAAAATATTCGTAGAAGTTTAGAGAAGATTTTTTTTTTCTTTTTTTTATATTTGAGGCTATACAAAGTTCGCTGGGATAACTAGTATTTTTGAATACTAGAATGTAGTCAGATTGTAAGACATGTATTTTATCAACATCTATCAGATGCGTACGTCTCCGCTCTCTCGTTCCTAACCCCTTATGTTTTTAAATATCTTTAACTCGCTGTCCGTCCAAATGTTGTATAGAAGAGTTCACTGTTAGCGAGAATGTCGTCATTTTCATTTTAGGTTATGCCTCCTGATATTATATCTACATGCAGTGTAAAATAAAGCGAACCAGAGACATGTTTGTTTATACTTATCATAGAAGGGAACACTTTTATTTGATCTGTCAGTTTATGACATTATATTTGATCCCCACATAATAAAATTATTAAGGTTAAGCCTGACAGCGTAGACAGATTAAAATTTTTTTTTTTGGACATTCTCACACAATCATCATCTAGCCCAAATTAAGCTAATATAAGCTTGTGTTATGGGATCTAGATGACTGATAAACATACTTATATATATATATATATAGGATAGAATCCGGCGTTACCTGGCGAAAATCCATGACAAAGTAATGGTAAGTATGATGTTCAAACTTTTTAAAATAATTGCATTATTTTAGAGAACAGCTGTTCTCTCTGAGACAGTCTTGAGAATATAAATAAATAAATAAACTTATATATTTCTAAATATATACATATTATACATGTAAAACACCCGTACTCGGAAACAAACATAACGTGGATCACAGTCACACAAATAATTTGATACTTGACGATTTCGAACCGAAGAACGAAGGGCAGTCGCATACTCATACCACTGCGCCACCGAGGCAGTCAATGATGCGTTTAATATACCCACATTTCACCAAACAATTTGTCAATCCCACCTAATAAGGCGCGAACTTATTGCAATAGTTTTCGGACAGCAGGTGCAACGTGAGCAGAGAATCTTAAACGACTTGATGATCTTACAAGTAGCACAATAAGATACCAAGTTCTTATGGAATTCAGCAAAGCTGGGCATTAACTCGTTTATCCGTTAATCGTTAATTAACGAAGTTAACATTTCGAGTAACGGATTAACTTTTAAGTTAACTTAAAAATATGTTTACCACTGCAGCCACAAGTCCATAATCGGTCTCACCGCCGCCGCCGCAATGGTGGGGGTTTCCCTACATTGATCGCTCAAATACACTTCGCCATGCAGTTTCATGTTTACCGTTTGGGAGGAAAGCCGAGAAAGGACGGACAGACAGATAGACGGACGGACATGACGAAACTGTAAGGGTTCCGAGACTTGAACTTTTTTTTTTTTTTTTTTTTTTTTTTTTTTTATATTTAGGTCGACAAATTGACGCCACTCGCCTGATGGTAAGCTGAGGCGACGTCTGGCAATTGAGGGCGACTCTCACAGTACACAGGAATACTATAGAGAGTGCCCCTCAACTTGACGACCCTGTAATGTGCCTCTTCACGCTTCGCTTAAAGAGCCCAGCGTTATATGTAGGAGGAAACACGTGCGCAGGCAGGGCGTTCCAAGCCACCATCGTTCGGCAGAGAAACGATCGTTTAAAACGCTCGGTTCTCGCGAAGACGGTTTCCACGGTATGAGGGTGACATCTCTGCCCGGCACGCGTTGTTCGGGATCGGAAGGGAGAGGGTGGGATCAGGTTGAAGAGCTCTTCAGAACACTCACCGTGGTAAATACGGTAGAACGTGGCCAAGGAAGCAATTGTTCGGCGCTGGGCTAGCGGCTCAAGGCTTCCCGTTACCTCCGGACAGTCTATAATGCGAACAGCGCGTCGCTGCATAGCGTCGAGTGCGTCCAGCAAATACTTCGCGGAGCCGTCCCAGAGGTGAGAGCAGTATTCAACGCAGGGTCTAATCTGCGTTTTGTACAGCAGACACCTCTAGTGCGGTGTAAAGAATCGCTTTACCTTGTTCAGTATTCCTAGTTTCCGCGAAGCTAGCCCAATACATCTCTCAATGTATTTTGTGTTATTGAGCTCTCGACGAACGTCTATGCCAAGGATGTCTAGATTGTCCTTCATTGGTAATATTGCATTCTGAAGAGTGGGTAGGGGAAGGAAAGGGGATTTTTTCGCTGTAAATGCACACGCCTGTGTTTTGTGGGCATTGAACTCGACCAAGTTCTCGGCACCCCATTGGGAGATACTGTCGAGGCTTCGGTCGAGATCACCCACGAGATGTCGTCTCTCCTCCTCTATCACAGATCGCCCCGCCGTCGGACGAACCGAGTAACTCCCGTGCAATGTACTGTCATCTGCATAGCAATGAATGTTCCCGAGGGAAAGCATATCATTGATATGCAGAAGAAAGAGAGTTGGTGACAGTACGGACCCCTGCGGTACCCCGGCATTCACTTGCAAAAAGCGAGAAGCCTAGCCATCGCAGAGGACCCGCACTCGGCGCTCGTTTAAAAAACTGGCAATCCAGCTGCACAGTTGAGGAGGTAGACCATATGCCGGAAGCTTGGAAAGGAGCGAAGCATGCCAGACCCTATCGAAAGCTTTGGCGATGTCCAGGCTAATAGCCAAGGACTCGCCAAACTTTTCCATAGCCCCACCCCATACATGCGTGACGAATGCCAGGAGGTCACCCGTTGATCGTTTTGGCCTGAAGCCATATTGCCGATCATTGGTTAGCGAGTGATCCTCCAGGTATCGCATGAGCTGCTTATTAATAAGAAGCTCGAGCACCTTGCAAATGACTGAGGTGACAGCTATGGGTCGATAGTTGCCTGGATCGGATCGATCCCCTTTCTTGGTGATCGGTTGTACGTTCGCCTCCTTCCAGGCCTCCGGCACGAGGCCTGTAGAGTATGACAGGCGGTACAGACGCGTTAATACTGGAGACAACTCAGCAGCACATTTTCGTAGCACCACCGCCGGAATGCCGTCAGGGCCACTGGCTTTCCGCGTGTCGAGTGACCGCAGCACTGCCCGTACATCACATTGCCTGATAACAATATCAGGCATAGTGTGGCCACAGTTGGCGATGGCGGGGGGCTGCAGGCCACGGTCATCGACCCGGGAATTAGCCGCAAAGAGGTCTGCGAGCATGTCCGCCTTCTCTTGGGCTTTGTGAGCCAGTGATCCATCAGGAAAACGCAGTGGTGGCAGCGAGGGTTGACAAAAATTTGACTGTACGGCTTTGGCCAGTTGCCAGTATCCACGGCTGCCCGTGGGATGGGATGTGAGCTCCTGACCAAGCCGCGCGACGCGCTGGGCATCCGCTCTCTTGAAGGCCCTCTTGCTGAACCTAGTGGCCCGATTGTACGCTGCTTTGAGGCGGTTCACGTTCGGGTCACGTGCCGCCCGAGCCCTGACCCAGGCGCGATATGCCGACTGTTTTTTCTGGACAGCCTCGGCACATTCACGCCCGAACCAGGGGCGAGCTTTGCGGATGCTGGCGACATCAGTGAAAGGGATATAATATTCTATCCCTAGACTGATCTCGCCAGCAATGGCAGCAGCGCTATCCGAAGGCGCCTTCCCTACAAAGCATCACTGGCTCCACGGGATGGACGCAAAGTAATCGCGGAGACCGTCCCAGTCTGCCGACGAGTAGTGCCATAGTCGTCGAGTCATTTGTTCAGCACGAGCAGGCGGTGGCACTTGGAAGCTGGCGTGCACCACACAGTGGTCGGATGTGCCCAGTGGGGCGCGTACCGACACACTGTACTCGGCTGGGCGACTCGTCAGCAGTAGATCCAGCAAGGCGGGCGTGTGGTCTGACCTGTCAGGTATCCGGGTGATCCCCCGTACCATCTGGGTCAGCCCGTGGGAGAGAGCGAATGCATGGGCGGTTCGTCCCGCATGATCGGTCCTAAGGGACCCCAGCCACTCAACGTGATGACCGTTAAAGTCCCCCAGGAAAACCAGGTCAGCGTTCGGGAACCGCACCTGCGCATCGTCAGCCATCTCGCTGAGGTATTCGAAAAGCCTTGTTGTCCCAGTGTCCCCTGTGTGGGAGCGGTAGACGCACACGTAGATCTGGCTCATGGAGCCATGATCCACGTGCAGCCAAAGGACGGAGTAGGAGGGGTTCTCCAGACAGCGCAACCGGCGGCAGCAAACATCCGCCCTAACGAACACGCACACCCCGGCTTTATCGCGGAATTGTTCTTCAATGATATAGCCCGGGTAACAGAGGTACGACGTGTCGTCAGGGCGGCGTATCTGTGTCTCCGTTAGGAACATCACAGAAGGCCGTGCCGACTCCAGGTGATGGTGGACGGTATCGAGGTTTGCATGGAGTCCGCGGATATTCGCGAACTCCACCTCAAACGAAGTCAACTTTGTGGGGTTTCTAGGGGCCGCTGTGTACCGTCTATTCTCTTGTTGCACTGTCATTTTGAAATATGGGGAAGCGTGAAGACAGGGCGATATTTGGTGCGGCAGTAAGTGACAAAGTGCAGAGGCTAGCTTCGTCTAGAACCGTGTGGTTAGGTCGGAGCCGACCCGCCGGACGGAAGGGCTCCCAAACCCCCCTGATGCAAGGCCGCCGCTACCCCACACCGGTTACCACCCGGAGCGGCGACCCCACAACAGGATTATGCGCAACATGTGGGGCAGCCTACTGGGGTGGTTGGTCCCAGGCGGGCCCCATGACTATGTTGCGGGCGGCCGCGGCAACGCCGTTGCTAAGGGTCTCCCTGGCCGGCGAATCGACCCACACCACCCACACTAGACTCAGCTTCGCCCCCACTGGACCCCTGCCTGCCGCACCATACACCGCCCCGGGCCCGGCAGTGCAGCTGCTGAACCCCTAACGCAACCCAGCCTGGGCTGGGTTACTTGGGGGGCTTTAGCACAGCTGCACGGTGGTACCCCCCCGGACCAACACTGTTGTACCACCTGGTATCCACGTAGGGGCCAAAGCCACCACATGGGTACCGTAATATACGAACCTCGTCCGTTAATCAGCAGGTGCGCCACTAGCAGGTGAGGTCGCTGGGGCCCGATAGATGTAAGAAGGACCCCTTTGCACCCAAAGAAGGACCCCTTTGCACCCAAACTACGGAACCCTAAAACGGAATAAAATCAATATTTCATGGACTCTCATAGAATAAACGCATTTTTTTCCTATTTTTATTACGTTTTTGTTGTTTCTAACCTGTTAACTTCCAGAACCAACAGTAAGGAGATGCAATTTTTATTACGTGTTAACGGATTAACGATAACTTGCGATAAAATTTCTAAAAAGTAACGCTTTAACTTTTAACGAAGTTAACTTTTTCTGTAGCGGATTAGCCATTAACGAAGATAACTATTTGATTAACGGTGCTCCGCTATGGATTTCAGGACCCAGAATACTAAGATTCAACGCAGGCGAAGCCGCAGGCATCCATTACTTTCTAGCTCCGTCTAATAACAGGACATCACACTATTAACCGTATCGCCATATCGCATTCCTGTCTTCAATAACCGTGTAACTGCCTCCAGACACCACTTACCGCAATATTATCAAGTCACGGCTCTCGGAAGCCCTTTTAGCTTCCTTAGTAGCCCTAGGAATAGTGAAAAGCACGGCAGTATGTTTTTATGGCTTATATCCACCGCTTGGATTGCTGAGATTCTATAAATTTAGTAGCATATGTAACATCTGTCCTCACCTGTTTCTAATTTATGTCTATCTGTTTTATTACTGGCAGTCTGGGTGTGTTACGGCTCTATGCATACCCCTTCGGAGTGTTAGGCGTGATAAAACATACTTTGGGTACCCCGTCCTAGGCACGGGTAGAAGAGTAGACTTTGACGACCACATAGAGTATTGCCATTAAACATTAAATGCACTAGGCTTTTTGCGTCCATTTCCCCCAAATCAGCGGACTACCCAAACAAATAAAGAAATAAAATAAAAAATTTGATTCAAGAAACGCTGGAGTCAAGTTTCATGGAGATCGGAAAAAAAATGTGACTGCTAACCCGGAATAGACATATAGACAAAATAGTCCAATCTCAAAATGTATTATTTTATCCTTTCGATTGTCGGCACTTGGAACTTATAATAATAATTTTTGAATAAATTCACTTGTACACTCAGTTGTACTTAGCTGACATTGGACAGACCTATGATGTATAATATCTCAGGAATATTATTAGAAAGTGATTACCTATGTAGTGTGAAAGTGAATACCTCTGATGATGCCATATATTGGGCGAAACCGGTCAGGATTTTAAATAATAAAGAAAATTGTGGAATTTACAAATGAGTTTATTCAAAATGTAGATGCTTCGCTTGGTCAACTAAAAATTAGATATAAGGTCGTTATTGCGCCAACTGGGGGATATTGGCTATATTATCTCATGAAACGTTATAATTGGAAAGTTGAAATTATCACAGATGATGTATTTCTGTTGCCTCTATAACAATAAATACTAAAAAAACATAATATAATAAATATTTAAGTGGGCTACCGTGATTTTTTTGCCGTTATTGCCCTCGCGAATACGACTCGCACTTGAACGTTTTTTTTTGTTATTGAAGCTTATCGTTAATCTGTGAGAACAACAAGAAAATCAGTTCAAATATCTTCGGAGATTAGCATGTAAGTAGCACATTCAGACAGACAAGAATTAAGTCAACATACATATATGTAAGATTTAGCTTATTAACTGTTGACTGCCTCGGTGGTATGAGTATGCGACTGCCGTCTCTAAGATCCCAGGTTCGATTCCGGGTCGAATCAAATAATTTGTGTGATCCACAAATGTTTGTTTCGGAGTTTGGGTGTGTTCTATGTAATATATGTATGTATTCAGAAATATATAAGTATGCTTATCAGTCGTCTAGATCCCATAGCACGAGCTTATATTAGCTTAATTTGGGCTAGATGACGTCGTGTGAGAAAGTTCAATATTTTTTTTTTAAATTAAAAAAAAAATTAATACCATATCTCGTTACACCAATCTCACGGTTCTACTACAAATATTTTCCATATCTCTCATACAGTGTCGTTGGTTATTAGATCCCGGATATAACATTTAAGTTTGAGTGTTAACTGATTGCGCAATACACCGGGACTGTTTAGTTTCCTGTTATGTCTAAACTTCGGGCATTATCCGGTCTTCGCTGTTAAGTAGTTGGCGTTCGTTTTATGGACCGAGTTTTGGGTAAAATAGCAAAAGCAACATTACAAATTGACTACAATGTACTTAGATATCTATACTTTTTTTTTTTTTTTTTTTTTTTTAATTCCGTGGCCCAAGGCCGCGGCCGCTCTAACGTCCGTTGCCGGGCGTCCCTGGTTACTATAGATATCTATACTACTATTATAAAGAGGAAAGATTTGTATTTTTGTGTGTATGTTTGTAATGAATAAACTCAAAAACTACTGTGCCGATTTCAAAAATTCTTTATCCATTGGAAAGCTACATTCACCTTGAGTAACATAGGCTACTTTTTATCCCGTTAATGTGTTCCCACGGGAACCGGGAACGAGTAAACTAAATAGTATAGTAAGCTAACATAATATCATTTGATGTGATAAGGATATTCGAAAATCATTGTTGAATCTTATTCTTTATTTTTCAACTGACTTCCAAAAAAGGAGGTTTTCAATTCGACTGTATATTTTATTTTTTTATTTTTGTTACCTCATATCTTCGGACTGGATGAACTGATTTTGATTTTTTTTAATTGTAGGATACTACTTCCCGAGTGGTCCCATTTCAATTTGGTCCCATACCGACAACTATTTGGTCCCATTTTGGTTGTTTGAAGTCGGCTGCTGTGTCAATTTTTGATGTGTATTTTTACTTTCACAAATTTCCCTTATAATTTCGTCATGATCGTCCGTCTGTCCGTCCGTCCTCGGTTATGCTCCCAAACGGCTAGTACTAGAACGTTGAAAATTTGTATGGATAATAATAAATAATGTAAAATAAAAAATGTGTACTGTTAACTAGACAGAAAAGTGCTAAAACTAGTGGTTCTGTGGACAGTAGACCTCGCGTTATTTTCACATTTTCCCTTATTTCTCCCCCATTTCCCCCCCAATCGAAAAATCCCTTCGACAAAAGTTGCGCCTTGCAACAAAGAACACATGTGCCAAATTTCATGAAAATCGGCTGAAAAATGCGGCCTGTAGACCGGAACTGACACACATACCAACAACGCCAAATCGGCCAGTCCTCAAGTTAAAACTGAGACGCTTCGCTCGCTCGGTCAATAAATGATTCGTTCCCACTAGTTCTACTGAACAGTTCTACCGTAGAACTACTGGGAATTTTTTTTCCCACTACTTCTACGATGTTTGATGTAACAAAAAAGCGATATCCTATACATTATTATCAAATAAATACTTATGACAGCTACAAACTTCATATTATATTTTTATTAATGCTAATAAGAAATGTAGCATTATTATTCTTACCTGTTACTTTTGACTTCTCTTTATCACTACCAACTTATTCCATAACTTTTATCAATCATCTTTCTAATCATCGAAGACGTCAAACTCATGTAATACCTCAATCGACACTTTCACCACCAAATCAAACCAACCAATCCAGGTGGTCCGTTAATTGACATCTGTTAGCTGTCAGTTTGACAGGTCCGGAACGACCGCCTCGGGTGCGCGGGCGCTCATTGCCAGTCAATTGAGCGTGCAATCGCGCCGTATTCTCACGACCGTTTATTTAATTGAACAATAGAAGTTATCGGCGTTTTATTGGAAGAAATAAAGAGTTTAATTGGTTAATAAGGAATTTTATCGACCCGAGTTTAAATTAGCTATTTTCCAACACTCTTCTGTATTGCCAATAATAGCCTAAAATAGACGGACGGACCGCGAAGTCTCAGTAATGGGGTACCCGTTTTACCCTATGGGTACGGAACCCTAACAAATTAATTAATACATCCACCATCATCCAGGTAGTTCTTATAGTAACAAGGTATATAATTACAACCATGGAGTACCACAAGGCAGCTCGCTTTGCCCAGTACTATTTCACTCGTCGGTTCAGGATTTAATATAAACAATATCTAAGCAGGTGGCAGGTTCAAGCGCCAGGATATCCACATCATGACGGAAACACTCACCGTATAAACAAATGTGGTATTTTAAGTACAGAAGTGTTTAAGCAGAATGTTTGTGTTAACTGAGACTATGTTATTGGAGGTAGTGAATTGTTTGCTGTGAAGTTACTCATAGTTGTTCTGAAAGTTAGTAAGAAATTATGCTTATAATGAATAAACGTACCTATAAACTCTATTTTAGTCTAGTAAAAATCTTGTTTTTAAGTGATATCTCAATAATTATTAGTTAATTAAACTTTTGGGAATTACAAGGGCTTAAACGGTTTAAAATTATGTAATATATTATCAAGAACCAAGAGAATAGGCTAGTAAGAGCTTGACGCACATAAAATAAACATAGTTTTAATTTTAGCATTGCAAAGAATTTCAAACTATATTAGTAATGTAACTTTCTAAATTTACCACTAAACAAACCCTTTTAAAAGCTCTCGAATCTTGAACTTTACTGATAACATCCCGTAACATGATCTAGCAGCGTCCATTTACATACTCACCACACTTCCTACAAGTGCTAGGAATATTTACATACAATTACACATAACTACACACATCTACATTAGGTACACGTGCACACATCGAACGGCTGCATTGAAGCAGAGCGCTCGCTCAGACTCGCCCACACGTCTCGGTTCTATGAAATAGCTGATTATGTTGTTGGTTGTTGTTTGTATTCGTTTATTGCCGTTTAGTACATTTTCTGTCTTTTGTTGGAATCGGCTATTGATAGTGTCTTTTGTACGATGCAAATATTTGCTAGATGGAAGAATTAATGTCCAGAGTCCAGACGTAGGAATCTACTCGTACGTAATGTAGGTATGTCCGGGCGTGTGCCCAGATTGTAGATACTATACAATTGATCCTAGCGGTTGGAGTTTGGGTTCGGATTACAGAATAGTTATTGGTTTTACCTTATAATAATAATACAGTACCCAGCCTCAGTCCCGTCCGTTTCCTTCTGCGAGCAGGTTATGCTCGCGAGGAAGGCGGCCGGTAGGTTGAGGAAGCGGACTGTCCCCGCTGAGTTCCGAAGCGTGCAGCGAGGGCGCCGCAGACGTGACTACGCGCAGGAGCTTCGACCTCCAAAATCGGGGCCTGAGGACGACGGACTACCAACCCACCGTCCTTACAGAAGCAGGCTAGAAGGACTGGGGCCTCACTCACCGATGCGGGATTAAACCCGACCCCAAGGATGCAGGGTAAACCCGACCACCACGCAGCGGCTACACATGTGGTGGCCCACATGTGTAGCCGCTGCGTGGTCCGACGGGTGCCACTGGAAAATTCTTTTAGTGCTTGCCAGAGGCGCTCGGCAATGGACGTTTGACGAATCAGTGCAATGAGATCTAAAGTTAGTCGACTGTTGTGGTCTCATTGGTCGTCACACAGGTGGGAGCATGGGTGTGTCTATGGGCGCGTAAATTAGCCGATACCCGCAGTACCACTCAATAGATAGTTTTCTTGTACTTAAAGTCCACACCACATTACCTGGACACAAAGTAGGCATCCCATTTGTAAATCCAGCTACTTGGCAATGTGCTCATTTTCATCCAAATCTCAAATAAAACATAATATTCACAATATATAACATTGGTAGAGTAATATAGAAATAGATAAACACGTGGACCACACGTTGTGTCAACCATGATTTTCGTGCTCCATTTCGGGACGAAATCATTTTAACAATTCTTCGAAACATGAAATTGTCCTTTCGTGGTAGCCGCTCAATTTCCGCAACCGTTGCAAAAGTGTGTCGTAATTAAAAAATATTTTATTGCAACTCATAAAAAAGCTCCACTTCACAACTATTATGTGTAACCAACACTCGAGTCTGCATAAAAGCCTTTTCAAGGCTTCGCAAGTTCAAAGGCCTTCGTTAAATAAGGTTCGTATGGCTGTGGTCAGGTTGCGGTTTGGTTTGAACTTGGGACCACACGCAGCAACTGAGTACTATCTCATTTGTATGTTTGACTTTACTCGTAAAAGTATCTTAGTACGTCCTAATATTTCACAAAATCGAGAGACTAGTACATCATCCTAAGATGTACTTACTGAGATACAGATCGCAATAGCTCAGTTAGTTAGAGCTTTCCTCTAGTAAGAGAACTGACGTTGGTTCATTATACAGCCTAAGACTTTTGTTTTTCCGATAAATATTTTAAAATATACCTAGGACTTGGAGGCAAACTCCTGTAGATACATAGATAAAACTAAATTATCCAACAATGTATTCCTAAAAAACAACAAGAAACAAATACCAGCGTTAATTTAAACACATCGAGAGCCGATGAACATGATAATAAACAGGTCTGGTGTGGTCCTAATGAGCTGCTTTGGAGCCTTCCGACAAGACAGGCTGTTATTAGCAGAACCTGTGTTTACTGAGCCCCTTCTCGGTATAATTATGTGTAGAACTTATTATCTTGAGACTGTACCACCGATTAACTATTAGTAGAAGCTATACTTGAAGTTGGAAACTGCTATTATGTATTTGTAAATGTTTGTGGTTAGGTAGTCGGAGAAAGGTAGGGCTGTGTCTACAAGAACATAAGTTTCTGTCGGGTGTCCGAAGTCTTTTGCGAAATCATTTTTCCATTATTTTTATCGACAAAGTTGGTGATAGAGAATTGTAAGATAGGCTCGGCTATAGTAACCACACCTCCCATCACGTGACTTGTAATGCTTATCAGTTATCTTATAAAAAATATTAATTCCAAGGTTGTCTGTAAGGAATTGCCTTTTGGCGATAAGTTCCACTACCTGTGTGTCCGATTTGCTTATAGTTCTATATTTGGTTTCGCTTTTTGCATGCAATAAAGTTCACCGCGTGTATTCAAATATCGATTTTTACCTACTGGTAAAATAATTTCCTTCTAAAATACTAGACCAAAATACGCAAAGTCTTAATCTTAAATCCACTAAACAAACTACTGCAATTTGATTGTGTATAAAGACAGTCGTGTTTGATGCAAATGAAGTGTCCGAACAAGACTGTATCGGTAAGAGAATTTGCATTTGAATCAGTCTTTCAAAGCGTCTAAACGAACACTAGGTAGACTAATTGACATTGTAAGTAGGATGGCCAGGGGTTTACGACTACAGGACGTGGTCTAAGTCAATTTTAATAGTTATCGAAACTTTATATTATCGGATCACATTAAAGAAAGAAAGAAAAAACGTTTAATTTGAACACAGAATGACACAGTACAATAGATAGGTACACAATTCCGCACAAAACATAAAAGAGGCAAACACAAAACGAAAGATATAATATAAAATAGTGGGACTTGGGCACCCATACGTCAGCGCCGGTAAAGCTATACATAATTGTTATTGACTTTGTATATATGTGGTGCCCGCTAATGGCAATAGGCTTGCCCTCTATTACGCGGGTCTAACTAAACTAAGTAAAAAGGTGTGTGTGAAATAAAAATATAAATAAATAAATATATTTAGGTACACTTCTCACCATCTCCGTTGGTCCAACAGAACAAGCCGCGAACTACGACTAGGCAATTTTATGTTTGCCAGAGCAACGTGAATTGATCGGCAGGTGAGATAGGCTTGGGTCGCAAAAATAATGGTGGATCCCGTAATTTTCATTTTTTTTATTTATTTAATCAAAAAGGATTGTATGACAAATAATGGATGATATTGGTTCGGCTAATGGTGGCGTTGTATCATTGTCAATACAACGCCACGTAGGAGTAGGGGTAGGTTGACGTCCTACTGATATATTTTTTCTTGTAAATACATACATAATAAGGCCACAGAATAGGGAATAATAAGATTTAAGCGAACAGACATACAAGTATGTATAGAAGATAATTAGGTGTCCAGCCAAGCATTAAAAAAAAGGTATGATGGGCTACGCGCAGCCAATGACAATGTGTATATTTAAAGCAGGGATTCCCATGATAACTACATAGAAAACAGTCAAGCATTTACGTTTTAAAGAGGACGTTTTTTGAAAGGGTCCTACCATTTTGAAACGTTTGGTCACATTTGTCGCGAGTGTGGCGGAGATATGAGCTTGCGCCTCCAACGTCACGCGTCGTGACGTCTCATGTAGACGTTTTGTATTAGATTACGAACAGAGAAGTTTATTTTATAACAACTATTGAATTACAATACAACTTTGTACTGACATAATGTATTTTGTTCTATTAAATAAAGTTTGAAAGATATTTCTTTAACATATGTATAACTCTGAGTTTCTAGTACCTACCAGTTATTTACATAAATTTGCTCGAAATACGTTTTCGTATTCCTCATACATTTCACACCAGCCCCTAGCGGTAACGTCAAGGAACTGTGTGAAATGTATGGAGGAATACGAAAACGTATTTCGAGCAAATGAACGTAAGGAACTGGTACTAGACACACTGGCATAGCTATGCGTTTGAATGTATACTATAAACTTCAAAGCATTACCGGTATTATTATAAAATCAACTTCTAGTTTTTTTTTCAGACCGACGAAGCTAGCTATAAAAATTCAGTAGGATGCTCTAACCGCTAACGTATTCAAGACGTGTCATAATCTGAACCGCCTTTATAATTTATTTAAATATATGTAGAACTTCATCCGTGCGTATCCATGTTAAGTAAAAGTTTTAACAATTTGAAATAAATCTATTCAACAATGGGCTGGTACTTGGGTAGTAAAGAGAATGCGCGCGTGCCCATGTGCAGCCTGTGCGAACTGAAAACGCAGCATCGCATCTAGCAGTAGTAAGGTTTTTTTATTTCATACTAGTGGACGCCTGTGGCTTCGCCCGTTTGACAAATTATTTACACAAAAATCTTTCTCCAGAAATACGGGAGTTCCTCTCGTAAACGACGTAGTAAGGTGCAGTAATAATCAGAGTTTATAGTCTGACCCCTTTCAAGATAATCAACCATAATCACACCTCGAAGGGTGTGATTATGGTTGATTATCCCAGAATACTGAAGCCATCACCTTACTTGCCGACAAAATCGACTTAGCCTTTTTGGGGGTGGTGAACCAGGTGTTTTCCACTGTTTTGATTGTTGTTTTGTTTCCGGTGTACAGTAATGAACCTATGTTTCGTCCATAGTAACAAAACGATTCAAAAAATCACATTCATCAGCTTCAAATAACTCCAAACAGTCGCGTGCAATAGTCAATCGCATCCTTTTTTGCTCAACTGAAAGCAGTCGCGGAACCCACCTCGCAGACACCTTGTGGAAACCCAACACGTTGACTATTATGTTTTGAGTACGTTCATAAGAGATGCCTATAATCTCGGCTATCTCTCTAATTTTCCCATAATTAAGTCGAGTAGTTTTTAACATTTTCATCAGTAGCGGACGTCGAAGGCCTTCCAGAGCAGAGTTCGTCTTTCACACTCTCTCTACCACGGTTGAATTCTGCTATCCATTTTTTGACGGATGAATATGAAAGAGCGCGATCCCCTAATGTCTTGACCATATCATCATAGATGGCTTTTGATGACAGCCCCTTCTTATGGAGGTACTTAATGACGGCACGCTGCTCGATTGGTCCATTTGCGGAAATGATGTCAGATTGCTTTGTTAATAAATTTATAAAATTAAAACTAATTATCACACACGTTTCAAACTTCACACAATTAACAGGTCTGAATTGAACTAAATAATGTGGGTAGATTTGATTTTTAGAACTAAATGGATCAGTGTTAGGCCGACTACTTTTCAATCGACCTATTCTATCCATTGGTGAAAATAGCATCAAAATCCGTTGCGTAGTTTTAAAGATCTAAGCATAATAGGTAACGGAAGCCCCTTTTTTAACTATATTTTAAGAAAGAAAGTATAATATGTATGTATATGTATATTGTATGTATCTATGTATTTCAACCGATCTACGCACACATTAACTTTATTCTACCTAGCATTTCCATCCCCTGGCCCACTGGAAGAGATTTCATTTGAAATAAGTGGTGCCTTTGTACTAATGATATTTCTGTATTGTATTCTTCTCGCTCTTATACCGTTATGTGTGTACATAAATTAATAAATAAAAAAAATTTTTAAAAAAATAAAGAAAGAAAGAAGAAAGAAAGAAAGAAAAGTAAACCTTTATTACTCCACTTATATAAAATAACAAAAACAACGAAAACAATAACAGCTTAGAAAAAAAAGGAAAATAACAATAAAAATAATTGAAATAATAATAATACATATGTGGAGTAAACGGCCATCTCTCAGGGTTATGCTTTCTGCGTGTATGTATGACATAGAATCACCGACGGGTTAGGCAGAGTTATGATTCTGCTTACTCCATCATTTTGCTAGTACCGTTATAAAATCTAATACCTACTCTTAAAGGTAAGAATGTAAGATCCTCCAAAAAGGAGTTGTATCAGTAAAAAGCATTCCCTATCGTGGGAGCGCGATGTCCTCGTTGCTCTCCGAGGTTCATTATGCTCATTAGACCAGCCCAAATATGGTCAAACAGCGCGTTTTTGTGGGGACACTCCAGACGGACCGATGCGGCCACGCGATCTTGAAACGTTACGATTAAAACGCGAGTTTGTGATTGTTGTGTCACCAGTTGTTTGGTTTTAGGGTTCAGTATCCGAATGGTAAAATCAGGACCCTATTATATGCGTGTCCCGACACGTACTTGGACGGTTTTTATACATAATATACTATTGAATGGAATCAAGCGTTACCTGGCGAAAATCCATGATAAAACAATGGGGTAAGATAACAGCAAGAGCACTAATTTCGCTAAAAAGAAGACATTATAAACGTCGACATATGTTTCACCTACTCACGAGGCATTCTCAAGACTGTCTCAGAGAGAACAGAAAAAATTCAACATCTTACCCCATTGTTTTACATAATATACTGTTTTACCGTTTCTCGAAAACTTGGAATACCAACCCAGAAGAGAAGAATTTTAATTGTGGGTAATACTATTAACCTTGGACTGCAGAGATTCTGTTTAGTAGAAAGTTATGTAACATTTGGCTGTTTGAATTTACAGGCCATTGATACTAGGAAGTCTGTTCTGCCGCACCCTGTATTACTAGGTCTATATTGCCTTGTAACGGCAATAGGCTTGTCTCCTATTACATGGGACCAAACCATCAAACTTACTGGCAAAATGTAAGTGTGTAACGAACTTCTGCCTGCACCTTTGGGGATATAGGCGTGATGTTATGTATGTTAACATGGACGGGTCATTGTCGAGGTGAAAGTTCATTGTCTCCTTCGCATCGGGGTTATAAAGTTTGACTAGTGGACGGCCGCGATTTTGTTTGCGTAGAATCTTAACGCGTTAAATTCTCGCTTTACGTTTGGTAGAGAATTACTGCGTACCTCGTATCGTATGGACTCCGTGTTTCACGGAACAGAAACTCTAAAAAAAAGTAATCTACCGTTTACTTATGTAACTTTTTCTTTATTGCTACTCCGCTTCTATTGGTTTTAGCGTGATATTAGCCTTCCAGATAAACGAACGATTCAACACAAATATATTTCTTCAATTACCTACCGTTCCTGACTGTCCTGATATCAGCGCGTTTAAACGAAAGAACTCTTCAACTACTTGTTTTATTTTTAATTCCGCGGCCCAAGGCCACGGCCGCTCTTAGGTCCGTTGCCGGGCGCCTCTGGTTCACACGCAGAAGGTATTTCCAGTGGCGCCCGGCGGCAACTACCTATGTAATACAAGTACCATAGAATTCGAATTCGATCCCAAGAAAAAATATTTCGATAATTACAATGGACCAGCACACGTGTGTCCTTGTAAGCTTAGTTTTCTCTCTTGTATAAACTTTATCAAAATTCGAACTATGTCATCAATATGTTTGGTATAACTTTAAGTTAAAGACGCAACAAGCCTAAAAAGGCAAACCTTGGTGTCTGACTCATCTCATTACGAGCTAAACAAAACAGTGAATCAGCTCAGATAATTGGCATCGAATACTTGAAAAGCTCGAGAACCGCGAGGTCTTATACGACAGCATATCTAGCGAGTTAAGGTTCGAGGCGCACTGGGATAATTTTGCCGGATGTAATGTTATGGTTTGATTCGTTTAAATGACGATCATTTGGCAGCATAGGCTGTAGTCCCAGTTTAACTGATATATTATAATTATTTCCTAGTCTGTTTTTAAAATTATTTCCTTTTATTGCCTTGGTTTTAAATTATATTATGTGCGTGTGTGTGTATATCAAAACCGCTACTATTCTTCTACTTCTTTTTAAAAAAAAAAACGTGGCTCCATCGATACTCATCGTAATTTGCCAATTGCTTGATTTTTCCCGCACAGAAGAATTATAGTTACTCTGAGCTAGTTCGCGGTGCGGGAAAGGAAACGTTGTTCGGAATTGCAATTGAGCGTTTGGGTCTGGATTTTTGCCCAGCGCTAGAGGTAACCTAAAAGGCTACCAGCCACGCGCTCCGCAAAAATCCAAGTCTCGATCCCGCTATTATTTAATTAATTCTTAAATTTTGACACATGACACTGAGGAGGTTACTACATAACCTCATCTAAACACAGAGCAAAAAATTAGATCCTTATTGGTCTGAGTATCTAAATAATTAAATATATCACATACAAAGGAATAATTATGGTGGAATATTCTATTCTACAATTAATGATAGATTATCAATGCAAAAAATGCCTGTGAGAAAAGAACCTGAAAGAACCTGAAAGCTATCGGCCACTCTTTTCTGATCGGTAGTGGTGCTCGGGAATGATCGTTTTGATATGTAGCAAAGCAAAACTAGTCTGATTTAAAATAAACTTTAATTTATAACTCAAGATAGAAGGAATAGAAGTGTGTCGGAACCCGTTTAAGTTGCTACGCCTAAAGAGTATCTAAGGAACTCAAAACATCAATAAAGGTCGTGAGTTCGAATTCTGCTGACATTTCACATCATAGTGATTTAATAATTCAAAACATTTCATTAAATTTATAACCCATGGGACGAATTATTTCTGCTCAACCAACTGTCAGCAATATATTTGAAAAAACCTTCAATAAACGGATTTAAAGGGCGGCATCAACAATAACACACTATTCTTATCAACCACTACAATAGACCTTACAAATTCGCTCTGATCTTACAACATAAATTAAATTCCTGACAAGAGGTCGCGTGCGCCCAGTGTGTGCACGACCTTACCTGCGCGTACGCATGATTGTAGAACGCCGCGGGCGCCGGCGCCGGCGGCTGTGACGAGGGTGAGAACGGACAAAGGGATGTACTATTAGTGTACCTATGTATGTAGCTTTTTTATAATATTTTCTAGAAGAACTCGAGAGTCTACCTGTTCCGTCACGTTATTATTTTAAGTGGAAAATGTTGTGCAACATCTCGCCTTATAAAACGAATACGGTACTTATATCTTTGAGATTCTAGACGTTTCTTTTGACTAACTAACCGCCCTTGCTTTACTTTAACGGTATACTTAAAACTTTAATAAATTGTACATAAACTTGAACTTCATCTCCTTCCTCATTAATCACTTTATCTATAAGCGAACAGACAGCACTCTGCATTTCTAAGAAATAATGACATGGCATACCATCACGCCTATATCCGTGAGGGGGTAGACATAGTTGTATTGTACGCATTTTGCCAGCAGTTTTGCTACTCCCACGTAATAGGAGGCAAACCTATTGACGATATTGAGCATTTAATACAGTACAACAACATTAATTAACCATTATGTACTTTGAACCCTAATTCCAATAGCCAATCGCTACTGTCCGTATTATAATGAGATACTATGCAACTTTGCCCGGACTGCAGATATTGAAAGAAAGAAAGAGAAAGAAAAATATGTTTAATTCGCAAACACAGAAATGGCGATTATATGCATGTTACATAACTAAACATATAAACAGGGAGAAAGTAAAAGTATAAAAAAAATACCTCTGTTGTATGCTAGTACGCGCCACATCTGCGTGGAATTTGGTCTCTCTCAGCTTATGCTGACGTGGGCAAACCCACATTTTCCACATTTACCTAAATGGCGCACCCATGCAGTATCTCACCAGTATCATGCACATGCACAGTATCATGGCATGTACTGAGTCGATAATAAGAAAATAAATAAACTAGTGGTTCTGTGAACAGTAGGCCTCGCGTTATTTTCGCATTTTCCCCCATTTTCCCCCCAATCGAAAAATCCCTTCGACAAAAGTTGCGCCTTGCAACAAAGAACACTTGTGCCAAATTTCATGAAAATCGGCTGAAAATTGCGGCCTGTAGACCGGAATTGACACACATACCAACAACGCCAAATCGGCCAGTCCTCGAGTTAAAATTGAGACGCTTCGCTCGTTCGGTCAATTAAATAAAATACTCCAAACCAAATAAAACAAATCAATATAATAGATAAGTAGCAGTGTGTGTAATGTTACAAATCAATGACAATGTACCATGTAAGTAAAAAATTATGTGACTATAAATCCATAGCAATATTCTACTGAGTGGTGGAATTTTGGTTTAACAGAGTGGTTATGGATTTTTCTGTAGTACCACCTATTCCATGGGACCAATATAAGTACTGGCAAAGTATAGGTGTCTAATTCACTTCTGTTACCTCTTCGGTATGCAAATGTAAAATTGTATCGCTACTCCCTAAAGTTCTTTTGTAAATGTCTTTTATTGCTTAGATTCCTGACTGCCCTGCCCTAGCAATCACCAAGTCAATATTAGTATACTAGTGCTTACTATTTATTTCATTTTAAAGCACACGGCAGCGTAGATGCCTTTTCTAAGGGACCACGGAGTTACCAATAAATTACAGCGCGTTCTCATAACAAATATAAAACGTTCTCCTTTTTAATAACTACAAGTCACTTAAAAATACCGTCATTGATACTAAACCCAGTGAGCTCTTCAATCATTACTAGGCAAGCGCCGAACCCCCTGAAAAACTAAAATGACTGACCAATCAGTGAAAATGTGATTTCCCCAATACAAATTTGTACTTTTTGTAAACCTTAGACCAAAAGGCGTCGATTGGTAAGAAAACAAAATTTGTGCGGTTGGGCTATTAATTGTTATAAACAAATTAATTTGTTAACTGATAAAAAGTTGTTTTTTTATTTTGGAAAATGATTTCTAAGGGTAAAACGGGCAAAATAGAACACTTTTTACACTGTCTTTAATTTTTCAATAATTTCCAATTAAAAAAAAAAATCATTTTTTTATCAGTTAACAAATTAATTTGTTTATAACAATTAGTAGCCCAACCACACAAATTTTGTTTTCTTACCAATCGACGCCTTTTGGTCCAAGGTTTACAAAAAGTACAAATTTGTATTGGGGAAATCACATTTTCAGTGATTGGTCAGTCATTTTCATTTCTAAGCACTTTTTCGGGGGTTTGCTATACGCAAAGCCGCTTGCCTATACGCAAAGGTTATAAAACCTTCAAATAGCTAAGCTATTAACTCAGACCTCCATAGTGAGCGACTCCTGATTCGATGAACTTTCAAAAAATCCGGTTAGGTACATAAATTTTGTGGGACAATAACACATTCCTTAGCTATCATAAAAGCTTGTATTCTTCGTACACCGACGTACAAGGGCTACCCTGCTGGTTCCAGCGATAAAACATCCTTAAAAGGTACTTCATTAACAGTTTACGAGGCGGACCCTTTTGTAAGAAGTGTACCCATGACAAATGCTCTAAAACGCATATTTAATGATATATTTCTTAGGTGCTTTATAGGTTTATGCAAAGACACCTGGAGAGTTCGTCCGCTTGCAATTTTTACTCGTTTAAAAAGCTTTCTCTGCATCGTTTCCGCACTGTTTTGTCTGAAATATCACACTATAACGCCATGACGTCACGTGTATGTCATGTCGAAGCAGCAACTGTTGATTAGGAGTAACCTAGCTACTTTTTATCCTGGGGAACACGTTCCCGTTAAGCATTAGCCATCAACTAGTCTTCTATCTATTTGTTTGATTTAAAAAGGCTCCCTAACTACTTAACCGATTTTGAAAATTCTTTCACTGAAAACTATATCGCACTATGATGAATATGAGTATGACTGATGAGTTAGTACTTATTATTTTGTTTATGTAATTTGATTTTAGGTCACTAAAATGTCTCTTTTAATATCTAAGTCCCAAGATCGTGACTTGACACAGGTACCAGCGGCTTCTTACTCAATAGCCGAGAAGGCGTTACGAAACCTGTCGTTCGGTTACCAAGTAATTAACACTTCTTAATTACTACCATAAATAAAACCATGAAGGCACCACCTGAGCAACCATTTTTCACTCCCATGAAAAGATATAACTTAATTAAGTATTCGAATATGAATGTGTTATGAATATAAACTTTCTATAGTACCAAGTAACCGCAATAGGCGTGCTCCTATCACGGGGGACCAAGAAATTATTGGCAAAGAGTAAGTGTGTAATACACCTATGCCTACCCCATCGGGATACAGGACTGATGTATGGCCTGTCTGTACGTCTCTATATTTAAAAGGCATCAATTTATGAATATACACGTGCGTAAATAACCATGCGTACGCGCATATGGGCGGTTAGAACTCATCGGCGGTAATCAACACAGCACTTGAGGACTCGTAAAATCAGTTCTCGTGAGAGAAAACATTTGATCTTACACACGGCCGATGACCGCTGTGAGTGCTTGGAATATGAGTAAGTGCTTTATGATATTATCAAATACAAACAGACTAGTTGTTGTTAGTTTTTTTAAGTGCTAATAGCCCTTGTTCGAGATGTCTATACTATCTGATTGATACTTCGAACAAAGCTGTGACTATTAAATCCTTACAGATGTCACTTCAATTTAACAGCTTTTTACGAAATGCATATTATAAAAGTAAATATGTACCACTCACACAACCAATGTTTAAATTTTTTGTGTGGCTGTCTGTCTGTTCCCGATATGGAGAAAAATGTTATGAAGCTTCTCTCGGGACATAGTAGGGTGCTAAAGTCTGATTTTGTCGGTCCTCCATCACAGAAGACGCCTATTATCCCTCTTGCTGGAGACCATGCTTCAAGCCATGGTCTCCAGCGGGGGTAGGTGGAACGCGGCCGTGTCCTTCTGCGAGCAGGTCTGCGAGGGAGCGTACCCTCCCCGCTTAGTTCCTCAGTTAGCGGCCAGAACGCAAGAAGAATTATTTACGCCCAGGACCATTGACCTCCATGTTCGGGGCCTGAGGACGGCAGGATACCCTCCCGCCGTTCTTAGAGAAGCAGGCTAGAAATGTCGCGTGCTGCGAGGCCTCAGCCCCGCAGGGCGCAACCAGATTAACTCGCTGACGCGGGATAAAACCCAACAGCAACGACGCGGGATGAAACCCGACCAAACTCCGTAGGAACGAACGGGACTTGGGCCGCCGAACTTAAAAAAAATTGCCTATTATATGTATATTTACCAGAACCTTGACACTAGTCTGTAAGACCTCTTCTAAAATCTCAATGTTGTGTTTCTGGACCGCTACTATCTGAACACATATACCTAATAATATATATTAGACACTCAAATCCAAACACAAAACAATAAATACCCTTATATGTATTATAATAATAAGCATTATTTGCTAAATACGAATTACATTCTTCAACCATAACAATAAGTTCGGTTGAAGGTCTTTATAAGGAGGTACAGGCACCCAGCCCTTTGTGAGGGCTCATTAATGTCGCCAAACTGGTGGTGATCAATGTGTGGTAATGTGGGCAGTGGGGAACTTAGACGTGGAGCAAGGACATTTACATATTACGATTGTTAGTCGTCCAACTAATATAAATTTACGGAGGATATTTTATTTTTTCAACCGACCTCTAAAAAAGGAGAAGGTTGTCAATTCGACTGTATGTTTCTTTTTTTTTAAGTTTGTTAACTCATATCTTTGAACTCGGTGAACCGATTTTGATTGTTTTATTTTATTTGGAAGCTACTTCCATTCACTTATATTCAATCCATTCAGTTATATTTGGTCCCATTCCGACAACTATTTGGTCCCATTTAGGTGGTTTGAAGTCGGTTGCATATGTACCTACGATTGAAATATAAAATAGCAATAACTTATTCTTACTTAGGAACTTATTCTAAACTATAGCTAAGCGGGTGCGCCCGCTTGAGTAATTATATACTTACTTACTAAAATCTTCCTCTTGAATCCTTCTATCTATTAAAAAAATGCATCAAAATCCGTTGCGTAGTTTTAAAGACACATAATACATACACATATGCATATACAGGGACGGACAGCGGGAAGCGGGTATTATGATAAGAACTTTACGTTCTAACGAATAGTTTGGGCAGTTCGACACAAGTTCAAAATATCTATTTTACCTACCATTTTTACATACTCCAAGTGCAGATGCTAACAAATTATTTCTACAATACGTCGTCGCGGCGTGTAAACGTCCCATGCGCTTGCGTCGCGGTACCTAATATGGCGGTGGTAACGAGCGGCCCATACACGGCTGCCGTTGTGCTTTTATAAAACAACAAATCTGGATAGTTCCGAGAGGATTTCTTCCTGCCCAATAGCAGTGGGTAAACAATCAGTCTGCTACTTTTGAACAGTGAATTGTTTGGATGTGCTAATTTCACATTTTAGTTGGAAAAGCTATAGCGGTCGTCCGCGTGGTAATTTTGCATTACCATAGGTACATTAGGTGTACGGACTTGAACCTTGAAGTATTGGAGGGGCTAAAACGGAAAACGGAACCCTAAAAAGAGGCAAAATGGATATCGGCTTGTAGGCAGGGCTATGTCACTCGCCTAACAATCGCAAAAAATACGTGACTTCAGTTACAACTTGAGGTTGTAAGTCAGTAAGTGTTGTCTCTTGTTTGTGATACGGCATTGACCATAGAGTTGATATTAAGGCATTAACGTCATAATTATTGGTCAAATTATGCTGGTATATATTTTACTTTGCTGGTCAACCCTAACGTTCGAATTATGTTCTCTGTAAACAAAAGAATGTGCTTTTATTAACGTCGGAGTGCAAGTTCTGTATGTAAGTACTATTCCCATTCTGTGCTGTAGGTACCCCTAATGAATTGCATTTATGGGATGACCCCATCTCAAAGAAAGACCTTTAATATACACTATCAGCTATAGGAAATTTACGTAAATGTGAGTGTGCGTCAGAAGTGTAAGAATAGCACTTTTTTTTATTGGGAGATCCTTGATCGTACTCTAGGTACTATACATATCATAATTATAGTAATTCTTTTATCTATGACATCGGTATGTCACGTTCACTCAACTTTATGGTCTCGATACCACATAAGTAAATAATGACATAATAATAGGATGTTTAGTTCATATAAATTCTCCCCACATTTTCTATCACACTTAAGCCATCCTTCCACACTCACAGCTCACGCAGGTGCGGTAATAGTCCGATTCTACTAAAACCAAACAAAAACTTATAGTCAACATGATTTATTATACAAAAAGATAAAGTTATTCCATCATAATTTACTATTCCCATAATCAAATCATTAAAACTTCTTCACTATATTTCCAAAGCGCTTTATCCCACGGTACAGAAATAAAAAGACCTCTTTACATTAAAGACCCGCTCATACAGCGCAGTGTTGAGTGACGGCCCTCCCCTAATGGACCCCCGGACCATTCATCTCAAATAAAACACAATAATCCATACAAATATATTAAAAATACCAGTTGTTAATTGACTGGAGTAGATGTGAAAAGTGAGTTCACGACATGGTTCCGACACGATTTATCGGTATCTAGCCGAACCTTGGCCGGGTGCTTCCAATTTATCCCACCAAGAAATCCCACTGGTGTGCAAAAGAGGATTTTTTATTCCTCAGCTGCGCGCATCTTTGGGGTTAGAAGCAAAAAGCCCAAATAAAAAAAATGTTTTAATGTTTATTATTCCTACAAGGTACATATTCTTCTACCAATAATTTCTAGAACCATATTATTTAATAATTTTACCCTTCTTCAATTGGAACACTTGGGAAAAAAATTTGCGACTAGTACGATTATCGTACAGTATAAAAATCTTAGGTAACATATGAAGCGGCATCAATAAGTTGAATAGAGAAATGTTTTTATACAAACAAAGCACTTGGTATTGAGAATAAAATAAGTGGTTATGTGGTGATTGATGTCTGGCGGTTTGTTGAGGATCTGGGGGCACGGCAGTGAGCTCAAACGCCGAGCAAACGCGTAGACAAATAAATTCAACAATTACTTTACGACGATAAAAGTACACACACATATCACGCCTATATCCCGAAGGGGTAGGCAGGGGTGCATTATACACCCACAATTTGCCAGTATTTTTTGTCTCACGTAATAGGAGGCAAGCCTATTGCCGTCACCGGGCACATTTATAATTATGTCCAAAATGGCTGAATGAATTTAATAAAAAGCAGCTATATTGAAATTTTGAAAAAAAATTGAAACCCGTTGCCTTGCGATGAAATGTTGATGAAAGGCAACAAAATCTTACGTGCCAGTCGCTATGGCACAGCCAATTAAAGTCCCTGGGCGTCTCAATAGTTACAATTTTACGTTCGGTCAGAATGGTTGTTGATTTCATTTTCTAATCTAGGTATTATGGTACCTGTCACGGCAATAGTTTTGCCCCTTATTACGTGGAACCAAGCTGGAACACTAACCGCAAAATGTGGGTTTAAAATGCACTTTTGCATACCCCACGGGGTATATGGGCGTGATTATGAAATGTTTATGTATGTGCAATGTGCATGTCCTTTTTATTGGTTTAATATGAAAGACATTGCTGTGTTCGCCATGTTACGAGTAACGCAATGGCAGCAAATAAACAAGTTCACGGCCCTCCATGAGCTGTCCGTTCTGTTTTACGATAGAATTAACGACATAGTTGTAAGGTTTGATTGAATGCGACGCGGTCAAAGATTACTCTGTGGCGTTTACATTAAGTTTGGAAGTTGTAAATAACATTATATTACCTCGTCGACTATACGAGTATGCAACTGTATTTTGTAAACCGAAGATATATTATAAAACTGTATCTTTGTTGATTTATCTATCATGTAAAAGTGAACCGTTCTTAATTTAATTCAATTAAATTTATTTCAGATAACAATATGATCCAGTATTTGTTAGTAGGTACAATTAAAAACTTAAGATTAATAAAATTTGGTAAAGAAAGAAAGTTTAAAACATGGAGCTGATACTATATTTAACGTACATGCGGTGCACCGAGCGAGGCTCTGGGTAAAGTAAAGTACCCGAATACAGTAATAGGCTAGACACATACTTCGTGGAACCAACAGTCACTGGCGAAATGTGGGAGTAATGAACGCCTCTCAGGAATAAATATTGATTATGAAGTGATTTATATGATGATAAATCTAGACTGAAGTAAAACTAACACCAGGAGTTACAGAACATTCATTTCACATCCACGATGAGTTACATATACCTAGTTATAAAGCTTTAAGTTTGCCCCCGTCCAATAAACTTCAAAAATGCGAAACAGAGCACATTAAAACGAGTCGAATTCTCGAATAAACATCGAAATAAAATTCCTTCCGCTAATAAGCCGGCTTCTCACAAAGTCGACAACACAGGAATCAGTAGAAAGTCTCCATTTTTGTCATTAAAATGTCCAAAGACACATTATTGTCAGCCCGAATCCTTGTAAGATATAATGAGACAAATAATTTGAGCACGGGATATAATTTCCAAACGATTCTGACCGTTATGAAGCACGTGTTAAGTGTCACTGACGTATTATATCATCTGGATCATTATTTACAAGGTAATATCTCATAATAGGGAATAGCACTTACATAGTAATAATATAGCCATATAATTTTACAATATGAATCACAAAAACTTAGTCTTGGGCTGGACTCCATCTGGTTCCAACAACTGATGACCAAGACAATGAAATGAAATGAAATGATTTATTTATTTGTATAGGTCACTAAATGGCTGACAAACGTCAGTAAGTACTTAAAATAAAAAAATGGCAATAAAACTCTCGGTCACTCTTTTTCAATAATTGACACATTTACACATTTTCTTAAGACTAAATGTGGACGAATGTACATTGGTCTCGTGTCTAAATCAATAAGCGTGTATAAAGCAAGAAAAAAAATTAAGTCACCTAAGTACACAATATGCTACAATTACGGCATTTTAGGAGGCGCCTGCACCATGCTCTGATGACACAATGAAGTTGGAAGAACGTTCCTCCTGGAAGGGATGCCAGCAGTCGGTGGTTCGAGTCTGGCCCAAAACAGCTTTTGTGATTCATATTGTAAAGTTATTTGAGAATAAGTTAGCAAACTTCTTTGCTTATAAAATAATATAGCCATACTTTTTCCTAGTATGGGATGTTTACGGGTCCCACCAAGATCTTAGGAGCCTAAATCAACCTCATCTGCAAGTGATACACCTGTCGATTAACGGAAGAGATTCTGGTAACTATAATTGTCTGATTAACGCCCCGCCTATTACCTATGTGGAACCAACTACTGGCAAAATGCGGACAAATAAACATAACTGTCTACCCTTTCAGGGAAAAAGACGTGACTCTAGGTGTACCTAGTATGTACAATGTACGTGTACAAAAAAAGGAGGAGCATTTTAATTCGACTCTATATTTTATATTTTTTGTAGTATTATTATTTTTGTTTGTTACCTCAAATCTCTGGACTAGGTGAAACGCTTTCGAATTTTTTGAAAGCCAATACTTTTCAATTTGGTCCCATTCGGATAATTATTTGGTGTCATTTCGGTAATTTGAAGTCGGTTGTGTGTCAAATTTTGATGTGTGTTTTGATTTTCATCAAAAGCAAGCTGTGGAGCATAGTACTTCACCTACCTACCCTCCTGTACAGCCTTGAAGTAGAATAAAATACCGGTTGGGATGGGACAGTAGGAACTGGTTATCTTATATTATTACCAAAACACGAAAATCTATTTAGTAGATATGACATACTACCACGGTTAGACACGGAAGAATTTATTATTATTGGATGCAATTGGATTCGGAGTTCAGTATACTGTGTGGTTTGATAGTTTGATATCTATTTGATGATTTATTATTGTTAAGTTATAAAAAAATATTTGTTAAGTTTTTTTTTTTTTTTTAGTTCCGCGACCAAGGCCGCGGCCGCTTTAACGTCCGTTGCCGGGCGTCTCTGGTTACAAGCAGAACGTATTTCCAGTGGCGCCCGGCGGACTTTGACCACCTCTGTGGTCTCTGCGGGGGTTGGGTCGGGATGAGAATCCCGCGTCGTTGGGGTAGGGTTTTATCCCGCGTCAATGAGTGAATCTGGTTGCGTGCTATGGGGCAAAGGCCCCGCAGCACGCAACCCTTCTAGCCTGCTTCTGTAAGGACGACGGGTGGCGATCCCGCCGTCCTCAGGCCCCGATCATGGAGGTCGATGGTCTTGGGCGTAGATGAGTCTGCGGCGACCTCGCCGCTGACTACGGAACTCGGCGGGGAGGGCACGCTCCCTCTCCCTCTCGGCCGCCTCCTTCGCGAGCACAACTTGCTCGCAGAAGGACACGGCCGCGTTCCACCTACTCCCGCTGGAGACCATGGCTTGAAGCATGGTCTCCAGCGAGAGGGTATCCACACCCAGACCCACTACGAGGTCCCGGCGCTGACTCGCCCACGCTGAGCACTCCACCAACGTGTGGCGTGCGGTGTCGTCGTCGGAAACCTCGCAGCGTTGACACCGGGGTGTGACCTCACGATGGATGCGAAACAGATAGCTACCGAAGCATCCATGCCCGGTAACGATCTGCGTCGCACGATACGTGAGGTCACCATGCTGCCTCTGCAGCCAATCGTCCATGATCGGTCTCACCGCCGCGATGATGGTGGCACCCCACTTGGGTTGCTCAAGTCGAACCCTCCATGACTCCATGAGATCCTGGCGGAGTTGGGACCGCCGGTCATCGATTTCTCGAGACGCAGGCCTGTGGTCGCGCTCCAGCGCCTCCTTGCGCCATTGGAACAATGACGCAAGGGCTCTCGCTTCCAGGTCCCATGGAGGGGTCCCGGCTAGGAGACATGCAGCCTCTCCGGAGATCGTGCGGTAGCCCCTTATTGTTTTGACGGCCAAGGTCCTCAACGGTCTGTTAAGGAGCGTTGAGTTGTTGGCCGTCAACCACGCCGCCCATACGGGAGCCCCGTATAGGGCCATACTCCGCACGATCCCCAGGTACAGTCTCCTGCAGGAAGCGTTGGGTCCCTTTAGGTTGGGCATCAGTCGCGAAAGCGCGACCGATGCCTGTGTCACCTTGGGGACCAAACTTCGGAAATGTGGTCCGAAGTTCCATCGGCTATCAAGTACGATCCCTAGATACTTCATCGAGGGCTTGATGCCGATGCTAACGCCTCCCACATTTATGCTGGAACCTTCAGGTGGACCGTTCCGAGGTCTGTGTCATAACAAACAGTTTGGTTTCACTAAAGGCAGGAACACAACGGATGCAGGAGTTGCACTTGTGAAACATATATTTGATGCTTGGGAGGAAAAGCAGGATGCTATTGGTATATTTTGTGATCTATCAAAAGCTTTTGATTGTGTTGATCATGGGACTTTGCTACTAAAATTAGGTTATTATGGTGTTTCGAACAGCTCACTTGGCTTACTCGAGTCTTACCTCACTGGTAGAGTACAAAAAGTAAACATTAATGGCACCGACTCTTCTGGCGCCTCATTAGTCATGGGAGTACCCCAGGGCTCTATATTAGGACCCCTTTTATTCTTAATATACGTAAACGATCTTCCTTATTTCACTAAAAATCTTTGTGAGATAGTATTATTTGCTGATGACACATCATTAATTTTTAAAAGTGATAGACAAAAAGTAGCACTTGACGATGTAAATAATACCCTTTCGGAAATATTGCATTGGTTCACAAGTAACAACTTGCTGCTCAATGCGAAGAAAACAAAATGTGTAAAATTTACTATGCCCAATGTTAGACAGGTGGATACTCATATTACTATGAATAATGAATTAGTTCAAATAGTCAATACCACAGTTTTTCTTGGGATAACTCTAGATAGTAAACTACAATGGGGTCTTCATATCACAGCCTTGGCAGGAAGACTTAGCTCAGCTGCCTATGCGGTTAGAAAGATAAGGTCTCTGACTGACGAAAAAACAGCACGATTAGTTTATTTTAGCTACTTTCATAGCGTTATGTCATATGGTCTGCTGCTGTGGGGCTCAGCTGCCGATATTGAGACAATATTCATATTACAGAAACGAGCTATACGAGCAATCTATAGACTCGGACCCCGTGACTCGCTGAAAGAATTATTTAAAGAAATTAATATTTTAACAGTTGCTTCTCAATATGTTTACGACAACATCTTATATGTACGGAAGAACATAGATCTATTCAAAAAAAATTCCGATAACCATAATTTTAATACAAGAAATAAAAATAAATTGGCAATGACAAAAATTAGACTTCATAAAGTTGGTAATTCGTTTGTTGGCAAATGTATAAAAATTTATAATAAAATTCCTCAGGATTTGGTTGACATGCCTCTTAATAAGTTTAAAATAGTAGTTAAAAATGTTTGATGATGAAAGGCTACTATAATGTAGACGAATATCTTAATGATAAAAATGCATGGTCACCCTAATCTTCTGTTATATAATACAATAGAAACTAATTGTAACAATGTAAACAAAACAATATTAAAAAAGAAAATGGATAATCTACCTGAGTTTCTTGCTGGTCTCTTCTCAGGAGAACCAAATTACCGAACCAGCGAAAGAATCATTTTCTAATGGTTATTTATGTACTTACTTAATTTAGTATTTTTATAATATTACTTGACAAAATTGTAAAATTTTGACATTCATATGTGCTCTTTATGTGCCTAAACTGAATAAATGAAATTGATTCTTGATTCTTGATTCTTGTGAAAACACAGAACCTCGGACTTGTGCAAGGCCACCTCCAGTCCCAGCCGCCGTATCCGACCCACGACTTGAGCAACACCCGTCGTGACCTTGAGTGCTGCCTCCTGGTACGTTGCACCCCGCGCCGTGACGAGGGTATCGTCGGCGTAGCACGTTACGCCGACGCCCTCAGGCAACGCACCCCGCAGCACCCAGTCGTAGCCGATGTTCCACAGAAGCGGCCCCAGGACCGACCCCTGCGGAACACCGCACGACACATCTCGCCGAGCTGGCCCGAGCCAGCTGGGGAAAGCTATGGCCCTCTCCGAGAGATAGGCCCCGACAATACGACGGAGGTAGAGAGGCGTTTCGTGATACACGAGCGCCTCCCTAACGCAGCTCCATGGCAAGGTGTTGAACGCGTTGGCGATGTCAAGAGACACCGCCACCACCACCTTGCCCTGTGAGACTGCTTCCTCCGTCAGGCTCCTGACGCGCATGATCGCGCTCACGGTGGAGCGTCCCCGACGGAAACCGTACTGGTTGTCCGCCCGGTCTGGCCCCACCGTCGAGAGATGCTCGACGAGGCGTTCCGCGATAATTCGCTCATTAGCTAATTAGCTTACACACCTCGTCGAGCAACACGATCGGCCGGTATCCGGACGGTGAGTCCACCGGCCGCCCCGCCTTACGAATCAGGACCAGTTTCCCCGTCCTCCACACCTTGGGAAACTGGCCCCTTTCGAGGCATGCGCTAAAGAGCCCCATCAGTCGAGGCCCGAGTTCTTCGAGGGCCAGGACCCATGCACGGCATCATGCCGTCGGGTCCGGGGGCAGTGATTTTCCGGCGTTTAAGCCGGAGTACTGCCGCACCTAGCTCCCCCACCCTGACTTCGGGTACGTCGTCTTCACTGATGCTATCCGCGTCGGGCAGAGACGGAGCCATGCGCGGAGGGACGTGCTCCTCCGCGCTCGTCGGAAACAGGGAGCCCATGACCCGCTCCAGCTGCTGCGGCTGGAGACTCTGGGTCAGTGGGGGCGCCCTAGGTCGGAGTTTCTCCCTGACCTGTAGGTAGGGGCGCCCCCATGGGTTCTGCTGCAGGGTCTCCAGGAGCTCCTCGCGGGCCGCCGTCTTGGCCCGCTTTATTGTCTCCTGGAGATTACCTTTAGCCTCCCTGTAAGCCTGATAAAGCTCCGCCTCTCGGGTTGCCGCGTCGTCTGGGCGGCGATGCCTCCGGCGAAACCTGGTGTACTGGCGGCGGGCGGAGATGCATGCTGCGCGCAGCTGTGCAATCTCCGGCGACCACCAGTACACCTGCTTCCTTGCCGGTCTGGGTGTAACCCTAGGCATCGCCGCATCACAGATTTGCGACATGGCTCTCCTGAACCACTCCGCCTCGGCATCCACATCGGCAGGCCGGTCCGGTGCCGGAATCCAGGCCTGCACGATGGATGCCTCCAGGAGAGCCTCCAGGAGATCCAGATGGTGAAGTGCCCAACGCGGATCCGGGGGATTTTCTACCGGCTGTGGGAGGTCAGGTGGGGGGACGACATCGAATCGGATGTACCGATGGTCCGAGTGCGTCTCCTCACCCTCCTCCACGTGCCAGCCAGTAATACGGGCGGCGAGGGCAGAGGTCGCGAACGATACGTCCACGACCGAGCTGGTCCCCCGCCGCCAGAAGGTGGCGACATTCCCCCGGTTGAGGACCTCCAGACCACGTGTTCTGGTCCAGTCCTCAAGAAGCCTCCCCTTGTCCCTGGTTTCCCGGGAGCCCCACGCCTCACTCCAGGCGTTGAAGTCTCCCAGGAGCAGGACAGAGCGAGGACGGCACGCAGCGAAGACGACGTCGAGCTCAGTGAGCCATAGCTCAAACTGAGTCTCGTCCAGTGTCGGCGAGATGTAGGTGGCCACGACTGCCAACCCATCATATTCCGCCGCAACACACCCGCGGCCCCTTGCAATGATAGCAAGGCGCGAGTTGTCTGCGGCGGACCCCCCGAAGATAAAACAGGCCGAGCCGTCCTCGTCCGCCGGGCTTCCCGGGTGGACGTAGTACGGCTCGGCGACCACGGCCAAGTTTATGGACCACTGCCGGATGCTCTGGTACAGAAGATCCTGAGCAGCGCGGCAGCGGTTCAAATTCACTTGCAGGATGCGGATATGGGCGTCAGACATTAATGGACGTCCATATCAGCATCCCGCCGAGAAACATCTGGCCGTGCAGTAGCGGCACCCCCACCGCTCTCAGCGGACGGACGAGGCTTTGGCCTCGAGGCGGCGCAGGTTGTGCTGCCGACCCGGTGGTGCGCAGTTTTGCCCTCCGCCTCGCATCTAAAGCAGCGAGGCGGGGCATCACAGGCACTTGCCTTGTGACCGGGCCGGCTGCAGCGGAAGCACCGATCGCCCACGGTGACTTCCGCTGTGCACTGCACTCCGACGTGCCCCACCACCATGCACCGGAAACATCTGGTTTCCCGGGCACGAAGGAGGTGCACCTGCGCCTTTAGGAAGCCCCTTACGAGGAGGCTTCGTCCGTCCGTCACTTTCAGTGCCGCCGCGACGGGGCACTGGACGACTGTCATCCCATGACCAGTGGAGCCGAAGGAGATGTCTCCAGCCTTCACCTGGTCACGGGGGCAGCCGCCCGCCTCCACGACGGCGGAGATTACTTCCTCCGTCGTGGCCGCGTCATCCAGACCCGTGATGCGCAATGCAGCGCATTTGGTGGGCCTGGTGACGCGGACGGCTTCTGCGTCCAGCGCGTCCCTAAGCTGCGCTGCTAGGGCGTCAGCTTTAGGGCCGCTGGAGGCGCCGGAGACCTCGAGGAGGCGAGCCCCGGTGCGTGTCGTCTTGCACCGGAGACCCCCCTGGATATCGAGGGCTGAGAGGTTGACTGAGGACTTCACGGTCCTCAGGACATCAGCGTACCCCACACCCCTCTCCACACCCTCCGTCGTCACCGTAAGGACGACGGCTGTGGAGCGAGGAGCGCGGGGCCTCTTCGGCGCCTTCGCCGCTTCGGCTTTGGCCACTTTCTTGGCCGCTTTCTTGGCGGCCTTCGTCTTCCTCTTCTTGGCCCCCACTACCTCCCATCCCTCCCGTCCGGAGGGATGTAAAGGAGCAGCGGGAGCGTTAGAGGAAGAGGAGGCGGCAGGGGTGCCGCTCTTCTTGCCGCGCCCCTTCGCCTTCCGCGCCTGGGCCGCGGTCTCGGCCGGCAACCGGTACGCTGGAGCGGACTGGGGCGGAGCGGGGCGGCGGACAGCGGGTGTGCCGCTTGGTCCTGGAGCGGGAGAACCGCTAACAGCCGCCGCGTATGAGAACGCGGGACGTGCTAGCGGAGGGCGGTACGCCCGGTCCTCCAGGACCGCGAGGCGCCTCTCGATCGCAGTCAGGACCTGTACCATAGTCGGCACAGGCTGTGGCGGCGATCCGGGCGCCGTGTTGGGCACCGTGGTGGGCGCCATGGTGGGCGCCGTGGTGGGCGCCTTTTAGGACGCCGTGGTTGGCGCCGTCGTGGGCGCCTTGGTGGGCGCCGTGGTGGGCGTCGTGGGTGGCGCCGTCTTCGGCGCTGGTCCAGCCGTCGGAGGAGGAGGCGGCAGCATGGGACCGGGAGGCGCCTTGACCACCTTGGTCAAGTCAGCGACCTCCCGCCACAGGTCATCCATCTGCTTCCTGGAAGCAGCGAGCTCCGCCTCCAGGCTCGTCACCTGCTTCCGGAGCCTCGCCTCCTCCTTAGTGACGCTCCGCGCGAGGAGCTTGTTGAGGGAAGATTGGGCTTCATCCACCAGTGAAGCCACAATCTTCTTCCTCCCCGCCACGTTTCTGTTGCCCCGCATGGCCGCGTTCATGCGGGCAAAAACGTTCATCAGCTCTCGCGCGGGCGGCCCACCGATTTCCCGGCGACTTCGCTGGGACAGTTGGACCGAGGACGGAGGAGGAGTTGGCGGCCGCCTTTTGTACGCGTCGAGACGCGTACGCACCGTCTTGACCGGCACCTCCTCCTCCGAATCGGTGGAGAGGAGGGACCCCCACCCGGAGCAGCTGGTGCTACGTTCGCGCGGCGGCCCCCCCTTCTCCTCGAGGGTCCTCTTCTTCGTCGCAGAAGAGCGGCCCTTCTTCTTCACACTGCTGGGAGCTGACCCATCGTCAGTCCCAGCAGCATCAGTTCCTTGGGGCGTCGACATCGCGCTGCAGCTAGGCGGCGCGGCGCGAGCCCCCAAATCAATTTGCATCGGAGTCCGTGATGGATGCGTAAAGTCGTCGGTTGATACTGCCCGGGAGGGCAGTATCGGGACCGGGGGTATCGTCGGGTTCACTATTCATAATGATCACAATTTTTATTGGCACCAAGTTCAGACTAAATACGTTCGGTCACCCAACTTGCCACTGCGTTACCGTGGTCAAGTTGGGGTCCAGGGCGGACGGCGAGGACGTAGTATCTAATCACTTGGGGCCCCGCCCCTATTTGTTAAGTGTGGTCTAAGTAGAAATATTTTTTTTTTAGTGTGGTTTTGTGGAGACTCACGCCTCTTTCCTATTGGAGTAGGCAGAGACCACGGACTTCCACTTGCTACGATCCTGGTATACTTCTTTCGCTTCCTCAACTTTCATTAATGTCTTCATGCATGCTCGCCGGTTATGGGTGCTTTTAACCAGGTCGCCATAATTTCGCCTTCATATTTCTGTTTTGTAGAGTAACGAAATTAAAAACAAAGAAGACTTATGAATCTTCCTATATAATACAATGGCAAAACATTGTTTAATACCCGGTTACCTTAATCTAGATGTAAAGTCAAATATACGTATTACATATTATACATATAGGTCACACACACTTATTCGATCTTGCCTTTTATTTATCCACCAAATAACTTGTTAATGCATACGACAATGCAGGACGTAAATCCAAAAAAGCCTATCCTTGTACATACATATTACATGTTAGTGGGGCCCAGTTCTCATGAAGACACCCAATGTTCGACATTCTTGAGGAAACACTACTTCCCTATGGGTATAACACGGTGTCGCTTACTGAGTACCACGTTTCTTATGTGGATTAATTTATAAGTGACAACGAGAGCACATAGATTCGCTGTTTTGTTGTCATACTAAAATTGTGGGGTGTAGGGTTCGAACAAGATATTAGAGGCCGAAGCAAACATTACATCCAATTGGTACACTTGCTGATCAACGGAACAGACTCTAGTAATTATAAGGCTTCCTAGTGACGGCAACGGGCTCGCCCTCTATTACTTGGAACCAACAATGTTCTGGCAAAAAGTGGGCGTATCATAGGATACCCATTCGTGGATGGGAAAGGCTTGTCAAACTTACTGTGAATCAACTACCATCTGAGGTTCACAACACATAAACAATATCCAAGTTCTGTAGTTAGACCGGTTGGATTTCGATTTTTTGTATAAGGGCTCCAACCACCCATGGTTGGAGCCCTTATACAAAAAATCATAACAACTGGAGCTTTATGTCCCAACATAAAGCTCCAGTTGTTGAGCATATGCCCACGTAGGTAGGTATAGAGGTAGCCTATTGCCGCTAGCCGGGTACGGGTACGGGTTATGTTTACGAAACCCAACATCCGAGTGTACCAAAATGCCGATGAGGTTAGCTTGGGTCTATGATCGTGGTGAGGTCTAGTACAAGCTATTAACTCTTTATCGCCTATTCTTTCTTCTTGTACCATACCCTGATAGATCCAAAACCGGCCCGTATTTGTTTGGCAAACATAAGGTCTGCTGCCCTTCGAGGCAAAGACGCGCTTGCCTAATTAACGACGCGTGTGGCCATACGTGCGTTAGAACTTACAATTAGTTTACCAGAATTATTAGAATATTATTTAGAAAGTTATAAAGTAAATACTTGTTCAGTTTCTAAGAACTTACTGGATGCTTGCTGAACGGTTGGTTTGCAGTTTAACTGCGAATTAGCGGCGGGAGTGCAGTGGAACTGTATACTCTACACACCGTATCTGGCGATGGCGGCTCCAGAACGTTTATTCCGGGTTGTTATCATGATGTGCAGTAAAGCCGCCCGTCTCAAGTCATACATCAAGAACTGTCACACAGTGGCAATAATAAAGTGTCTGACGAAATGAGGGCGTAAGAAATGCCGTTTGGAGATATAGTCATGATATTGTAATGTGTGTGTTGGAATATCTCCAAACATTTACCAGCAAAGTATTATGTAAGTTCTATGGAATCAATCATAAATTGAGTCTCTCTGCCCCGCATATAGGGCCAATTATCCCGTCTCAAAACCTTCTTATTTTTAAAGTTTGTAATAAAGTAAACAATTTGAAACAGCTCTTGGTTGGAAAACGACCGTCTCGCAGTGGCATGGCAGTCCAATTTGTAGGGGGAAGGTAATAATTGGGGTAAAACCGGTTATCTGTTGACTCGACTTCGACGGTCGAGTCCAAAGGACTGTTGTACTTGCCCTAAGAGCATGGCTGTGTCGACTAAAGTAGATTGACATATTTTACCAATGATGTCGCGTATAAGATGTAATATAGATTAACGGTCTTTCGAATACAGCGATGTGAAGTATCGCCATCCAACGTGGCAACACAGCCAGCATTCTGGGAACCTTCACAGTCGGCAATGACACGGAGGATTTTTTAAACGATATTTTGTAATGTAAATATTTTTAGTATATAATTATGTATATTGTAATTTTTATTGTAAATAAATCACTCACATAATCCTTTAACTAAGTATTTTCTTAGCTATATATACAGGAAACAACAGTTTTGTCTGTCCGTTAACTTCGAGCGTTACGAGCACAGTAAAGAGCAGTTTTTCTGTATTGTACACTATATTTGTAATATATATCATTTTAAACATGAGTGAGTCTCGAAATAGATTGAAAAGGGGACATAACGATTCAGTGCCACCGTGACTAAGTACGTATAGACGACTCTACTCAGATTTGTGATGCTTCTAGTCTAGAGGAATACGTGAGCTACTGATTACTTGCACGTCTCTTTAGGGATCCGTACCCAAAGGGTAGGGGTACAGGACCCTATTACTAAGATTCTAATGTCTGTCTGTCACCAGGCTTGTATCTCATGAAACGTGATAGTTAGAGAGTTAGAAATTTTCACAGATGATGTATTTCAGTTGCCGCTAATAAATATTTAAGGAAGCTCCCATCACAGACATGACGAGATGTCGATGATGAAAGTTTTGTAAACAATGAACCCGTCTTGCACGAAATTTTTTTTGCGAACTTTTTCTTAGGAAAATGGTTCCTAAGAAGAAAAAGTTGCTATGTCTGCCGACTATCTGTCCGATGGTATCTATCGACTTTAGACGACAGTTCATCCGCAAAAGATGTCATCCTCGGATGAAACATTCCCGTTCTCAAATAGTTAAGTGTCATCCACATTACCACGTTTAGCGGTTTTCGTGTAATCGAATAAACAACACGATCAAATCTGAAACTAAGCGGAGGTTGTTATGCAAAATAGGTAACGACCTCTTCGGTCCAAAAAATGAGCTAGAAAGTTGAATATCTCGCAAACGCATACATAAATCAAAAAATATTTGCAACCTCTCAATGTTTTTAATGATGAAAAAAAATGATGAAACTATAAGTGTTCCTAAGGGTTTATTTTTGTAATTCCGCGGTCCAAGGGCCGCGGCCGCTCTAACGTCCGTTGCCGGGCGTCTCTGGTTACAAACAGGTATTTCCAGTGGCGCCCGGCGGTTCCTAAGGGTTCCGAAACTTGAACTACGGAACCCTAACATAGAAATAGTCTTTCTGAACGACAACCTACCTACTGGTAATTAAATAAAAAATGGATCATTTATTGAGTCACCTGGCAACAGATCAATTCCCGTGGGGTTACTAATATGCTAACAGAATTCCCACGTCACATTAATCTTCCCAATGGGTAACATAAACTGTATTGTCACTAATAGAAAACATATCCAGAACATTTATTTTGTCACTGCACGGGGGTAAGTGACCGCCGACGCTGATTCACAGCTTATATTTAGGAAACCCACTGTATGTCGCGTAAATCACGATAAACTAATATTTACTTTATTTATTTAGACACAGAGTATAAATTCGCAAATTTTTGGGAAGATATGACTTTTTAGCGGTGTGAAAAGCGATCTATATTAATAGCGGGAGTAGAACAAGCCCCCTCTCGCCGTCTCGTAGTAGGTATTTATCCCTTTGACCGTACTTTAGCGGTTCATTGAGTAAAACTGGCGTGGAAACCATCGTTAAGCCATTTTAGCCCACCGAATGAGCTTTGGCGAGTTCTACTGCTACCTACGGAAGCTGTTTGCCATAATAAAACGTTTGAGAATGCTACAGAATGTTGTGAATACTTCAATTTGAGATTTGAATAGTGTAAAATAGTTTTTAAGTGTTGTAGACATTGACGTTAAAACTTTACTGGTTCAAATATGGAGTTATTGTTTAGAATTTTTAACGTAAGTATCCCTTCATTGCAAACTAAAAACAAAACAAAAAGAGATTGAGTTCTCTAGTCTCTGACCCTTGCTGGATGAAGCAGTGTTATAAATGTAATTTATATCGCGAACCAAAGATGACCACCTCTCCTCTTTAGCTTACTTATATTGGGTAATAATATATTGTAGTCTCTTATATATTTAAGTATATTATAGTACAGTATGTATTTATTTATGTACATTTTATAATGCACCTAGTAGTTTATGTAAGTTTATTTTTATTGCACTGCACACACGTTGCCTTGTCACCTTTACATCTCCTCTCTGGCCTCCTGCAGGCCAGAGAGGAGATTCCTTTAGAAATAAGTAGTGCCCTTGTACTAACTGCTCACAGTTCTCTTTGTATTCTTTTTATTGTTTTATTTTTCTCTGTGTGTTGTACATAAATAAATAAATGCTTTTTGGTGTATACATTTTGGTTTAAATTTCGACCAATGGGCGACCATTGTAATATTAATATAGTAGGATATCCGTATATTGTAATTTAAACATCATTGATATGCAATCAACACTAAAACCAGTCATTCTCTAAGTTTATCAAGCGCAAGCGCCGTACATGACGTCCATTTAACAAGCATTGTCAGAGAGCTGTCAAATGTCAAAGTGACAGATCATGTAACGAACGCGACGTGCCGTCACGTTCTTGTTACGGCTTATGTCGGCTTATTGATTTGAAATCCGATCGCGGTCGTAAACACGTTGAGACAAACTTGCTCAACAGATTATAATCCCTCAAAATATATGATAGGTTATTGAGTAAACTATTTACTATTTATTTACGTTCGATGTTGTGAAAAGACCAAGAAAATGTGTACATCGGCAATAAGTTTATTAATTTACAAACTATCAGCTATCCGTACCGCCTCTATCTTTTAACACTTTCTCACCTTCTCTGAACTTCTACGAATATTTCAAAACCGCAATTAGCCAAATTGCTTCAGCTTTTCTCTAATTTTTCCTCCATTCGCGATTGTTTCATAAAGAAAAAGATATACCTAGAAGATTAGGATTACTTTTTGCTCTTTTCAACCGACTTTCAAAAAAGGACCTCAAATCTTTGAACCGCGCGAACCTATTTTGAAATATTTATTTTTAATTGAAAACTTCCAAGTCCATTTCAATTTGGTCCCATTTCGGTAATTTGAAGTCGGTTGTTATGTCAATTTTAGACGTGTAGTTTTTTTAAACTTAAGCAATCGCAAATACGAGTTAAAAGTGGAGGCCGAGAATCGTACTTTACTTCGTCGACAAGGAAGGCCAACGACATATCCAGAACTTCAATAAGAACTAATATGGCTCGACATAAGTCGGTGTGCAGTTGCACCGACTTTAGTACGTGTTTATTTAAATATTTATCAGCTGTCAAAGTTAGTATGACTACACAGTTACGCACCAATAGAACTCGCGTACAGCTAGTATGGTTTCACATGTTAGCAGATAACCGATCAAAGGTCATAAACAGGGTGGATCACTTCTTCCAAAATACTGGAAATTTATTTTGCCGCGATCATATTATTAGAAGATTATTAATATTGTAACAAACGACTAATGCACAACGATTGAGATTCTATTACGATACTACATTACTAAAAAAATTAGAAGACTTGACCTAAGACCACTATCCCAGTACTACTAACCCAGACGGTAGTGTTCAAAATCTCCTCGATTAGTAAAACTAAAAAATCGAATGTCGAGTTTAATCCTCTTTCGCTAAACGTCGCACCTGCCCGGGTGTTACTGTAACTTATTTATTCCTTCATAAACAAAAGGTCCCTTCACACGTCAATCGTCAACAAGTTGTAACGGCATTTCACACTTGTGTTACACCACCCACTGATCTGTACGGCCTCTGTGAACGTAGGCCACAGTAATGACAAGTTCACTTCAAATATAGAAGGGACAATTTAATTCGCTCACATACGCTTCCACTTGTTGTTAGAAAACGCTTACCATATTATAACATTTTTCTTCCTGACAAGGTTATCAGGAATTAAAATATTTCGTGTTATCGTCTTTTTTATTGAAGTTTTGTCAAATCTATTACATAGTAATATGCAGCTTTCTCGCCAACTTCAGACAGGTCAACATATATGGTGACTGTAGGACAAATTAAGCGAGTGACTAGTCAAAGTGTCAAAGCTATTGTGAGCAGAGCAGGTACACGGGCCTTCCGAGAACATCCTTTGTTTGTTAATAAGCACTTAACCCCCGAAGTAGTATAGTGATTGCATCCCTATTGAGTGAAGTTATGTTTTGGAATTCAAATCGTATCATTTAGATTGCTTTTTGAGATGTTGAATTTTTTATTTTTCATTAAGCAGGTGTGAAGGTGAAAACAATTCTGACATTATCCACGTGTTAGCCTGGAAATCGTCTGGTATACTCGTAGGTAATGTTCCAATTTTTAGGCAGTAAACAGTTTACACTAACAATATTAAGTTACTACCAACCTACCTAGTAGGATTAAGAAAGTAAAACATTTAATTTGCACAGAGATTGAACCAATACAATGGATAAATGGTATACAATTCTGTCAAAACCGAAATAAAACAAAGACAAAACAAAATAAAAGAATAAAGTTAGGTACTACGATAGCGCTTATGCAGCCATCTGCCACATGAACATGGCAGTGTTGAATAAAGACGATCGACTTATTGAACCAATGATATCACACAACATGCAGGTCACACATATAATATGAAATTTTCTTGCTGTTTTCGACTGAAGTCGCCGCTCTGGCTGTACTAGCCCTGTACTGCAGTGCAGTTGCCAATCCAATGCAAAAATTAAGGACTAAATAGGTGTTACGTGTTATTAATTACTAAAGGGATACCTATCACTTAATAGTGCGTCGCTATCTCCCGGTGTGCGCGCGTGAAGCGAACGTTATAAATAAACGACCGCCGATGACACTGCGCAGGTCTGAAATGATGGCTTTATCAACTATATTTATCTACTTTTAGCAGACGCCCGCGGCTTCGACCACTTGACAAATTATTTACACAAAAACCTTCCTCGAGAACCACTCTATCCATAGGTGAAAACCGCATCAAATTCCGTTGCGTAGTTTTGAAGATCTAAGCATACATAGGGAAGCGGCGACTTTCTTGTATAACCATGATCTATAATCTATACTGATTGTCTGACCTGTTGCTATGAACCCGTGTCCTGTATTATTGACATTTTGGCCCTATTTTGGGCTCAGGAAGATGTAAACCATACTTTAATTTGAGGTAGATCTTTGTATGTTAGTAGCAAGTTACATCCCTTGCAGATGAGAATAATTATGATGGACGCAGCGTCGTATACGACGACCGTGTTGCTCTATGGACACAGCGGTCTACAACGTACAATAATAGTACAAGTACAGGCCTTAACCTAACCGGCTAGAACCAACTAGCAACTAGGTATAGAGGCAACACTTTCTTATTGCCAAGTCCTAATACTCGTAGCTTTATTATAATATATATCGAAAGAGCCAGAAGTTGATCTTTTTTGTACCAGCCCGACGACACTGAGACGTTCGCTTCAATGAAGTATTATTTAGTGACCACGCGCGCATGCACTCTCAAACTGACGAATACTCTTAAATTTGGAATTGGGAAATAGTATATGTGAAGGCTTGTAATCAGCAACTTGTTTAATCAACGTATGTATTGTATAGCCTGTAAGCCTTCCTTCAAAACAATAAAAACAATATGTTTACTAGAATTTATGCCATATGAAGTAAATTATAGACGTTCGTCTTGACATCGGCATACTGGTACCAAAAGTTCAGGTTGGGTGTCTATGACACTCGCTAAGTTAAGTAATTTTTATAATCCGGTTTAATCTTGCATCTATCTTTCTATTAAGTATTTGCCCGAGCGGCGAGCTAAGCGTCTATATTTCGAGACATTCTGGACATTTGCTTTCTTCAGCCACATTTTTAGCGGTTCTTTTATATATGTTTTAGGGTTCCGTACCCAAAGGGTAAAACGGGATCCCTATTACTAAGACTCCGCTGTCCGTCCATCCGTCACCTGGCTGTAGGTAATCCCATGAACCGTGATACGTAGGTCACACTATAAGTTTTGCGTAACTTAAAAAAAAAACATGTTAAAACCAAAATATTATGTTTATTTGCTTTTCAAAATACTCTCCTTTACATTTTAAACATTTTTTCATGCGATCGAACCATTTTTTAAAACAGGAGGACCACAGATCTGAAGGCATGTTTTCTACGTGCTGATTGAACGCTATCACTGCCTCTTCGGAGTTGGTAAAAGCGAAACCTCTCATCAAATCTTTGATTTTGGGGAAAATACAGAAACCACAGGGTGCTAGGTCGGGGCTATGCGAAGGATGGGTGACGAGTTGTACTTTTTCGGAAGCTAAAAATGACTTTGTTTTGTTGGCCGTGTGTGAAGAAGCGTTGTCTTGATGTAGGAGAACGCGGCTTTTGGGTCGTCTTTCGCGAACTTTTTCTAACACCCTGGGTAAACAAATGGTAGAATACCACTCGGCATTAACACTCTTTTGATCTTCAAGTGGAATTGTACAGATGGGACCCGTAGCTGAGGAAAAAAAACGCGATCATTTTTTTACCAACGTTTCTCGCCTGCCTCACTTTTGTTGGCTTGTTCTCATTTTGAAACACCCATTCACAAGATTGCTGTTATTTTTCGGGTTCAAAACCATAAATCCACGTTTTGTCTGCTGTGACAATGTCATAAACAGCATTAGAATGTCCGTGGTCGTACTTCAGTAGCATCTGTGAGCACCATTCCACGCGAACCCGCTTCTGCTCCGCTGTCAGTTCATGAGGGATCCAACGACAACAAAGTTTCCGAACTTTCAATTCTTCGTGTAAAATTGTCTGGATTTGACTCATACCAATTCAAATAAAATAAATCTAACTACTTTGTAATATTCCGCCACATGCAAATTACCCAACTCTCGTATTTATTCATGCACAAGTCCACCCTCCAATCCCACTTAGGCCGAAAGAATAGAGAAATAATTTTGAAAATAGAATAAATATGAGAGTTGTGTTATCGTGCAAAAAATAATAAAAACCTCGACACGTGTTTCGCCCCCAACCAGGGGCATCATCAGGAGATGTCGATGGCTCGGCGCACGGCGACCGAATGAGCCACAACTCGTACCGCACCTATTTATACCCTAGGTTTTTTATTTCTACCCACAACCATAATACCAAATTATTTTATGTCTACCCACCACCGTTGTTTGAATGACGTATACCTACCCGCAGCAAAGGGGAAGAGGCGAAATTAAGTTGATCATTTAAAATATTAGGGTTCAATCGTCTATGTTTGTAGATTTCTAATTGTTCCAAAACCGAAAGCCTCAGTCCTTTGTTGCAGGTGTGCAGAACGTCATAAGTGTGAGGATTAGGTAGGGAGTGACCGGAGTCCAACAAATGTTTTGCGAAATGAGACCGTTCTGGGCGATTGTTTCTAAAAGCTGATATATGTTCTTTATACCGCGTCGCGAAGCTACGGCCGGTTTGGCCAATATAAACACCCTCACAATCCCCACACTTAAGCCTATACACACCTGACTTCCTGTCATTGTCTCATAGGTAATCCGCGGGTTTTCTTCAATTAACCGCTTAACAGTATCCACATTATTTTCGTTGACGGCAGTTGAAGGCCGCCCTTCACGAAATTCGTCATGTAAAGAAACTCGACCTCTCAAATTCAGCAAACCATCGCCTCGCGGTGCTCAAACAAAGTGCTTCTCTCCCAAAAGCATTTTGAAGACGAGCGGTACAGTCTTGCGGAGATAGAGAACTTTTAAAATCATAAAAAATCATCGCTCTAAAATCTTTTCGACTTAATTCCATTTTCGTTGCATACGTAAAACTTTGATGTGTGATAAAAAACAATTGACAAATGATTTCCCGCCAATTGTTTTTTTATTACTAAGAAGGTCGCAACGTTTAAAAAAATATAACATTCGAAATTCAAATAGTTCCGATTAGCAAGAAGTGCAAAACTTTTAGTGTGCCCCATGTAGTTATAAAGTTGAAACAGATGATGTATTTCTGTTGCAACTGTAACAACAAATACTTACTAAAAACCAGAATATAATAAATATTTAAGGGGGCTCCCAAACAGCGAACGTGATTTCTTTGCCGTTTTGGTACGGAACCCTCTGTGCGCGAGTCCGACTCACACTTGACCGTTTTTTTTAATTCTTCTCTTATTGATCTAATAATAAACCTGACGTAATTTTATGTTGTAAATAACATCATACTCGTAAAATAATTATAATTATTTACAAAGCTTCTCATATTTTTTAAGTTTTAAACTCTACAATAACATATTTCTTTATTTATAACTTGGAACTTGGGACTCGATCGTCAAAAAAGTTTAAAAGTTGGCTGACCAGTGACCAATATACCTCACGAATTAAAAAAAAACTATATCGATCAGAGTAAGGCGAGTATGGCAAGGAATTCGATTGAAACACGTTCGACAAATATTGCAATCCATCAATATTTTCTTTACGATATCGTTATTCGTTACGCCGTCATCACGAGTTATTGACCTAAGGTATAAAGGACCTTATACCCTTAGTATGCATTAATTTTACGGTTTATAACCGACTTTAAAAACCAAAGTATGATCTGGAGTTATAGAGACTAGCGATAGTAGGTATTTCTTTATAAATTGTATAAGTAATTTTTTAAGTACTTTGCTTCATTGGTGGTTTAAGACTATTGTTGATTTGTCACGAATTTGTTGGCAAACGAAAGGTTTTGCTCGCATATGGATCACTGGCTTAACGTCACCTAGCCTTTGCTTTGGGCACTTGCAACAATAAAAATACACGTCAAAAATTGACAACAACCTAAATAAAATAAAATAAAATAACGTTTATTATCTTTGAAATTTTTAGAAAATTATTTAGATTCGTCAAAAGTTGGTGTGACTCTACCGAGGGTTCCAAAATGCAACGAGACTGAGAAGAGCCCTCAAGAAACTCAGTTCGGCTTTTTTCCAGAATATTTCATCTTAAATCTAATACAGAGTTATTTAGAAAGGAGCAATTCGTGTTACAACCAGGCAGCCTTGTCATCTAAGAAATCATTAATACTATAATAAGCTTTATGGCACAACTTACGTTTTATTAGTTTTTTAAATTTATTAACAGATAAATTTGCTATTTCGGTTGGCAATGTATTGTACATTCGAATAAAGTTCCCCGCAATAGAATTACTCACTTTATGAAGCCTAAATTTAGGAACAGCCAGTTTATCCTTATTTCTTAAGTTTAGATTATGATTATCACTATTTTTCACGAATTTACTTTTGTTTTTGTGGGTATACAATAAAATTTCATAAATATACTGTGAATACACTGTAAGGATGTTAATATGCTTAAAGTTATCTCTTAATTACTCCCGAGACCCCATTCCATAGATAGTAATTTAATTTTTGGGGGCCAATTGTCGCTCGCGTCCGTAGGCTTTACCCTCGAGTCCCTACACGTGGTCCCCGGGTGGTGCTAAAGAGCGACACTCTTTCCGGTGGTAGGCTTCGGCCGTGGCTGGTCACCACCCTCTGGGTTGAAGTCAGAGTGCCAAGCGTTCGCGCGTTCCACCCTGTGAACCCTGAGTAGCCCTCTAAGAGTGGGTCTATGTGGTTGCACCCTCTGGTGTACCGTAGACGTGCCTTACAGTATTGCCGCACGCGGTGCTTAGTTTGGAGGGCAGCGGGATCCGGAGAAACGGTTTTTCGCTGGCCGCCCACCGATAGTTGGGAGCCCAATTGCGGTCTAGCCATCCGCGAAAGGCTGCTCCGCCATCGCGCGCATAATCCTGGAGTTGCTCCTGTTGGGCCGGTTGGCAACCGGATGAGAGGCCTCAACAGGCAATTCTGGGGGGGTCCGGGCGTCACCGCGGTCTCCAAGCTAGGTTTCCTCACCGTGCGGCAATGCTGTAACTTTCGTTGGGGTCCGGTTGGTGCCCCACATAACAGCCACTCTTTGCCTATTTCCTTTCTTGACCTTGAAAAATAATGCAGAAACGATATAAGAAAATGAGGTTTCAACAGCGGATGCACGGCCTCTCACTGAAAGTGCACCTCACTAACATTCGAGAATTGCACTCCAATCTCGTCCCAGGCCACCACACCCTTGAGGCTGCAAGACCGCATCTGCTCTTGCTTACGGAGACGCAAATCTCAACCCCTGCTGATACTTCCTACCTAAACTACCCAGGCTACACCCTGGAGCACAACTTCCGTTTAAAAGCAGGGGTTTGTTTCTATGTGCGTGATGACATCTGCGCTAGGCGTCTCCGTAACTTAGAAGATCCCTCATCTTCTTCAATCTGGGTGCTTGTAGACACCGGCATCGAAAAAATTGTTTATGTGGGTGTCTACAGATCGCACAACGGAGATCAGGAGACAACTAGGCTATTTGAACATCTGAGTGAGGCCGCCGATGTGGCTCAACAGAGGTATCCGACCGCACAAATTGTTTTTCTGGGGGACTTTAATGCCCACCACGAGCAGTGGCTGTTCCCTTACCAGAAAACAGACCATGCTGGTAGAGAGGCCTACAAGTTTGCCTTGTCTATGAACCTTTCCCAGCTGGTTGACCAAGCAACTCGAATACCTGACATTGAGAACCACACGGCCAATTGTCTGGACCTTCCGCTGACGACTGAACCAGACCGATATCAAGTGTCAGTTTCAGCCCCCCTTGGCAGTTCTGACCACTGTCTGGTTAAGTCCATACTTTTGTATCCCCCACCTGACCCCAGCCCTAGAGGCACTAGGCGGGTGTGGCGATACAAGTCAGCAGATTGGGATGAGATGCGTCATTTCCTTGCATCTTACCCATGGCTGTCAGTCTGCTTTTCTTCTGGCGATCCGTCGAGCTGCGCGTCTGCTGTTGCCGGGGTTATCGGTCGGGCGATGGAATACTTTATTCCGTTTTCTGACCGGCCATCTGGCATCAGAGCTCAGCCCTGGTTTGGCTCTGACTGTTTGAAAGCTGAGGCAGACAAACAGTCAGCTTATGGAGCTTGGGTTGATGCCAGAAATCGCAAATCTCCGGACACGCATAAAAAGAAGAAAGCCTTTAACAAGGTAGCCAAGTCCTGCAAAAGGGTCCTGATGAAGGCGCGCTTCAATCACGTTGGCCGCGTGGGGGCCAGACTCTCGTCTTACCCATCTGGGAGTAAGGAGTTCTGGTCTCTAGCCAAATGTGTTGAGGCGAACTTTTGTCGATCCTCACTCCCTCCTTTGCAGAAACCTGATGGAACACTGGCACACACAGCTGTGGAAAAGGCTAATCTGTTTGCCTCTCTGTTTGCTGAAAATTCACGGCTAGATGCTGGTACTATAACACCACCTCAGCTACCTCCTAGTGATTGCAAAATGCCAGAAATCCGCATTCATCAAAAGGAGGTTCTCAAAATACTACGCACTCTAAATGTGAATAAAGCCAGTGGTCCCGACGGTATTCCAGCCATTGTTCTGAGGAACTGCGCAGCCGAGTTGTCTCCTGTCTTGACACGACTGTTCCGTATGTCTTTTCGGGCTGGTAAAGTTCCGAAAGCTTGGAAGGTAGCTAACGTACAGCCAGTACCGAAAAAGGGTAGTCGTGCAGACCCTGTCAACTACCGCCCAATTGCGATCACCTCCATTCTCTGCAAGGTGATGCAGCGTGTAATAAACAAACTTTTACTGGCATACCTCGAATATAATGACCTCCTAAGTGATCGGCAATACGGGTTTCGCCAACGCCGCTCTACTGGAGATCTTCTAGTGTATGCCACGCACATCTGGGGTGAGGCTCTTGAAAGATATGGTGAGGCACTTGCTGTGTCACTTGACATTTCAAAGGCTTTCGACAGGGTCTGGCACGAAGCCCTTATAACCAAGCTTCCTGCTTATGGAGTTCCGGCTAATCTTTGTGCTTGGATTTCAGATTTCCTGAGGGAACGATCTATTCGAGTGGTTGTTGACGGCTGCTCGTCTGATCTATTAGCAATTAACGCTGGGGTACCTCAGGGATCTGTTCTCTCGGCAACGTTATTCCTGCTTCATCTTAGACCGCATCGTTACTTAACATTCAGGTAAGATTGTGGTCAAACGCACTCAAATTTAGTCATAAAAAAAAAAAAAGTCAGGACAGCCCTCTTCTGCAACACAAAGATGCATTCAATATCGGCAGCGTTACCCCACAGTAGTATGCCATATGTCATGATACTGTGGAAGTAGCTGAAGTAGACAAGACGCGCCGTTTTAATGTCTGTAAGTTGTCGGATCTTTTTGGCAGCACAGGCTGCCGAACTAAGCCTGGCCGAAATTTTCCCGATATGAGGCCCCCATTGCAATTTGGAGTCTAACGTTATGCCCAGAAAAACAGTGTCATCGACCAATTCTATTATATCATCCCTAACCTTAACACTGGTTTTAACAAGTCTTACATTAGGTAAGGTGAATCTTACACATTTAGTTTTATTTTCATTTAATAATAAATTATTAGCACAAAACCAGTGGACTATCCTAGAGAGGGCAATGTTTACATCGTCAAGTTCGCGCTGTCCACGTTAAACTTTAAATATTAAAGAAGTGTCATCAGCAAACAAAACTACCTCGTGGTCGTCTCTTATGAGGTGAGGGAGATCATTAATATATACTAGAAAAAGAAAAGGTCCCAAAATTGAGTATTGCTACAGGAGAACCAGGTGACTGTTTACCATTGATCACTACTTTCTGGACCCTATCACTTAAGTAAGAATTGACGAAATTCAAGGCAGTCCCCCGGATTCCGTAATGATCAAGTTTCTTAATTAAAGTCTGGTGTTGAACGCAATCGAAGGCCTTAGATAAGTCACAGAATACACCATAAGCATCATATGACTCATCCGAGGCCCTGTATATACACTCTAATAATTTAATTCCGGCATCAGTGGTGGACCGACTACGAGTGAAACCGAATTGTTTTGTATGTAATAGTTTATTAAGAGTCCGTATGCAGAATCGAAACGGGCGGAATTAGGTATTTGACACATTTTGTGCGTGAGTCCGGAGTTACCGATGGCGGTCAGCCAGTAGGTACGGCGATTACATGGTTTTGAACTTTTTTTTTTCATTTTATAATAACAGTGTCTTGTGTGGGGGAGGTGAAAAGAGGGCTAGGAGGGTGGGTGTTTTTTTTCTCTCCTTAAATTCAAGAAAAGACCCTCTATACTCGTATGATCCCGTAATCAAAACTCCTCTACCTTTCCTCTGTCGTTGCACTCTCAAAGGGGGGGCGAGGGCTAATTTTTTTTCTTAATCAAAATCATTTGACCTCCTCTATACAAACTCTATACTACCAACATATTTAGGGCCCCAGCAAACTCATCTGCTAGTGGCGCACCTGCTGATCAACGGACGAGGCTCGTTAATTTACGGTACCTATGAAGTGGCTTCGGTCCCTACGTGGGTACCGGGTGTTGGTCCGGGGGGTGCCACCGTGCAACTGTGCTAAAGCCCCACAAGTAACCCAGCCCAGTCTGGTTGCGTAAGGGGTTCAACAGCTGCACCGCCGGGCCCGGGGCCATGTATGGTGCAGCAGGCATGGGACCAGTGGGGGCTAAGCGGAGTCTAGTGTGGGTGGTGTGGGTCGATTCGCCGGCCAGGGAGACCCTTAGCAACGGCGTTGCCGCAGCCGCCCGCAACACAGTCATGGGGCCCGCCTGGGACCAACCACACCAGGAGGCTGCCCCACATGTTCTCGCGCATAATCCTGATGTGGGATCGCCGTTCCGGGTGGTAACCAGTGTGGGATAGCGGCGGCCTTGCACCAGGGGGTTTTGGTAGCCCTTCCGTCCGGCGGGTCGGCTCCAACCTAACCACACGGTTCCAGACGAAGCTAGCCCCTGCGCTTTGTTACTTATTACTGCTGCACCAAATGTCGCCCTGTCTTCACGCTTCTTCTTCAAATTTATAATGGCAGTGCAACAGAAATAAGTAAACGTTCCACAGCGGCCCCAGGAAACCCCACAGCTTCACTTTTCGAGGTGGAGTTCACCAACATCCGTGGACTCCATGCGAACCTCGATGCCGTCCACCATACCTTGAGACGGCTCGGCCCGCTGTGACGTTCCTCACGGAGACACAAATACGCCGCCCTGATAACACGCCTTACCTGTGTTGCCCCGGTTATGTATATATGTACCGAGAAACAATACCGGGGTGCCGCAGGGGTCCGTGCTGTCACCAACTCTTCCTTCTGCAAATCAATGATATTCTATCCCTCGGGAACATTCATTGTTATGCAGATGACAGCACATTGCAGGCGTGTGCATTTACAGCGAAGAAATCCCCTTTCCTTCCCCTACCCTCTCTTCAGAATGCATTATTACCAATGAAGGGCAACCTTGAGATCCTTGACATAGACGTTCGTCAAGAGCTCAATAATAAAAACTACATCGAAAGATGTATAGGGCTAGCTTCGTGGAAACTAGGAATGAGGTATGGCGAATAAGGTAAAGCGATTCTTTACACTGCATCAGAGGTGTCTGCTGTACAAGACGCAGATTGGACCCTGCGTCGAATACTGCTCTCACTTCTGGGACGGCTCCGCGAAGTATTTGCTGGACGCTCTCGACGCTATGCAGCGTCGAGCTATCCGTATTATAGATTGTCCGGAGGTAACGGGAAGCTTTGAGCCGCTAGCTCAGCGCCGAACAATAGCTTCCTTGGCCGCATTCTACCGTATTTACCACGGCGAGCATTCTGAAGAGCTCTTCAATCTGATCCCATCTTCCTTCCGATCCCGAACAACGCGTGCCGGGCAGAGATGCCACTCCCACACAGTAGGTACATGTTCGCGAGAACCGAACGTTTTAAACGTTCGTTTCTGTGCCGAACGATACTGGCCTGGAACGCCCTGCCTGTGCACGTGTTTCCTCCCACATATAATCCTGGGTTCACTAGGTCGTCAAGTTGAGGGCCACTCTCTATAGTATAGTGTGCTGTGAGTGACCCACAATCGCTTGACGTCGTCACGACTTACTACCAGGCGGGTGGCGTCAAATTGGCGAACCCAATACAAAATAAAATAAAAAACTACCTCTATAAAATTGTTACTCAGTTTGATTCTACTCGGGAGCCCCCCTTGGGGGACTGGAGGGCAAATCTAAAAAACTCGGAATTTTCCCTAGGTCCCCGAACCCCCTTTACATTTCTGCAAAAAAAACATAGGTACCTTCCCCTCCACCATCAAGGAGAACAATAAAATTGTGTCAGTGAGTGAGTAATCCAGCTTTATAAAATATAACAGCTTTTTTTAACAAAAACAATGATAAATACATTCTACATAATCACTTGTTGTATTTAAAAAGAAGCCTAATCATCACAAAATAATAACTAATATTACCAAAGTATCAAAATCTCACGCCACGCTATATTCGTCTGTATACGGCGTCGAATTTTGGCGCGCAGAGCGACACGTCCTCTCCCTGTAAGCGCTTGGCGCGGACTGCTTACTTGAGGCATGCGTCGAGTATTATAAAGCGAAATTTAGGTGTTTTTAAAAGATTATTTACAGCCTATTTTTTATTATTTAGCTATCTTTTTTTTTGGAAATGGATTGATTTTGAACCAAGGTTTATTTATGTTGTTTTAATTTTATGAACGAGAGTTTTATGTAGCCGAAATAAGAACCAATTCATTGCCCATTTTCTCTAAAATTTGACTATCTTAAATATTTGTTTACTCAATTTTTTTTTTATGAAAGTGATTAAAAGTAATCCATACATTTGATAGATGACTTTTACAAGAATACACTGTATTTTTGTAATACTTTTTAGACGTCAAAACGATTAGTGAATTTGTGATATTCTAGACCTCTTCCAGCAAAAGATACGAAAAACTACCGATTGTTTTAGGTCGATTAATCAAAATTTAATGACAAAAATAAGAAAGTAGCTCACTTATTAGATCATTATTGAAATGATATTTCATGTTATGCATTAAAACTTATAAAAATACAGTATTTTCAGTGTAAAAACACGTCTGTAAAATCAGCGAAAACGGTAAAATTTAATAGGAGGACTCTTAACGTTAAAGTGATTTTGCATTTGATTAAGCATAATTTTTTCAAAAATTTTACTAAATGTAGGTAGTACAGAAATGGGACGGAAATTGGACGAATCTGAAGTACTACCCGATTTAAACAGGGGAATTAATTTACTAGATTTCATTAAATCAGGGAACACACCACTATCAACACAATTATTAAATATTATTACTAGTTCAGGAGCAACCATTTCAATAAAATAATTTACTAAATACACAGAGATGCCCCAGAGGTCAGCTGTTTTCTTGATATTTAAAGATTTAAAAGTTTTTAAGATGGTGTTTATGTTAACTTTACTGAATTTAAATATAGCGTTACAACAAGGAACGTTTGCTTTTAACAAAGATTCTGCAATGGGGGTTGAAGAGCCTAGGGTTTTTGTCAAATCTACAGGAATTCGGAAGAAAAAATTTTCAAATTCGTTAGCGACCTCGAAGTCTGATGTTGTTATTTTACCATTTATATTAAGTTTAAAATTATTATCATTTAATTTTTGTTGACCTCTTTCCGCGTTTATAATTTTCCAAGTAGATTTAACTTTGTCTGCACTATTGAGAATTTTATCACTTACATATTTTTATTTAGCTGCTAAACAATCTGCTTTAAACTTTTTTGAATAAGTTTTAACATAATCTAGAAATTGCCGAACCTAATTCAAATTACCGAAATGGGACCAAATAATTGTCGGTATGGGACCAAATAATTGTCGGTATGGGACCAAATTGAAATGGGACCACTTCGGAAGCTAGTAGCTTTCATTTAAAAAACAATTAAAAATCGGTTCACTCAGTTCGGAGAACCTCCTCCTTATTTGAACACACACACATATCACGCCTATATCCCGAAGGGGTAGGCAGAGGTGCATTACACACCCACGATTTGCCAGTATTTTTAGTTCCACGTAATAGGGGGCGTAATAGGGGGCAAGCCTATTGCAGTCACCGGGCACATTTATAATGAGTTATGTCCAAAATGGCCGAATGAATTTAATAAAAAGTAGCAGCTATATGTTTTGTAATTTTGAAAAAAAATTAAACCCGTTGCCTTGCTATGAAATGTTGATGAAAGGCAACAAAATCTTACGTGCTAGACGCTACGGCACAGCCAATTAAAGTCCTGGGCGTCTCGGACTATACTCCTTATTTGGAGTCGGTTGAATATAAGCTCAAACGCTTTGTCTATGTCTAAGTTTAGCTATAAAAGGTTATCAATAACTTCCCAGATCTGTAGAGTAAATAGCGTAACGAATGACCTGATCTTGTATTAACGAGCTAAAAGCCTGGGAACCAATTCGACCTAAAAACTGTTATTTCAACAACAATCGGACGTAAACAACAGTTGATTAAAATTCCCGACTTTTACGAGTTTTCGTGATTACCAATATTAGGTAAGTCAATCGGCCGTGACGATGTCGTTTACAATATAAATTGTGGATTTTGTACAGAATTCTTAATACTTTTGACCTATGTATAACTAATTAGGCGGGTCCACTATTGATGAAAAAATCTTCGGCGCATTCTTGATCATTAAATTTCATTAAACACTACCCTGAAGAGTGTTTTACATTGTGTACTTGCGTACGTTGCGGACAACTTATTAAAAAATTTAATAAACTTCGCCACAAGGGTATTCTTTTACACTATTTATTTGAAATATTGGATGGAATGCAGGCGTTACCTGGCGAAAATTCGACAAAGTAATGGTAAGTAAGATGTTATAAACTTTCAAAATATAATAGCATTAATTTTTTCGCAAGATTAAAAAGGACAAACAAACGTCGACAATTGTTTCGCCTCTAAACGAGGCATTATCAAAATAAAAATAAATATAAATAAAATAAAATAACGTTTATTATCTTTGAAATTTTCAGAAAATTATTTAGATTCGTCAGAAGTTGGTGTGACTCTACCGAGGGTTCCAAAATGCAACGAGACTGAGAAGAGCCCTCAAGAAACTCAGCTCGGCTTTTTTCAAAATATTTCATCTTAAATCTAATACAGAGTTATTTAGAAAGGAGCAATTCGTTACGTTGTTACAACCAGGCCGCCTTGTCATCTAAGAAATCATTAATACTATAATAAGCTTTATGGCACAATTTACTTTTTATTAGTTTTTTAAATTTATTGACAGATAAATTTGCTATTTCGGTTGGCAATGTATTGTACATTCGAATAAAGTTCCCCGCAAAAGAATTACTCACTTTATGAAGCCTAAATTTAGGAACAGCCAGTTTATCCTTATTTCTTAAGTTTAGATTATGATTATCACTATTTTTCACAAATTTACTTTTGTTCTTGTGGGTATACAATAAAATTTCATAAATATACTGTGAATACACTGTAAGGATGTTAATATGCTTAAACTTATCTCTTAATGACTCCCGAGACCCCATTCCATAGATAGTCCTGATAGCCCTCTTCTGCAACACAAAGATGCATTCAATATCGGCAGCGTTACCCCACAGTAGTATGCCATATGTCATGATACTGTGGAAGTAGCTGAAGTAGACAAGACTGTCTCAAAGAGAACAGCTAGGCTGCTATTATATTGTTGCTATTGCTATTATATTTTGAAACTATTTATTTGACCGACCGAGCGAACGAAACGTGCATAGCGTCTAAGTAGGTATTTTTGGAAATCATACCTAGTTGACAATTTTGCTTGTCTGTCTGTCTATCTGACTGTTCCTTCCTCCCTAATCTGTGGCACAGGGCAGGCAGGGCCAAATGGCCTACTTCATCCGATCTTCACGAATCTCGGTAAGTAGGTATGTACTACAAAGTATTCTTTAATTTAACACATTTTTTTTATCGTGAGCTTTTTTAGACTGTGGGTCGTGAAGTCTGACATATACATTACGCGTATATCCCCGAAGGGGTAGGAAGAGGTGCATAACCCACCCACACTTTGCATATATCTGAAACAGTCAGGACATATGTTGCATTCTAGGATCTATTGTGGGAAGGGGGACAAAATTACCAAATACTTAATATTTTTACCGTGATGTCTTCTCAAGTCAACTGTTTTCCTTAGTAATAGACGGTTTAAACCGGCTCTTTAAAACTAACGATGTTCTATTTAACACTATTGGTATTAAGAGCCATTTCACGTTTTCGCACGATTTTCTAATATTTTAAGCTCCTAAATTACCATAGTCTGTAATAACTAGAAGTTATTGAATATGCGCAAAAAATGGGCCAAGCTTTCGTGTTGACGTTTAATGTAACACATTTACTAAAAATAACTTATTTGATCTATAGTAATCAATTTCCCACAAGCATTTTATTGAAAAACGGCGCTGAGTTGATTTCAGAGTCGTATTTCTATCAAAAATACTTTTAAATTGAGTTTAAAAAAATACATAAAGCATTGGATATATATTTTAATCGTCATTTAATGTAACAGATTATTGAATTGTATTATAATTATTTAGTGAAAAAATAAACCATTGGGCCAATTTTTGAGTTTAACATCGCAATTTGATCGTGATTTTTGGTTTAAATACACAGTAATTACAAAAATAAAATTATTCCAAAATAAACTAAGTTCATTAGAGAACCGATTTCTGCAGTAATATAGGAAATTCTTGCATATACTTTGTCAAAATATTGATATAACTTCAATCGAAATTACAATAAAATACGATACACAAGTGGGCACAGTACCGTCAAACGGGGTGAATAGGAATGCAGGGGTGATTAGGGACGAAACCGAAGTTGACTTTAGTACGTCAATAAATGTGCCATATTACGTTCTATTAACATTTTTTTGGTACATTTGAATAGTAGACTATATTTTTAAACAGCTGGCAACATCAAAGAAACTTCAAAGTTGTCATAAATGGTCAGTTGGAAGCGCCAAAGTTGGGTATCCGTACAAGCTCCTAAATTGCCATTTTTAAACCTCGAATTTCAATTGATTATAAGGCAAATGGTGATGAAAAAAGTACTTTTAAGGGAAGTCTACTTATTGTTATTTTCGTACAAAACCCTCTTTTTACTAGTTATCTCAAAATTAAGCTATTATAGCAAAAATCGTAAAGTGCTACAAAAAATTGAAAAAACGAGGTGACGAGGGACGCCTGGCGTGAGTCTTAGGAACCAGAGAGGGGTTAATCGGAACGACTATTTCATTCAATAGGTACTAGTTTCAGTTCTATAGGGACCGTAATGGAAGAAACGGAACAGGGCTGTCACTATCTCGATTTCATGTAGGTAAATAAATAAATAAATAAATAATAATTTTATAAATACCTATATAGGTATTTATAATAATTTTATAAATACCTATATAGGTATTTATAAAAAAAATTCTCATAAAGGTAGGATTTATTTTATCATGATAATCGTACTTAATAACAAGTTTTCTTGACAGGATTTATCCGAAAGTATATTCTATTCTTACCTATGGGCTTCGTGTTGATAAATAGGTACACTAAGCATGGTGCAGTGTTTCGAGACTATCTAAATTTAATTTTATGTAGGTACCTACCTAATGTGTTTCTTATTTATGTAGTCATAAAGAATAATAAAATGACCGACACTTTTTTGGTCATTTTTATTATAGTACAGTGACATAGTATATCACAGAATACCACAATTCCTTAAGGTACTTACCGCAGTTCGCAGCATCGGTCGGTGTGGTAAAGGCGTTATAGCCGCTAATATTAAATAACCTACCCACTCTAAATTCATTAGCTATCTTTAAGTAGATATTCTATTATTTCAGATATCAAAAACTTTTCTTAGTAACCTTCAAGCAAAATGCCCCGTAAATACAAACCTACTAGAAGTAAGCCGTATAGGAAAAATTTAAATTATAATATTAGTAGCATTAATTTGACTAGTTAAGTTTTATCTGATCGTCTCTGTGGCTGAGAGGGCCATGCACGAGGCAATGGTAATTTTTTTTTATGTTGAATTATAATTTTTGAAATACAACTTTTTGTATTATAACATTTTGATACTATAACATTTTTCTTACATATATTGTTTTATTTATTGCAGGTACCTACCTACATTAAAATTAAGAATTCACATTAATATTATGGATTAAGATTATCGTAATAATATTATAGATCAATTTAAATGTACCTACATCTGAGATACCAATAGTTGACGTCTTACAGGGTGACAACCCTACCATTTTTTCCCTATTGCTACTTCATAGTACCTATTGACCCCTACTTCTGTTTGAATAGGAACAGGCTATATTTTAACGAAATAAGCAAAATAGTCTGTATTTTAATTGTTATTGTTGTTTATTTTTGTAACTATTACACTTAACTAGACTTTTGGTACCTTCACAAATACACGATATAAAAGAATAGGTTATCAAATCCATCCTTAAAGATAAAAAACGTTCCTATTGCCCCCGTTTGACGGTACTAAGACGGCGCATTTTGTGAAATGGCTCTTAAACCGTGTAGCCAGCAAAACGCTCCTTTTAATACCACGTTGAAAACCGCTGTGTATTTATCCCTTTAATCGAGATTCAATCGATATTTAAAATTGTTTAGTAAGTAGGTAACTATTAACCTATAGCCGAATCTGTAAATTCCTAGACAACAAATAGTGATTTTGTGACGTTGAATGTAACTTGGGGATATTGCGAGGGACGGGTGTGACACCTTACCTTCATCAAGGTAAAGAATACAAGATTCAATATAAACCTTTTAGTCAAACAATCATGTTCATTTACCTGGTTTGTTATGCCGGTGCTTCTTAGCCTCGGCTGTGACTACTGCCACCAGCAGGGCAGCCCAAAGCCACCGCCGCCACATCCTAAACCATCACACAATAACTTACACAAAAAACAAAACCGCACTTTCAAAAAAAAACACCGTTATTGACAATACATTTTTTTGACGAAATACAACACAAAATTCACAATTATTTTTAAATTATTTCGTAACACGGTTAATTATAAAATTTTATAATAATATACACACTTTTCGCACAAAATAAACGACTAAAACCGAACTAGTGCCGCACAAATACGAAAATGTTTACGAAAAACGTAAATATACTGAATGCTAGTGAGCAACACAACACATACTACTATAAGCACGACTCGCGAGCGACTGAGTCAGTCAGACTGAGTGCAGTGTTGCCGTTTCAAATAAAATAAAGTCTCCAGATCTCGATGTAAAAGTCCCTAGATATTGAAAAAACTGTATTTAAAAAATCCGCTAGAAGTCGCTAAATATTTCAATTTATTCAGTGGTAAGAATTGTAGTATAAATTAATGCAAATTTGGATAATCACGCATTTATTCATATCAGTCATAACTATATCGGCAAAAAAGAAAAGAAAAACGGAAACTAAAGGTTCAAGCAATCAAAAATTTCGTCATCTATTGCGTCAATTTCGACTTCGACCACTTCCAACTGTCTTGAAACAGCAGAAGTTGATGGTTCCACTAAAAAAGCTGACGTGGAAGGTGCTACTGAAGCAGTTGGTTTTTTAAGGCTTGTTGTGATTTTTGTCAGGATATCATCTGGCAGAACATACCTATGGCAATTATGTTTTAAAATTTTAAGCTGATTCCTTATAAGAAGAATGGTGGTTGAAGCCAGTCTGTTCCTCAATATTTTTTTATTATATTCATTTGACTGAACAATCGTTCCTCTTCTGCGTTGGAATGTGGTAATTTTTATGTCAGCAAATTTTGAATCCACGAACACCTCTTTGCACTATTCAACCAGATGGTCTACTTGAGAAATGGCACTGTACTCTGCTACAAATAAAGCGAGCTTACTTTCAGCTTTTTGAGTATATTTATTCGTCCTTGAAGCTGGAGTAAAACAAATTGTTGATTTTTTCATTTCACATTTTTGTTTGTGTTTCTTAGTATCAGCGTGTTTACTTAAATCATTTAATTTGGCGAATATTTCGCATAGAGTAAGGTAAATATTTCGCTATGGCAAAACGAGCAAAAGGCTTTCGTTTGACCGGTAAAAACAGGTTTTAACCACATTTTAACTTCGTCTTGCTTCTCCCATTCTGGTCTATATTTCTGAGCATAAGTTTTCTTTCTTATAGGAATATCCATTTCTACGAATTTGGTATAATAACAACTTGATCATAATATTCACTATTTTACGAAGTACAAAACGCAAGTTTAGTTTGTTTTTCAAATAGGTTTGCCAATAGTTCTCGTATCTTTCTTTAAACAATGGTTATGAATATTAATGGCAGATAAACCGATATTTGAGACTTTGTTTGGTAGAGTGAGAGGCATCGAACCACTAGATAGAACATAACTCTAGCAGGGGATTCCCCAAGAAACCAATAGTCATTCGTGGTGTTACTAGTAACTACATTTAGATTTTCACTAAAATATTTTTGTTATTACATTATTGAAAAAAATGTTTCATTTCTTCTAAGGTCAGCTAAAATCAGCTTTGTATACAAGAAATCGTTAGAAGTCGCTAAAAAAAATTAAGTCGCTAGATGGTAATAAATAGTCTCTAAGCCCATCAAAAATCCGCTAGATCTAGCGACAAAGTCGCTAAAGCGGCAACACTGACTGAGTGAGTGGAGTGAGTCGACTGTGCGAGTCGACTGAACGGACTTCAGGGCAGGGTTCAAATTGTGCTGTGTGGTGTGGACTGTGGTGGACTCTGGAGTTGGACTGACGGACAGGAGTTGAAGGGACCACGGTACGCGCAGGATTACGGGCCCGGGTACTTGTACTATTATAATATTCTGTGCCTGGGTGCTCTAGCCCAAGCCACGCAACAGTCACCCCGGCACAGCCAGCGGATGGGTGGCTGGATCTCTGGATTAGCATCGAGGTTAAATCTAGTTAAGTTACGTCAGAGAACCGGTCATAGTACTTTGACAATCTGTATTGTATTACGGGATTTTCTTTTTAATTCCGCGTCCTAAGGCCGCGGCCGTTTCTACGTCCATTGCCGAGCGCCTGTGGATACTAGCGTTGTAATATGGGATAGTAGGTATATTATCAACAAATAATAAATAAAAAACTAATACGTTGCCACTTTTCATTTAAGTCTTAAAAAATATTAAAAGCACAAGCTTTCTAACATCACACAAATAAAAGCTCGTGCATTTACGAAAGATGTTACTTACGAAAACGTGTATTGGTTCTTATCTTAAAACTGGTTTAAATAGTCTGGCTACTCGACGCTAGATGGAGCGACAAAATTAAAATTTTCTGAAATGAACGAGTGCAATAAAATTATTTATGCCTGACTGTAATTTAGTACTATATGCTAAGGTAATGCATAGTTTTCATTTTTGTCAAACAATTTCAATTTATCAAATTTCTAGTTTAAAAAAAATATATATACCAGCGCCACCTATTCCTTAGTAAGTAAATCACCTCTGTAAGTGTCACTTTTCTACAACTAGATGTCACTGATACTGAAAATAATATGTACAATAATATTTTTTCTTTGTATGATTTATATATATAGGTATAGGTACCAATTATAATACCTATATTGTTCTTTTAATACTAATATTATATAGCTGATCAGTTGGACTTAGATTTTTGCGGAGCGCGTGTCTTTTTAGGTTACCTCTGGCTCTGGGCAAATATTTTTTTGTTACAACAAAGAAACTTTTACAAATAGCTTGTTACATTTACAAAATTACATCAATATATACAGAGGTAAGCGTCAGCGACTGTAGTAGTATGCACTATGTCACAGTCACCAGTCTATCCGGGCCCAAACGCTCAATGCAATACCGAATAAAGTTTCGTACCTTGACATTGGCGAAATCATCGAAGAGCTTCGATGGAGCCACGTTTAAAAAAAAAAGAAGAAGAAAAAGCTGAAGAGTTTGTTTTGTTACATAATCTTATATTCCTAGTAATAAGTCAAACTTTAATATTTATTTACAATAAGAATTACAATATACAAAATTTACATAAATATAGGCTAAAAATATTTACATTACAAAATATCGTTTAAAAAATCCTCCGCGTCATTGCCGACTGGGAAGGTTCCCAGAATGCTGGCTGTGTTGCCACGTTGGATGGCGATACTTATTCTTTGGGCCAGAAAATAGCCAGCCTTCTGGTCCTGAGAAGCATCGATTAGGCGTTTAGCAATGTCTCTATAAAGGCAGCGAGCACTCGGAACCCATGACCCCAGTGTCTCAACCCCAAACGGCCACAAAACCACATCCGGATGTGCTTGGAAGGTGTGAAGGTGCTAAGGTGTCAACGCTGTTTTGTTACCAAACATAGAAACGAAATGTCTTAAAAAGTTACATATGTCAAGTCCTATTACTACACTCAAGGGTTTTCACTTGACGGAATACTCCTCCTGAAAGGCTGAACCGATCTTCGTCAAACTTTGCATGGTGGCAGTAACCATGCTCGTGAGTGCATATATCTGAAATCAGAAACATCGAAGTGACCACGGAGGAATAATCACCGAAAAACCTGTTCCAGGAGGACTTGAACAGTTATACCGAGAGAAATACCAATTATAATGCGCGCGCCATACATATGACCTTAAAAGAGGTCAAATAGACCATCAGTTAAAAAAATATAAATCAGAAATTAAAAAGAATTAAAAATGAAAATTTAGAACCGCGATAGAAAGTCTCGCTTCAGCTCAATTTTGCACCGCGACCCGCCGCGTGCACACCTAGTTAATTGTTACAAATATCCTTAGGGTTATAACGATGGAACACTTATCTACCCAGCACCAATAGGATAGACTACTAATACCTACGCGGAGGAAGTCGCAATAGTTATTAGTCTATAGTCCACACAGGTTTCACTTACATGTAGCAACATTATCCCAGAGTGTTATGCTATATTGGAAACGACTTCCAAAAAAGGAGGTTCTCAACTCGACTACATTTTTTTTATGTTTGTCCGAATATCTCTGGACAGGGTGAACTGATTTTGATTTTTTTTAAATTGATTGAGAACATGAAAACATGAAAGCTACTACTTCCAAAATGGTCGCATTTTAATTTGGTCCCATACCGTCAATTATTTGGTCCCATTTAGGTAATTTGAAGTCGGTTACCTACTTTTTTTTTACTTTTTTAAACTTTCGCGGTTTGTACACATTATAAACTTAAGACTAACGGGTCTTTTACGCGATTATTGAGATAACGAAACGTCGGGTAATAAAGAGGTATGTATATATCTCAATAATCGCGAAAAAGACCCGTTAGTCTTAAGTTTATAATAGGCTTGTGTCCCAAACTTCAAAAATTTATTAAATCTGTAGTTTTGAATCTATATAGTCACAAAAATGTATTATTTTGATTTAAAACAATCATTTACATAGTTTATTTTGCGATCTAAAAATGTATTTAAATTGGTAACGAAAACGCTCCAATCTGTCATGGCGCCTTGGGTGATGTCACACGTTGCGAAACAAATCAAAATGTGTTTGACGAAGCTATCCTGACCAAAAAACGAACGAAGTTCGCTGCAGCGATTAAGCCATAAATTAGTCGTCTAATCGTAATATAAATATTCAAGCGCAAGATCGCTTATTATCGCTTATACACTATAGACTGGACACGCATAGCTTTTTACCTACGACGGAACGGAGATGGTATATGGGTTTGGGGTGAGAGGATGTTTGTGCAAATACATGTTGCCATTTTTCTCGAAAACTACTGGTTGGATTTTGATGCACTTTTTAGTTATGGGTTCAGGTTTGATTGGTGCATGTTCTTAGATAAATGTTACGATGACAACTTACCAGGGGGCGCTGCAGCGAACATTATTTGTGAAAAGCAATGTTGCCAATTTTCTCAAAAACTAATAGTCCGATTTTGATGCAGTTTTCAGTTATGGGTTTGAGTTAGATTGGTACAGGTTTCTAGATAGATGTTACGGTGACAACTCATCAGGGGGCGCTACAGCTAACATTATTTGTGATGAAAATCAATTTTGATGCGGCTTTTTTTTGGAATGGATTTGTAGTTGATTAGTGAGGGTTCTTAAATAGGTGTAACGACAGCAACTTACTAGAAGGCGCTACATTACTATGCTCTTTAAGAATTTTAAAATAAAAATCAAAATTAAAAATTTTGAAAAAACCCACGGCGATTAAAAAGCAATTGAAAAAAGGATAAAATAATTTAAAAACCTCCAGAAAATTAAAAATAAATTGTGTTGGTTAGCCCTTTAACTTTGATATAGGATAAATGCACATCGAAATAATGCGCCAAAACTGCGTTTTGTCCAATCTACTTTTGTTAGATTTATAATAATTTAACTTTAAAATTAACAAAAACGAACTATTAAATTACACATAATCACAGACACAACTTGAACAAGAAGTCAGCTCTTCATACATACTTACTCTATGGTGTGAGAGCGCAACCTGTGACGTCATATTTTCTGATTGGGGTTTGATGTCACGTGACTGAATGCCTAATTTTTTCCAAACTTATTTTCTAAAAATAATAGTAATCTTTATTCTGTCTACTAATTTATATTACTTTTTGTTGTCTATTCATTGGAAATAGTCATAAGAAACATGCACCAATCCGATTTATTCTTAGTGGACACAAGCCTATTGAAGTCGGTTGTTGTGTCAATTTTTGACGTGTACCTTTTATTGGATTGAATTGAGAACGAGAAACTGTATTACGCGGGCGGGTAGAGAGCCGCGGTAATCAGTCATGGATCCTAATCCTACCTAGGTATACAATAATTACCTTTCATAATATACAGACAGGTTTTGTGCCTAGTTTGGGGGAGAAGTTCTATCATGGCCATTTTATTGATGTACAAGTTTATCCTTTATCTCAATAGTGTATTATATATGTAAGGACAACGCTGTCGAGCCACGCATAAGATAAGGTTCCGTAGTTACTCATAAAAGCCTCTATAACTCCTGAACTAACAGAGTTGTACCATCCGTTACTGTAATCCTTCAAATGTTTACATGGACTGCCTTCTTGATTTTTTTTCAGATTTAACGTTTAGATTCTACGAGGTAAGACACTTTTATCGCATTAAACAATGACATGCTCTTCAAAGATCTGCAAATGATTTTAAAAACCTTATAGTTTCGTCATGTCCGTCCGTCCGTCCTCGGCTCTCGTCCCAAACGGTTAGTGCTAGAAAGATGAATTTGCACAGATATGTGTATTTACTACTCCAACAAAGTGCTACAATTAAAATATGAAAAACAAAAATTCTGTGGTACCTCCCCTAAAAGTAAAATGGGGATGGTATTATTTTCTCGCGTCAACTCCGTCGTGTGGGGTATCATTAGATAGGTATTTTAAAACATTGGGAGGTTGCTAAGACAATTTTTGGGTTTAGGGGTGCGTTTGCGAGATATTCAACTTTAAAGCGCATTTTTTTAGTCAAAACAGCGTCCCCCCTCTAAAATACTAAACGGCTAGCTCGAAGAATCTGAAAAAAATCATGATGGTAGTCCATATAATGAACTTTGAAGGAAAACTATTACAGACCAGATGAATTCGTTACTTTAAGAGTTATAGAGCCTATAATGGGTAACTACGGAACTTATGCGTGGCCTGATATGTACTTGGTCCAATGATCTGCTCCCAATGATCAACAGTGTATTCCTAAAGATACCATCGTCCGTCACATTAATCAATCTGTTCGTTCTGACCGTTCCCTTTTCACTTTATCCTGCCACATTTCATTTGTTGTTTGGTAGATACTTTTGTCGCGGTCCTTTGTATGTTTTAATCAAGGCTTTTAATTTACATTCCTGTAAACCTTCATCAAATATTCGGACCGGAGTTTTATTTACACCAGTAGGTATTTATATACCTACTTGCGACCTAGGTATGTATAGGTACCTACTCACTTGCATTTATTAATATAGATAGCTAAGTACATACTAATTATTATAGTGAGTCAACTCATTTGATAAACCGCAAAATACCTACAAGTAGAGTTAGTGTTCTTACCAGATCTACCTCTTTACCATCGGGATGACTTGGGTTTCGCTGGAGATTTTGATGCCTCTAAACACCTTAGTGGATGACGAGAACTTACCTAAGTATCACCCGTGGAATGTGCACGACATAATAAGCGATGTTCTTGGTCACCTGGTGTTGTACTGAACGGAGGAAGGAATCGAGGACACAGGAATAAATTCAATTTTCAAAACTCATACGAAAAACTTATTTATTTTGACGATTACAATATTATTCTCTATAATTATCTATAGTCGCTGAAATTACAACCTGTTTACACACAATATGTATACAAAACGAAGTATGGGAGTGATGGGTGTTCGATTAGTTCGAAATGACAACCCAATAACATACGAACAATAAGCCAAAAATGTAGAATGTCGATAAATTTACAGAGCGTTAACTCGGAATAGTGCGCCGGCGTCGCGGGCCGTACCTAGGTGAGGGTACGAGCCGCGAGGCCGGCTGCGGGGGCAGGCGGACCCCCCCCTGCGGGCCCCGGGCCGCTAGACGAACCACTCGTCCTTGTGCGGCGCGGCACTCAAGCCGCTCGCCGCAGGCGGCCCGCCCGCGCCGCCCCGCACGGGCCCGCAGGGAGCCAAGGGTTTCCCGGCAGCCGCGTCGCGCCCTCGCCGCCCGCTACCGCGTTGCCACCACCATTGCTACTTGCCATCTCTTGTACTGAAACATTAACCATGAGTCACAATGGTGTACCTACACGCAAAACCCACCAAACAGAGAGGAAACCGTGTTAGTCACGCAAACGGATATGTACCTGTGAGTAGGTACGAGTAGACCTGGTTAAGTGGACACCCATTTCAAATTTAACAACGTCAAGCCAGTATTCTAATAGTCAGATACTCATCCATATATTACCTAATCTTAATACTCTTATTCAAGGACCTTTTATGTAACAGTCACGATTGATGATAAAAGATATAAATAAGCTCTGCGAAAGTCTCATAATCATGGATGCCTTAGAACATGCAGGTAATAAAAAACATGAGTATAACTATGAAAATTAACTCTAGATTCGATCTAAAGGTAAGTTAGTTACTATAGGATCAGAGAGATATAGGAGTTCACTTACAATGTAAGCGCGTCCGCTGATTGTTGGCACGATAGCGGCAGGCGCAGCAAGCCGCCGCAGTGGCTATTATTGCAGCCACTACAGCAACTCCTCCGCCTAACGCCACCAATGTGCTGCTAGCGCTGCCTTCTCCGCTGTCTGCAGCATTAAACATAGAACTCATTTCATCACACTATCAAATAACCCCAAAAATACCAAAGACTAGTTGTTCTGTGAACAATTGAGACCTCTCAAGCAGGTATAATCCTCTATGTTAACTTTTTAAATCATTCTGTCCCCATTTCCCCTAATCAGAAAAAGTTCATGATGAAAAAAAAAGGTTTTAAATTAAGAATCCAGAACATACATACGACCAGACTGCTGAACGCAAAACCTCGAAATGTAAACGCTTCGAAATAATTTTCCGGTTGGTAGCTGTGCAGATGTTCAAACTGTTGTACCTATGTACAATACTCTAATCAAGAAGTTGGACTTCTTGATTACACTGTCAGTTCTGTGTCCTCTCGTCTTTGATCGATTAATATCATACCTGGGCATAATACAGCGGTATCTTCATCGGAGCCGTCGGCGCAGTGGTCGACTCCGTCGCAGGTGAGGTCTGCGTGAATGCAGAACTCACGCTGCTTACACCGGAACTCCTTACACCCGTGTTCTGGAACAATTAGGTAATCTAAGGTACATTTGGAGGAATATTCTTCAGAGATTGGGCGTCATGTTAGTTTGAGGTTAACCTGTATCCTGCTAGTGTGCATGAAGAGAGTAATAGAAAGAAATATGCAAAGATCGTTGCAAGTGATCCGTGGTCTCTGCCTACACCACACATTACGTGTATATGTGTAATATGTGTATGTCTAGTGCGAGCTATTCAGTAGCTATAAATGAAGGTTATGGCTTATTATATCCACCCAGCAGTGAGTCATTAAATTACGGAGGATGAAAATTATGCAGACCATTAAATGCCGATCTGGGGAATAGTTGTGTCCTAACCGTAATAGTTTAGTTAACGTATAATTGATATGATGGCGCTATCAAAGCGACTGCTGACGTTCTAGAGATAAAGTTGCAGAGTTATAGTACATATAGTTGAATATATTTTAAAAGCAGTATGCTAACTTTTTCTCAAATAATTTTACAAAAACTATAGTCTTGGTGATCTTGCTTAGTTGCTAGAAGGTCCTGGTGAGGGAACAGTCGCCGTTTCAAGTCCAGCTAGACTATAGTTTTTTATTATTCATATTGTAAAATTATTTGAGACTTATAGGTTTACAACCTTGTCGAATATCTGGAATATCTATGATTAAATATATTATTATTTTTAATATAGCTTTGTTTAGATGAATGTGCTAATTACAGGATTGCTGGTTCAAATGGAATAAAATATTTTTGTGTCGAATAGTCGAGGAAGTCTCTAGTCTCGGCGCTCGTATCGGTTTATCAAAAGCGCTTTATAAAATGACGCTACGCATATCTAATCTATGAATGGTCGTAGTTAATTGGTTAAAAATGTATGTATATAAATTACTATCACCGTATAATAATGTCCCCATTCAAACTGTCTTCGTGGGAAAGTCAAATGAGAGCTATTTACTTCCAATGTAGTTTATTATAGTTTGGCAGCAAATAAATATAACATGTCGGGTTTCAATATTGTATCGAATATCGACTAAAATATAAGGCGGGGGAGCATTAGTAATGGAGTGAACTGAACCGAATATATGCAATTGAGGAAATAATAAGGGACTACATGAAACGATCCCGATTCTAGACAACTCGGTTAAACATCGATATACAAATAAAGTAAGTAACAAACCAAAAACGTTACAAACAAGCAGTGAGTTTTAACAGAGTCAACACAACACAAAATTACTTCTTTATTGCTAAAGGGGAAGACAGAGGCATCCATTACGCCCATATTTCGTCAGTCACTGTTTGTCCCACGTGATTGGGGGTGAGCGTAATCTAGCCTCATTTTCGAGGAGGTTCTCAATTCGACTGTATGTGTTTTTTGTATATTTGCTACCTTATTATATACTTTGAACTGGGAAAACCGATTTTGAATTTTTTTTTTTAAATGGATGGAACTATTTTCCAAGTGATCCCATTTAAATTTAGTCCCATTCCGAGAATTATTTGGTCCCATTTTGGTAATATGAAGTCGGTTGTTGTGTTATTTTTTGACGTGTAAGTATTTTAAGCAAAGCTTTTGAGAATTGTATTACTGAAACAACATAGATACTTAAAATAAGTATATGTTGTACATTTTACACCTTCCTTAAAGTTCCAACTGATAGTTTCTGATATTATCGCGATTATACTTGAAAAATTACAAGCAAACCAAATTTTTGCTCCCTGCTTTATAACCCTGACCATATTTCTAAAATCGGATAATACAACGCCATTTAAAAATGTTCGCTTCAAACTGGACAATCAAATTGCTGACGCGACATTGGTGGCAAATTTGGGCATTCTTTGTCGAGTAAAAATCCTGTACAAAGGTCCGAACAATAGCAACCGCAATCCCCAACCAGATATTTAACGATTACTGTTAATCGCCCACCCCAAAAGCTTTAATTGTGTCCTTCAACATCTGAGAGATGGAAAACATAAAGCGAAACAGTTGGTACAAATATACAAATGTTTTGAGAAAAGCTTTTGATCTCGAAAGAGAAATTGTTGATTGTTTCTCCCCAGAGCTTGTACTCGTAGCTACATTTAATCTACAGATACTCGTAGGTAATAAAGGTGGTTGTCTTCACCGCAGTATGTATGCAAGGTATTGTTTAAAATTTTATTCTCGTGTCTCAAGGGGTGCCTCGCATTTTTGTTGCATAATTCAATGGCATGCGAGTCCTTAACATATTGTGCTTTGTGAGCAAGCCTGAAGCGTTGAGGGGAATTTTAAAGCTCGAGCATAAATTCAAATGCATTGTTATCAGGTTTAAGAAGATGTTTAATGAAGAATTTGTGTTGGCACGGGAGCAAAATTTGCTCGTTCAAAGGAAATGTTTCAAAATTATGTTTACAACATTTTAACGTGATTGAAAAGTAGTCGGCCTAACACTGATCCATTTAGTTCTAACAATCAAATCTACTCACATTATTTAGTTCAGTTCAGACCTGTTAATTGTGTGAAGTTTGAAACGTGTGCGATAATTAGTTTTAATTTTATAAATTTATTAACAAAGCAATCTGACATCATTTCCGCAAATGGAACAAATCGAGCAGCGTGCTGTCATTAAGTACCTCATACGTCGTACCGTCGTACCGTCATAAGAAGGGGCTGTCATCACATTAGGGGATTGCGCTCTTTCATATTCGTCCGTCAAAAAATGGATAGCAGAATTCAAGCGTGGTAGAGAGAGTGTGAAAGACGAATCCCGCTCTGGAAGGACTTCGACGTCCACTACTGACGAAAATGTTAAAAAAATACTCGACTTAATTATGGGAGACCGCAGATTGAAAATTAGAGAGATAGCCTAAATTATAGGCATCTCTTATGAACGTACTCAAAACATAATAGTCAACGTGTTGGGTTTCCACAAGGTGTCTGCGAGGTGGGACCCTCAAAAAAGTTATTGACCAAAAATATGACAATAGTCGCTTCGCTCAATTGCATGCTGCAGCGCAGTACCACGGCAGCGACCGCAGCTCCTAGTATATATTGAGCTGAGAAAGTGTCATTAAAATAGCACATAAAAATGTATTATGTGCTTTGCAAAATCTTTCAAATATGAAGATGTGCCGTTTAAATCCCTGTGTGATATTAACAGAACATCACAAATCAAATTTAGAATTAAAAAATTCTAGAGTCTGCCAATTTAAATTTATATCTCGAGTCTGCCAATTTAAAATAATTTTGGGTATCTTCGGCAATTCGCAAGTGATTCAAGATGAGGTGCGAATATTTCTAGTGACTAGCAAGTTCTCGAAGGGTCGTTTACTAGGTATGTCCTAATGGGCTAAGTTCAGATCACAGTTCACTATCGAAAACTTTGTGTGAACCAAGTTGCAGTTACCTGCTAGAACAAACGTTTGATTTGTTTAGTTTGAGTGGTAAAACCTTTTAGTTGTCATCTAAACTTCTTCTAATGCACCTAAATCTTTGGGTGGAATAATATTATTTTGAATTATTGACATAAATTCTTATGATTTTTTATTCAATACTAGCACGACGTTATTGAATGATCTTGGCATCCTTCTTTAGCTTCTACAACTGTCATAAGTCTCCTGATCTTTATTTAAGACGTCTGCGATTTCGTTGCTCTGCCTATATTTAGAGATGATTGCAATTGAATTGAAAGAGAACTATCGCAGACTCTGCCCGAGATCTTTCATTTCCACGATTCATACTATAAAAAGTTAGCATACTCATTGCTTTAAAAACTTTATCAATTATAATTATACTTCAAGATTAATCGGCTCAATTTCACTCACTAAGTTGTAATAAACCATTAAAAGTTGGTCCTTCCCTGGATATTGTCATTGATGTAATAAGAGTTCAGATTTACGTCCACGACATAAAAATGATATGAAATCTCGTCCGATCCAGGTCGGTTTAATGGTATTGCGTTATTATTACATTGATAACTGACATTCGGTACTAATTGTTTTTTATGACCATAATGTTTGATACATTTACAGGTAAGTAACTGGGTTATCATTCTATTAAATCAAACTTTCATCAAGGTTGTGTCATATTCATGACCTAAATTCTTTTTATAAATTATAATATTTAGGAGTACCTAATCGGTAATATAACTGTATGGTATTGAATTTGATCCCCGGTTCGGTTAATATTAGTACCGGAGTTGAATATATTTGTATGCATTTCCAAAATTAGTTCAACGAACGAGGCTCCATAGTACTCAAAAACGAGAATTGACTAGCCCTTAACCGCGAGTTCGTCAGGTTAATAAAGTGACTGGCATAATGTGAGCTTAATAAACACCCTGTCTAACCCTTCGGTAATTGTCTTTCTATTCTGTATCAATACTTTACTTCAGATTTCAATTTCATGAAGACATTTATGTAACATCGCTTATAGCTGAGTGAACATTAAATATTTTTCCTGAAGCACTCGAGCCAACACAGATTCGGACAATGGCAGTTATTTCTTGTCTTTGCAAAGGCCTTTGATACGGTGTGTATTGAGTTTTGTGCGAATAGAACAGGATACTGATATTAAATGTTTGGGTAGGTATGTATGGATTTTTATTTTCTTGTAAGTAGTATATACTATAAATATAAGTTACAGGCACATACATAATGGATTAAGTGTACATACTTTTACGTGTTTATAGCAATTATCTATTTCGGATAGAAATTTAAGAATAAATGTCGTTTTATCCCAATAACAAAAATAGAGAATATTCTTGCATTCACTTCAACTTGTCTATACTACTACTACGATGTAAACCCACACTCAATAAACCACCTCACAATGCTATCAAATTTAAATAAAAGTATAATATATTTCCCGAACTCAGCATCCTTCTTGTTCTTTTGTATAGAGGATATGGTTATGTTTACAACCAAATCCTTTGGAGTATGTTTTTCTACTCAACGAAGTGGAAAATCAAATTGTTGTAGTTGGCTCAAAGGTGAAGACGAAACAAACGTTTCCGCTTCAATAATATTTTTAGGTAAGTTAATTGCTTCCTTTGTCTCTCATATTAATACTTGAGCGAAAGAGATGTCTCCATATTTGTAATTAAATTACGGAGATGTGTTTCATGTCTTTGTCTTTGAAATATTTCTGACGATAAAGTTCGCCTTTGAGATATAATTTAATTATGTGAGTCAAAAGCGATTTATGTACTTAGAATGTTGAGTTAGAATGAGTAGGTATTGAATTTCTAGAACTAATGAAACTTCGCTTCACCCACTCGGAATATTTTTCTGTAGGTAATAAAATATAATATCTGCTATGGATTCCGAATCAAATTTCAGCAAAATCGAATGCGGTGCACAAAGAAACAAAACGTACATAAACACGATAGTTTGTATGGTTGTATTTATGGCTCCAAATATGCCCAAAGTCAATGTTGTTTGCCCCAAACCTGGACCCTACCGGGCCGCAGGCTAGCGAAGTTACCGAAGCAGTTTGAATAATCTCATCTTAAATCTTAACTAACCCTGTCGCACATCTGTTTTTCTTCCATTTCCTCAACAGAGATTCATAGTGCACGAGTAATTAAACAATTTGCTGCCCCACAGTTGGAGGGGTTGGAGGAACGGGTGGAAATTGATATAATTTAGTTGAGTAGTCGGAGCACAGTGGTGTTGGCTCATTTCCCGTTATTATGATCTACACAGTAATAATATTTTGGCTCAGTTTCGTGTGAAAGATGTTCAGCAATTAAAGCTTTAGTTTATTGGTTTTGTTCTTTGAGTAAGCGCAGCTAATTGAAATTGCTTTGGGTTTTATTAAAATTCAAGCTATTATGTTTATTTAAATTATTAAGAGGGTTCCAATTAAGTATTGATGAGCGACGCGAGCGTAGCGAGCGGAGCTACTTATCAGGTGACTCAAATTCAACTCGATGTGAAATTGTTTCTCGAAAACTACCCAACCCATTTTAATGATTTTATGACTCAAAAATCAAGAATGAGAATGCTTGATTTTTGAGGAGCAACCTGCTCCTGTTGTTCGAGACCGAATTTTGATTTAGGACCCTCAAAAAAAGTTATTGACCAAAAATATGTCAACAAACGATTTCATGATTTTTCACTCAAAAATCAAGCATTCTCAGGAGCAGGTTTTGTTCGAGACCGAATTTTGATTTAGGACCCTAAAAAAAAGTTATTGACATATTTTTGGTCAATAACTTTTTTTGAAAACCTGCTCCTTATAGATTGATAAATGCCTTAATAAAAATAGTCGCTTCGCTCAATTGTATGCTGCAGCGCAGTACCACGGCAGCGACCGCAGCTCCTAGTTATTTATAGGTTTAAAACAGTAGCTAGACACTGTCCTAGATAAATAGGATGAAGAGTAGTTTATTTGTATTGGAATTATTGTTAATAAGTATTGTGGTAATCCTGTATCAATTGGATTTATTACAAGCTTTTATTTACTTTCACCTGTCCCGATGTAGGTTTGTAATCAAATCTTGCAAGTTAAATTTAACACACTTCCTGGTTCCCGATTGAACTGAAACCTTGCACCCGTGTGTAAGTCGCATGACAATGCAACATTACGATGTAAACATTGCCCTCTCTAGGATAGTCCACTGGTTTTGTGCTAATAATTTATTATTAAATGAAAATAAAACTAAATGTGTAAGATTCACCTTACCTAATGTAAGACTTGTTAAAACCAGTGTTAAGGTTAGGGATGATATAATAGAATTGGTCGATGACACTGTCTTTCTGGGCATAACGTTAGACTCCAAATTGCAATGGGGGCCTCATATCGGGAAAATTTCGGCCAGGCTTAGTTCAGCAGCCTATGCTGTCAAAAAGATCCGACAACTTACAGACATTAAAACGGCGCGTCTTGTCTACTTCAGCTACTTCCACAGTATCATGACATATGGCATACTACTGTGGGGTAACGCTGCCGATATTGAATGCATCTTTGTGTTGCAGAAGAGGGCTATCCGGACTATCTATGGAATGGGGTCTCGGGAGTCATTAAGAGATAAGTTTAAGCATATTAACATCCTTACAGTGTATTCACAGTATATTTATGAAATTTTATTGTATACCCACAAGAACAAAAGTAAATTTGTGAAAAATAGTGATAATCATAATCTAAACTTAAGAAATAAGGATAAACTGGCTGTTCCTAAATTTAGGCTTCATAAAGTGAGTAATTCTTTTGCGGGGAACTTTATTCGAATGTACAATACATTGCCAACCGAAATAGCAAATTTATCTGTCAATAAATTTAAAAAACTAATAAAAAGTAAATTGTGCCATAAAGCTTATTATAGTATTAATGATTTCTTAGATGACAAGGCGGCCTGGCTGTAACAACGTAACGAATTGCTCCTTTCTAAATAACTCTGTATTAGATTTAAGATGAAATATTTTGAAAAAAGCCGAGCTGAGTTTCTTGAGGGCTCTTCTCAGTCTCGTTGCATTTTGGAACCCTCGGTAGAGTCACACCAACTTCTGACGAATCTAAATAATTTTCTGAAAATTTCAAAGATAATAAACGTTATTTTATTTTATATTTTATATTTTATTTTATTATGATGATAAAAGCTTTATTAAAAAAAATGTTTTTAATTAAGTAATTTTTAAGCGTTTTTGCATTTGGTGGCGCAGTGTAGTGTCGTGTTTCGATCTCCGGGTCCCTACAAATTATTTGTGTGATCTGCATAATTTATACTGATTTCGGAGTTTGGGTGCTTCTATGTTTATTATGATATACATATTTACAAATATATTACCTATCTATCCACTTATTTATATTGTTACACTACCCACCATATTTCTCATAATTCCATTCATCTAGAGGTTGCCTGGCAGAGTACGTTGCTTAGCGATAAGGCCGCGCCTTTTACGAGTACATTAATCTTCTACTATCTAGTACTAAATGGCGTAGTGCATTGTCCCAAATCCTATTCCTGTATTCGTGGATGTACAAGAAATAAGTAAATAAGTATCTATGTGCAACGTAAGAGCCATCTGCCAGGAACCCTTCAAACCTTATTTTTATTTTTATGTGTTCAGTTTATTTGCAATATGATCTATTTATTTATTTATTTAATGTATATTCTCTATTTATTATCATACTATCATTTTTTTATTGTTTATTTTAGTTTTAATTTGTGGGAGGGGGGCGCCATCTCGTCATCAGGCCCTCTCTGAAAAACAGCGCTGTCTAACAGCATCAAGCTGAGAGTGGGCCTAGTTTTTTACACAGATAAGGCACAAGGTGGTTGCACTGGCGCGGTTCACGGGTCACCTACCTTAAACTTAACTTTTTTTTTTTATGTTTTGTTTTTGTGTAGGTACTTACCCTGTATTTCTCTGTATTTCTGTGTGTCTGTATCTGTGTGGAAATTAAAAGCATTTTCTTTCTTCTTTCTTTCTTTCAAACCACGTCGGTTAACAACTTCGAAACATATTTATGAACCCATAAAGACATTGCTGCAGAAAACCGCCGTGAGTTTCATGGTATTTTTAACGATCAATTTATGATTACCTATTTTTTACTAGGGTTTTGTGTCCAAGATAAGGATAATGTGCCATCAAAGTTCATGATACTCACTGGGGTCCTTCACGGCGGTGATGACGAGCCGGAACCCGTTGGCGTCAGTCCCCCAATTGTCGGTGACGTACTTGAGTGTCACGAAGTTGCTGCGGGTGAACAGCGCTCCAACCTGCTGCTTGGTGTTGCGGCAGGACAGGTCCGCCTGAAAACAAATGGGTTGTCAAATCATTTTGTGCTTCGATACATATCATTTGTATTGGAAAGCAGTCAGTGCGCTTAAAACTAATTTGTTGTATGGTAGCGCCCTTCAATATTTATTATATTCTGTTTTGTAGTAAGTAGGTACCCATTTATTGTTATAGCATCAGAAATACATAATTTGTGAAAATTTCAACTTTCTAACTATCACGGTTCAGTTGCGTAGTTTTAGTAATAGAGTTATTTGAAAAAAGAGGTTATTCAATTCGACTGTAAATATTTTTATAATTTATGTTTGTTCGCGGAAACTTCGTCGTTTATGACCTCCTGTTACGTGGGACTAAAAATACTGGCAAATCGTGGGTGTGTAATGCACCTCTGCCTACCCCTTCGGGGATATAGGCATGATATGTGTGCATGTATTATTTTGTATCCCTGAGTAATATAGGATACTTTTTATTCCGGTAATGTGTTAGTACGGGCATCGGGGACGAGAACCTATATCACGCAGACGGAGACGCTTTAATCAGCTAGTGTAAATAAATAAATAAATAAATATGTTAGGACAATTCACACAACGCCATCTAGTCTCAAACTAAGCAGAGCTTGTGATATGAGTACTAGATAAACTGATATAAATACTTATATACAGCTAGTATGTAATAAACATACAAACATTTTCATTAATAAATATACACAGCACTACAAGTACTGTATATTCCTAATCAAACATCAAATCCAGCCAAAACACACTGACAGACAATTCCATTTGTCTGTCAAGTGCTATTGGCTCGGGCAACGGCACACAACGGAAGTGCCAATATGGCCGACGTCACGTTGACATATTACGATTTGTCGTTATTCTGTATTGCACCCACAATCCAAACTTGTACTATGATGGATAGTAAATAGAGAGGCTTAAAATTAGATTAACACTTTGCAAAGTTTAAGCAAAGCAATACCGGCCAGGTCGGTATTGAATGGTCTTAGGACATTGAGACCTTACCGTGCCTCGGAGAGCACGAAACATTATGATATGGCAGTTCGTAGGGGTAGTTAGAACCCTAAAAATCCGACTGTATTACTACAGAACTGCGATATTGCCATGGGTTATGGAGGTCCGATGGCGTCACTTTCAGATAGAAAATATCGAAGTTCAGCCGCACAGTTATACTGAAAACCCGACCCAAACTGAGTTGGGAAAAGGCTCAGTGGATGACGAAGGGTAGTAAAAATGCATAGGTATGTAATAAAATTTAGCTCGGGAGTTCGGCTTTTGAGGCCGGCGCCCAGCAATGGGAATTTCGGAGTTTACCTATTCGATTTTAGAATGATATTGATTGCTTGGTGCCAATTCCAACGGATACCTACATATTACAGGCTCCGCAGGGCCGAACTTCGTTGCTTTGTGATTACAGGGATAAAGAGTATCCATAAAACTTCCCTTTCAATTGGATCCCACCAAAATTTTAGGGATCAATAAAGTAAGTATTGTTATCTTTTATATTATCACTATTAAGTCCCGTTTAGATACCTTATGAGGGAAATAATGAAAATCTATGTATTTTTATTCCGCTGCCTCACTAACAAAACTATGCTGATTATAAATTATTTGAATCGATTTAAGATTTAAAGTAAAATACCTTTTATATAATAAGAATAATAATGAAACGTTTTTGTAAACTAGCAGAACCAGGCTAGGATTACCTACTGTTACCCTCTGTACCCCGCCGCTTGTTACCAATCAAGTAACTAGTCTCCCACAGCGCAGTCTACAACACCCCACTCCGTGCCGTCCCGTTCCCACGATGTTCAATCAAGCCTTACTGAGCCACAGACGGAGTCTATATAAATTGCTGGAATTCGCTTGATTGCTCATGCGCCAGCAATATTTTCTTCATCGAACGGGGCTTACAGACGATGTCCGGAACATATCCCTGTCATATTTTAGCGAGAACGATATCAAAAACGTGACTACTCCCAGATTACTTTATATATCAAGTCTAACCGGACACGAACCACCCTTTTACAATTCAAAAAATTCTTCTTTTATACCTTTAGAGCTTTTTTATATTAAAAGTTCTTATAAAAAGAAGAATGGTATAAGAAGGGTTTTGTTATGAAAAAGGGGCCTTAAGCCGGTGTAACAGATTTTAATAGCTATCTATCGCTCGCTAAAACACGCCTTTAATTACTTACTGAAGAGAAATTTGTTTTAACCCTTGGAAGTTTGTGCAAAATGAGTTAACGAGTTCTGTGTCAACAAATAGCTACGTACTTGTTTGTAACTAACTAGTTAGTTTTACAATCCTGCATAAAAAGCACTTTTCATTATTCTACAGAGCATTCAGACAGTTCCATTTTAAAGTTTACAAAAGAAATAGGCGTCCAACTTTTATTCGCTTTTGTTGGGAAACACGTAATAAAGTTTTCACGTTGTAAAAAAAAGTTTTTTTCAAATCGGTTTAGACATCTTCGAGTAATCAGTACATAAAAAAATATTCAGACGAAATCAGAGCTTCCTTGTTTTTAACGCCGTCACTTATAAATAGGATTATAATTTGATAAACATAACCAAATATTCATTATGTGTTTCGGGGGCGTCCCTTCTATGTTGTTTGGGGGGGGGGTGAAGCCCCCCCTTTGAAGCTTTAAAGAGCGCCCCTTTCCCGGGCCGCCGTCGCCAAACTGCAAAGTTTCTGCCTATCCGGGAGGACCGGTTAAGGCGAAGGAGAAACACCGTGGATAGGTTTTAGTGGGTAGTCCGGCCCGCCTTGCGTCCTAGGGCCGGGAGTCCCACACGAAGCCGTCCCGCTCCCCCCCGCCGTGTGACGGTGAAGTGCCTAAGTGCCTAAATGCATCACCGATCACGTTAAATAAAACCAAATATCCATTAAACCACACGGCATCAAATTTTCTGAACTTTCTGAAAAATTTCTGTACAAAATAGATTGATGAGGTTTTCACCAATAAATAGAAAGTTTTCTGAGGGATATTTTTCTTTTAAGTCGACCGCGTATTTCTAATTACATGTCCAATTATTTGGCAGACAATTTAATTTACTGTTCAAGCTTTCCCGATGGTGTATTGGCTGCAAAGGTTGTTCTCTGCAGCGATGGATGGTAAGGTGAAATTTAAAGGTATTCTACGTATATTTCAGTGAAATTCTCAAAAGTCTGCTCCTATTTACAGAATATGTTTCTTGCAATTTGGTCGCGGCGCTCTGTCGCCAACCTTAAGTCCACAAAGCGCAACTATGCTGAGAGTTTATTTAGTCTGAGCGCCATAAGTCTCCTCACAGCATCACGTTTCAAAGTTCCCGTCTTGTAACTACAGCCGGTCATGAATTCTGAATAGCAAGTAGGTGCAATCTTCACGAGCATTGTGCAAAAGCACTAGGCTTTGTCATGCTTTTGTTCGCAATCCACCTCTTTATAATACTGACATTTATGTTGTTGAAACGTTTATTTTCGTGACATGACGGTGTTTGTTAATTTGTTTGTCAGCTCATCTTAGATAAAGGAATTTATCATCAAATCAAAGAAACTAAGATACTGTTTTTCCTGGGATAGATTTCTGTAGGAAACAAAGGCAAATTAGGTCAAATCGGCAACATTTTAGTTAAACATCGAATCGATCGTCTAAATATAAAACCCCTGCTGTTAATTAAAAAAATGCTTTAAGAACAAAAGAGCAATTAATGAGATATTTTCATATTGGATACTTGACGAGGATTGAAGAGACTGAAATGTATTAGTTTAATAATTACCTACAGGTATTTGTACAGATGGATCTGACTTATCGCTTCAATTTAGACCAAAATCTTCGACTTTAGTATTAGTAGTTCAGATAAGCATTCGCATCATCTGATTAATGTAATTTTGTCAGTGTAAATCTTTAGATTTACACGAAGATTTACACTGACAAAATTACATTAATCGACGTTATAAGTCGCACATTGATAGGTATGATCGCAAACGAGGTTAGTGGAGGCTCTTGGTCAGTCGCCAGAACAATCTTCCTACTAAGGACCATGATTAGAGGGCGGCTTAAAACATTAAATTCACACAAACACAATAATTTTATTGGTCCAATACTTCCGTAAGTTAGGGATTTTTGGATGTTAAAGTTACTAGCGAAACGTGAATTTATTATGTCTCTGCAAAGAGAAAAGCAGGTGTGATTTCATGTACATAGGTTTGCCATTAGAAGAGCGCGTATACCCGCATAGTTGCCTAACTATTTAAAGCTGTCTATCACATTGTTAGTTATCCTTAACCCTGTCTCCAGATAGTTCACTAACTACAGGTGGTTTAACTAGAAACTTCTAACCTTTGTGCGTAACGGATCCTGGTAAATAGTTACTTTGAGGTTGTTCCATTTATGTTACGTTGTTGGGATGTTGTTGGCAAAAAATGTGTTGAGTGTTTCAGAACGGAATGCAGAAGTTTCAAATGTTTGAGGTTTCAACGTGCAGTATTGTTGAATAATGAAATCAAGTTTCGAAATTCAAATTTATTGTTTTGTTTTTGTCATGCTTCTGTTTCAGTGGGAATGGTGTCGCCTGTAGACACAATAAGCTAACGCAAGTGAGTCCTATATCTTTTCCGCCGGGCGCCACTGGAAATACCTTCTGCGTGTGAACCAGAGACGCCCGGCAACAGACGTTAGAGCGGCCGCGGCCCTGCGCCGCGTAATTAAAAAAAAAAATTGTAGAACGTTGACTTTTCTCTGGTACCATAACCGCCTCACAGAGGGCACCACTGTAGAACGGGGTGGTAGAGCGGGGAATTGTCCGTACGTTCGACCGTCCGTCCCTACCTCCGTCCGTCCGTCTATCACCAGACTTTTTCTCAAGCACTTTCTCATGAACCGTGATAGTAAGACAGTTGAAATTGCTGTAGCCGCTATAACAACAAATACTAAAAAACCGAATACAAAATATATTTTAGGAGGAACCCTTCGTGCGCGAGTTCGACTCCCACTTGGCTGGTATTTTTAGATTCGCTCTTTCTACTGTACAAAATTGGTCTGTAAGTATGTATGTCAAGGTTGATCTTTGAAACTTCTATTATTTTTTAATTGTCGGCAAGTTAAATGCTATTGTACATGGTACAATCATCATTAGTAACAGTCCATCATTCCGACAGAGTGTGAATAGCGTCTGGAAGGTTGACTCCACCTCCCCATCTATCCTACGAGCCTGGTACTTAACGGTAGTTTCGCGTGGTACACGATATATTGATATTTAACTGAGCTAATAAAATGCACCTTTATTAAGTTTTTAGGGAGTATACCAAGGTGTATTAATCCATGACTTTAATTGAGAACATTATAATATTAGACTAACTGATCTCCCCAGCACTGACTGCGTGCTATAGTTTATTCGTTCCGAATTCCTACGAGAACACATCACCGGGTTTAAAAGGACTACTCAGGCATAACACAGCTACACTAAACTTGACCTAAACCAATAATAACACATACAAAAGAAGTTTTAAGTTCAGATATCTATGACAATATAACAAGCCATTGATTCCTTTAAAAAAATCCGAGTCGTCACGAACGGCCTTGGCACGGCGCTGATATGAAGGATAGGTTTTATTAATTCTGAATTATAACAACCGCCATTATATGACCAAAATACATTTATTAACATACGTTACGAAGCAGAATCGTATTGAATACCTCATTATAAGTTCCATTTAAATTTACCCGAGTACAGACTGGTATAGTGGCAACTCTGATGTGGATTTTCCAAGTTGGCAATAACTTTGGCTTTTGTCAAACATCGCTGTGAATACGGGCATATATTTCTCGTCATATGAAAGTTTTGATTCACTTCCCGCTTGAATGTCGAAGTGATTGGACGTGTTTTGTTTTAATACGAGTACGTCCCATTGGATGTTAGTCTACAATAAAAACATATATTTTTTTATAAAAAGAAACGAAGTTCCTATATGTGATTTTGTCGAACAAATAAGTAGGTATTTTTATCCGCAAATTTTACAGAAACAAAATTGTTAAAAAATTCTCATAAAAATAAAAAAATGTATAAAAGGTGACATTTCAATAAAAATATCCACCCAGACAGTGTTGTATTGACGGCGTTATCTTATTTATCTATCTTACGACTTCCGTCAAACACAATATTTACCGATAATATTAATTCACGATCTTCAAAAGTAAAACATTTGAGTTTGGGAAAATAAATGTTACGGGGAAAACTTCGTGGAGGTACTTACAAAAGATCCAAAGCGCGCTCAACCTTTGTTCATAGCTAAGAACTTTGTTAAATTTGAATTTAAAATGTACCAAAGTTGCATCTCAATCAGTTCTTTAATTACATGCGATCACCTGGTGGCTTTAGTTTGTGTTCATTGTTAGAACTTCGTTTGTTTTGGATTGTTTACAAGAAAATTTAAATGAAGTTTAGAGAAAAGAAAGGAGTTTAATTTGACTAAAGTGTAAGTACTATTCCCTATTCTGTGACTAAAGCTCCTTTCTGTAGACCGACAGTAAGATTGAGTCACTTCATTTGCTCATTGCTCGTTCATGTGTCATAACTTGGAAACCCGTACACATGTACCTATGTGAACAAAAATGAAGCTGCATTCTTACTCTTCCTTGCAGATTGGTCCAACATTTTTCCAAAACGTAGAAAGTCCCATCAAGAAAACGTCTCGATTTGTCGTGTGTCCCAGATGGAATATGATGGACCTTCATGACATTGTTGATTCTATCTGTGCTGTTATTAACACTAGGTTTAATTAAAGGAAAAGTGAAATGGAAGAAGACTAATGAGCAGCTTAGACCAAAATAGGATGCTGGTCACCCAGACTAGCTTCTTCAGCTTCTAGATCGTACTAGAAACTGAAGGAGCTGCACAAAGTTATACCAAAATGAAAGGAAAAACTAGGTACTGCATAAACCAGCGTAGCTCTTAGGTTAACAAAAAAAAGACCAGTCAGCAATCGCCATAAAACTTCAACAATTATTAATTTACAATAGTCGAAAATCAAAAATCTGATTGAATCGCATTTTCTAAAAGCCGATAACAAACGTCAATAAAAACTACCAGCCAAAAAATTTGCAGAGTGATGAATACAGAGCTTCTCCCACTGCATTCGTTTTGCACAAGAATCGTGTAAATTAAATAATTCCCCAACAGGGTGTGAAGTAAATGAAGATGGTATGATGCGGTATGCGAGGACCGCGCAGCAATATGCCATCCAATTTAATATCCCTCGGAGGGACATCGCATGAATCTATAATGACCTCCGGGGACTACGAAATTATACTAATTAGTTAAATCGTGACTTGAGATGTGATAAAGATGAGTTGGAAATTCTGCAATAATTCATGACTTAGTAATTAACACTGGGGTACCTTCTCTGACGCCATTTTGCTATATCTAAAGTAGCTGCAGTAATATTTTGATATCGTACCATTAACTGGACTTCTGGACTATTTAATAGCAAGTTCTTCAATCCACAGTCGTTTTTGATGAAGCTGGTCTCGTTGTGGTTTAAACCTCGTCAATCCACTAAAAATTAAGTTGCGGTACTCTGATGACAATTAGAGTGGAGGGAGATACATAATGAGGTCGGTCGGTTTCGGTTGTTGACAAATTAATTCACTCCTAAACTGTCCTCTCCATTTATTTAATGGAAATTACGGTTGTTGTTAACTTGAATGTTATATGTATTGGGATTCATGGTACTTCATGAAACAAACGCTATTTAAACGTCTATAGCTACGAGTATGATTTTAGATTTTCATTGGGGAAGCGCCACTTTCACGGACACAGATTTAAAAAATGTTGATCCATTTCTGAAATAACTCTTACACAAGGTTGACTGAAAACGGTCTGCATTAAATATTCTTTTTGTATAAAAAAATATTTTCCGGATTCCTTATACTGGAAGAGCGACTTCTCCCGCTAACTGCAGTACCCAGTTGCATGGTAGATCATATACCTAGCGAGTGGGAAAGCTAACTACCTATTTAGCACAAACCTTAGGTGGTGATGTGGCATGTGCGCCATCATACACCAACAGATGGTCGTTGCAGTCCAGCTGCAGCAGTTCGAAGTGCAGCATGAACCTCTGGAGGATGCTGTGCGTCTGGAATGTTACCAAGCAGTCCAGGTTGCGCTCGTTGCGCGACCAGACCACGCCTCCCTCGACCTTGCGGTACTGGCGCTGGAGGAAGTGGTCCTTGCATATTGATTCCATATAATCTGAGAACAATTAAAAATGAATATTAAAAGGATGAATTGAATAACTTTGTGTTTTAAATTATAAAGGGCAGAGAAGTTGCACCAAAATCTTAGGACCGTAGCTAACCTCACGTGCAAATAGTCAACCTCAAGTAGATATTCAAAGAAATATATTTATTTACAATAAGAATTACAATATATAAAATAAAAATAATTATAGACTAAAAATATTTACATTTCAAAATATCGTTTAAAAAATCCTCCGCGTCATTGCCGACTGGAAAGGTTCCCAGAATGCTGGCTGTGTTGCCACGTTGTATGGCGATACTTATTCTTTGGGCCAGAAAATAGCCAGCCTTCTGGTCCTGAGAAGCATCGATTAGGCGTTTAGCAATGTTTCTATAAAGGCGGCGAGCACTCGGACCCCATGACCCCAGTGTATCAACCCCAAACGGCTCAAATATGTAATCACCTGCTAGGTTAGCATATTTACGCCGTTTAAAGCCTTCAGCCGATGCAGCAGCAGCGCCGGCACATCCGGATGTGCTTGGAAGGTGTGAAGGTGCTAAGGTGTCAACGCATGTAGCGTCCCACACCAAAGGCCTTCCCATCTTCCACGGTAGCAACGACATACCGTCCGGTCTCTTTCCATCGCTTCGTGCTAAACCATTTGGTTCGCGTACGGCCGGAAGACCTGCGGTGGAAAGAGCCCTACGAATTATGTCGTTTAGAATAGCGTGCCGAGGTATACGACCTGCGCTTCTGCTACAAGAAAGGCCATGGTGTCCCAGATTATCGACAGCTACTCCACAGGTGCAATGATGCGGGGATACACAAGTTGTACCCAGCCGAAGGCAAGTGGCAATGCGGAAGGTAGTGTCGTCCAACATTGTACCGATGTTGGGCGATGGGAGCGCCTGGATCCATAACCCTGACTCCCATTCTCCAACAGCTAGTAGGCGTGCACGCTCTGAAATATTGACAGAAGTGTCAATTAGTGTATTAATTCTCAATTTACAGAGCGGTGAATCCCACAGTCGCTGTGAGCCTACGCGTGAGGGCAGGTCAGTGTCGGGGCAAGACATCCTCCAAGCATTTATGGCATCGGCCTTGCATCGCACCTCGGAATCAATCAGTGTATTTGACAAAATTTTCCTGACTAATTCTTCGGTGCTATGGACCGACGACAGAAATGCTGGCAGACTGACATCTGTGACTCTGCGAATACCTAGCCCGCCCAAGCGAACTGGAAGAGACGCTTGGACCCAGGCCCGGTCATTAATATTTACATTTAAAATTTTACACAAAGAATTTTGTATTAAGTTGTCTAGTCTGCCCAAAATTTCTACATTTTTCCAAAATTGTTATTCGGGCTGAAACTCGTTCTTTATTAGGGCTAAATCTTGTAAAACTGTCTCTACTTTTCCCCCTAAAATCCCGTCGTCTAGATACCAAATGTTAAATTTGGATTTTATTTTTTGAATTATTGGGTTAATGGCCAAGCTGAAGATGACTGGTCCCAACGGATCACCTTGCTGACATCCAACGGCTGAATTCAAAAGGTGGTCTTTATAAATTAATTTTGTTGGCTGACTATAGCATTGCCAAAGAAAATTAAATATTTTGGGGGTTTCTAATTTGGCCTGTGTCAGCAAGGTGTCCCTGTTTACAGAGTTGAAGGCGTTTTTCAGGTCAACTTTCAAGATGACCTCTCCATCTTCGCTACTGTCAAGGTATGTTGCAAGCGCATGGATTGCGGCCTCACAACCTCCTTTTGAACCAAAACCTAATTGAAAAGGCTGAAATTTGGTAGTAAGCTCCGTACTATAAAAACGACAACAAATTTTGGCTGCCAAACGCCGCAAAGTGCTACCTACGGCAATGGGACGAATGCCACCATCCTTCTTGTTAAGGGCACATAAATTGGCTCCATACAAAATATCTGTGATGCCACTGTCCGCATTGGCTGAGAGCATGAGGTTGACTAGAACTGTTAGCTCCCTCAGAAGTGTATCACCAGCTTCCCCAGCGCTCGGACACAACAGATCCTTAAGGTGCTGTGGTGTCAGACCGTCAAGTCCACCAGCTGATCCAAAACGAAAGGAGTCAACAGCTGTGCGCACATCCTTGGCAGTAGTCTCAAGATTTTCTATATCGTTGTTCGGAGGATCAGGGAAAGAGAGGTCAGCTGCGGATGGTGGGTGCTTACTCTGCAACCCCGTCAAAGTTTCTACAGAATAAGGAGCCAGCACGTCGCTACTAAAAAGTAGCCTTGCCGCCCCACTGATGTCGCCTTCCCTTACTTTATTCTCTACAAGTTTTAATTTCTTGGCCTGAGAATAATCAGGGGCCGAAATGTGGATTGAATTTGAATTTAAACTGTTAAAATTGTTTGTACAATTTTCTTTGATTTGGACCGTCAAAGATGTCAACGGCCTTTTCTTTACGTGTAGGATTCTATAAGGGAAGGTTAACATTTGTTCCCAAGCGCTAAAGGTATTTTCCCGGCATACTTGACCAATGCAGGAGGCTAAACATTGAGCCACAGAGGGTCTCGCACCTCGGGGGATTCTTTTTAAAACCGGAATAGAATTTTTCATGGTACTTAACCTTTGCCAAAAGGGAATTTCGATATTATCAGAATTTTCTTGTTGATTTAGAAAAAAATGGGATATCGTAGACGCGTTTGAAGATACATTTTGTACTTTATGAATTTTTCCAATTTTCAAAGTAATATATGTTCTTTTGAATTTAGGTCCGTATTAAAGAATGGTTATTGATTATCTATTAAATATGGTAGGTACCTTACTGGCAACGGCAATATGTTTGCCCCCTATTACGGGGGACCAAAAAAACTACTGGCAAGTTGTTGGCGTGTAATGTATCTCTACCCACATCCTCGGGGATTATATGTTTATACCTAATTCACGATCGAGATGATAACAAACTCTCATTTTGTAAACGACAGGAAACGATTTTCATCGTCTATTTTATCAATTCTTATCAAATACTTTTACTAAATTCTTTCTCACGTGTTTCACTATAATTGCAAAATATATCTACTGTTATTCAATATACAGTTGGAATTGTATTGATATTAGCAGATATAGATCAGTTAATAGATAAATTACTATCGCTCCATTCTTATCTCGTTGGTTAGTCGGCAGTCCTCGTGGAGCGAGTTTTGAAATCAACTGCTGGCTGCAGACCCGTCTGCGTTTATAGACATGTAAGTTAAACTATATTATTCTAAACATTTTAAGAGACCTTAATATCACCCAATGATATTAAAGTCTGTGATGATAACGTAAGGAGAAACCGGTCAGTGTAAAAAAGTAAATCAGTCGAAAAGTGTAATGAGTTTTTGTTCAAATGTATGTGTAGCAACTTTCACCAAGTGCCATCAATTGATAGTATTAATAGTCTGAGACGACTTAACATCAGTATTATTTCATATTATATATATATATTATATAGTTCTGGCAAATATTACCCATTGTATAGTTAACAAGTCAACTATAAGAGAATAATTTGGTATTATACTAGTATAAATATGGTAGCTTACTGTAAAGTCAAATCATAAGAAACCCTACGAAAACCCATACGATACCTACAGATGTATGATGTATGAATGAAAAACAATGCATACAGTATGGCACAACATGTTGTTACAATAGACAGTGTATATTACTTAAAAGAACATTTTTTTTTATTGCTGGAACTCATGTTGACTTGAAGTTTCTAATTTCAGGAGCATCAAGCTACATTCACTGTGTCTCCTACTCCTCGTCTCCAGTATATCATCAGCTCCAATGTACCGCAATCTATCCTCCATGGTATCTATAATCACCACCGGCCTGGAACTTCCTATGGGAGTCATCGCCAATACTGGAGTCGGAACTGGCTCCATACAGTTAGTTATCAACGTACATACAGACAGTAAAGGTAATATACAAGTGTACACAAATTAGGAATGACTAGTGCAAGTGAAATTGTGATAAAATTCTTCTATAAGTGATACACATTTGGAAGAAAATGGTGACTATATTCACGGAACTCTATGATTATCGTTACCTGAACCTATATTCCAACAGTTAGAACCGATGTACTACATACAACCTCTGGAGTTTAACATATTGTAAAAGTTGCTTAACGTAACGTTAAACACGAAGTTAGCATACTTTAAAAGCTCTGCGAGTTCTTACGAAGGCGTACAAGGGACCGCAATGGACAAATGGGCGACACTTAAGACATGCATACTTTAAAATAAACCGGCTAAAAGTGTTAGTCGGTTTCAGGTTCCGCACCATTATCTATACAACATTAGACATTATACTATAACATTTATGTTAATATCGTTTAAAAAGTAGGAAAATAGCCGTTTGTTATGTGGATGTCTCACTCAAATATTTATTTTATTCTGGTGTTCGGGTTCCGTAGTAAAAAACTAGGAACCCTTATAGTTTCGTCATGTCCGTCCGTCCGTCCGTCCTCGGCTTTCGTCCCAAACGGTTAGTGCCAGAAAGATGAAATTTTGCACGGGTATGTGTATTTTCTATTCCGACAAAATGCTACAATAAAATTGGGAAAAATATTTTTTTGTGGCCCCTCTAAAATCTAAACACATTCCCGGGATCAAAGTCGCCTATATTATACCTTATTACATCAGCTATCCGCCAGTTAAATACAGTTCGCGAGGGATAAGCGGAGTTTTGCATTTGTGTGAGTGACCACGAAAAGTAGAGTAAAAACTCTTTTTGCAGCTGTGTGTACAACACATGTGTGTGTAAAAGAGGTCGCATATACGTTCACGTACACTGCACTCACACAAATGCACAAATGCTCCACTTATCCCTCGCGAACTGTACCTACCTAAAATATGAAATGCAATATTGAGGTCTACAGATGTCATCTTGGGATCTGAACGTCATCTGGATATTGGATAGCTTATATTATTATGTTTTGGATGTTGTGTAAAAGTATTTTTTTCTTCATACTATTTAAGGTTGAGTTAGTTTTTTTTTGAAAAGCAGAAGTGATGATCGATTTCATAATAATTCTATTATGAATGTATTTCGATAAAACTAATGCTTAATATCCTCGACTTCAGAGGCATTACAGAGACTTAAGAAACTGTAATGAAGAGTAGCAATCTAAATTCGTTGACGACGAATTATGTTTTTGCCTATAGAATAATATTTATTAGGCTCGATTAAGGGACACCATACAAAGGATGTATGTACAAAGACCGACCGCCTCATCGCTAAAAACTTAGCCAGCTATCTGACGTGTCGTTAAGATCCGAGACTCAGACACCACAGCCCTTTATACAACACGCTATGTAAATAAAGCAGTGTATATAGATATTCGTACAAGTACTTTATGTATTATACCTACATACATTTGATTTTTAACTTTAGGTATTATTATGTTCCTTTTATACTTTAATACAAATTATATAGGTTATAATCATACGTAATTAAGTCGTTTTATTTGAACTATATTCATATTTAATCATTTACCGTGTGATTGATGTGGTAAGAATCCAAGACAGTTAAGCCCGGCTAGTGTCAAAATAAAATAAAATAAAATAAATAAAATAACGTTTATTATCTTTGAAATTTTTAGAAAATTATTTAGATTCGTCAAAAGTTGGTGTGACTCTACCGAGGGTTCCAAAATGCAACGAGACTGAGAAGAGCCCTCAAGAAACTCAGTTCGGCTTTTTTCCAAAATATTTCATCTTAAATCTAATACAGAGTTATTTAGAAAGGAGCAATTCGTGTTACAACCAGGCAGCCTTGTCATCTAAGAAATCATTAATACTATAATAAGCTTTATGGCACAATTTACGTTTTATTAGTTTTTAAAATTTATTAACAGATAAATTTGCTATTTCGGTTGTCAATGTATTGTACATTCGAATAAAGTTCCCCGCAAAAGAATTACTCACTTTATGAAGCCTAAATTTAGGAACAGCCAGTTTATCCTTATTTCTTAAGTTTAGATTATGATTATCACTATTTTTCACAAATTTACTTTTGTTCTTGTGGGTATACAATAAAATTTCATAAATATACTGTGAATACACTGTAAGGATGTTAATATGCTTAAACTTATCTCTTAATGACTCCCGAGACCCCATTCCATAGATAGTCCGGACAGCCCTCTTCTGCAACACAAAGATGCATTCAATATCAGCAGCGTTACCCCACAGTAGTATGCCATATGCATGATACTGTGGAAGTAGCTGAAGTAGACAAGACGCGCCGATTTAATGTCTGTAAGTTGTCGGATCTTTTTGACAGCATAGGCTGCAGAACTAAGCCTGGCCGAAATTTTCCCGATATGAGGCCCCCATTGCAATTTGGAGTCTAACGTTATGCCCAGAAAGACAGTGTCATCGACCAATTCTATTATATCATCCCTAACCTTAACACTGGTTTTAACAAGTCATACATTAGGTAAGGTGAATCTTACACATTTAGTTTTATTTTCATTTAATAATAAATTATTAGCACAAAACCAGTGTACTATCCTAGAGAGGGCAAAGTTTACATCGTCAAGTTCGCGCTGTCCACGTTTAACTTTAAATATTAAAGAAGTGTCATCAGCAAACAAAACTACCTCGTGGTCGTCTGTCGTCGGTCAAAGTCGGTGTCAAAAATATCTGTGTTTCTATGATGCTGATGTACACTAGTGACAGCGGGAATGTGACTGGGAATAGTCCTAAATTATACAGCACCTAATTACTACTTATTCGACCTAAAAATTAGGACAACCTTTTCATTATCGTAAGCAATTTGTAAGAAACGTTCGGCTACATCAGCTGTCACCTGACATCGCCCGGAGCGGTCACGTATTCCGCCGGTAAATTGGAGGGCTTGAGGAGTCACAACTCATCGTTACTGGGACTCAATCAACGGTAATGGCAGTACACGAGGAAAATCCTACAAAATTAGAAGATATCGGACAGCGCACAGATTGGGGAGGACTTCTTATTATCATTTGTTAGTAGTTGGAGCACTCCGTTGTCATACTAGTTGGGTTTTGGGGAGGATTTTCTTTAGGTGCTTGTCTTTTAGAGATTTGTGATTTGTTATGAGGCGGAAAGGTTCCAAGGTCTATCTTACGAGTACGAGTAGTTCTCTTTTCATTATCATTAAGTTTCCACCTAAAAGTTGCCCTATAGAATTGTGCCCCAGAAAAAAAAAAGATAAATACTTATAAGTGACTTACCTAGTAGTAGGTAGATACCGATTTATTAAGTGTTCTTAGAAGAGTGGTGATGTATTTTTTCCGGCATAACAATTACAATCTAGCCTTAAGACTAATAAGAAATTTAGATGTAACTTAATTTGCTAAAAAATTACAATGTAAAGAATATGTCCATTGGCACTTTTCTTATAGTCTCTACTCGTATTTGAGGTTTCCGACGACGACACCGCACTTCACACGTTGGTGGAGTGCTCAGCGTGGGCAAGTCAGCGCCGGGACCTCGTAGTAGGTCTGGGCATGGATATCCTCTCACTGTAAAACAATGCTCCAAGCCATGGTCTCCAGCGCGAGTAGGTGCAACGCGGCCGTGTCCTTCTGCGAGCAAGTCATGCTCACGAAGGAGGCGGCTGAGAGGGAGTGGAAGCGTACCCTCCCCGCTGAGTTCCGCAGAATCTACGCCCAGGACCATCGACCTCCATGACGGCGGGAAAGCTACCCGCCGTCCTTACAGAAGCAGGCCAGAAGGGTTGCGTTCTCCGGGGCCCTTCCCCCACAGCACACAACCAGTATCACTCACCGACGCGGGATAAAACCCTACCCCAACGGATTTTCATTCCGACCAAACCCCTAAAGAAGCCACGCGTGTGGCCAAAGTCCGCTGGGTGCAAAATACCTTCTAATGTTTCCAGAGACGCCCGCAGCAATGGAGATGGGAGTGGCCGCGGTCTCGCGGAGATAAAAAAAATAGTCTGTATTATTAATGGAAAGACTTTATGTTCTTGTGTTCTTCAAGGATAGCACTCACTGCACTCCGTAACATTAATTTCACTAAACTAACTCAAAAGACTTACTTAGTCCTTTTCAGTTTCCTTACTAGGTCCGTGTTGTCTGGAGCTGGATCGTGGTGATGTGAAATACTTATTTTGGTTTAATGTCTATTCAGTGTTGTCATAAACAAAAATTACAACCACAATATGCGAGCATCCTTCGACATGTGCATAATCAGAGATATACCGTGATATTACGATTGCGTCCGCCGACATGAACTCTTCCGAACACTTCCGAAAGACTCATCAGGTGGCTCATAACCAACATCTGAACCCACAATAACTACAAATACGTAATATTTACTAGCACTAACGTGGCTTTTATGTCTCCAATTATAATGATTTCACTTCTGGCAACACTGAGGCTTTGTGAGCCTTGAGGAAATGAGTGGGAGAAGTCATTTGATACACATTAGTGTTTTATTATCGAGTATTATAGTATTAATTCTTATCTTTACTCCTTTCTTAATAATAAACATTAAACAAGTTTGTGACTGTGTTTCATCAAAACCAACTCGGAAGTTATAATCAAATAAACAAAAGCCCAAACACTTAATGTTTTTTCATAGATCAAAAATAGAGGCAGTATCTGTAAAGAAGGCTATGCTGGCTTGACTTCTATAATCTTTAAGACCGTACTCTAAGACCTTAACAAATTTGTACAGGTCGGCCGATAAGTACAGATCATAGAATATGATGCGATGTGTTGTGAGTCACTTTAATTTCAAACAAGAGGGTTAGAAATTCTTCAAAAGTATGTAAATTTTAATAGACAAACTAACAGGCAAGTAGAATTGCAACTGAAAAATGTTGACATCATAAGCTTTTAAACTATTTAACAGTTTTCAAAATGGCAACGTCCTCGCCGCCTCGTGCGGTAGGACTGACATGTCAATTCCCATTTTAAGAGACATTTAGTTTGAATATAAAATTAGAATGGCTCTCACACTTCTAAATAGTGAAGCGACTTATTGAGAAAACCACAAAGTATCTTTTGATTGATCAGTTGTTAGTAAAATCAGGCCTATGAAGTTCTGAATTTCTTAATAGTACAATCAGTACCTGTCAATATCATTGTTTATGGGCATGCTGACCTAATTAAACTACTAGACAGAATAGAAAATATCTATTTTATCAAAAAAAAGGGTCCGGAATTCATCGATCAACAAATATTTTACGGACTATAGGCTACAGATCTTTAATTTCCACACCTACCGTAAGAAAAACTTTACCCTGCTTTAGGGACAGACGAATAAATAGTCTCTTATTCAGTCGCCTTTAGTTTAATTTCATATGATTTACAAACAACTTAAACTTTTACAATATGTAGAGCTATACTCTATATATTAATAATTCTGATAATAAAACAGAATATAAATCTAAAACACACCGCCCAAAGACATCAACCATCTAAACCACACCCCCATCTCTACAAATCTAATCCATCTAATAAGCATCGAACTCCCCTACAACCGTATCTCGTTACAAAACCGACACATTGACCTACATGCGGACGTAAACACCCGTTCGACTTATATTATTCCCCCTTCCACCCTTTTATTCCCTCTATATAATACATGATGGAAATCGAAACAATAATTACTAAAGCCTTTTATTGATAGATATTGTGCTACGGGCACTGTGAGTGATTTATGTTGTGTAGATTTATGTCAATGAAACTAACTATTGAGTGATGCGCTACGATTCAATATGGAGACTCAGAGAATAAACTGCAAATCTCATTTATACACACACATATATATCACGCCTATATCCCCGCAGGGGTAGGCAGATGTGCATTACACACCCACAATTTGCCAGTATTTTAGTCCCAGGTAATAGGGGGCAAGCATATTGCCGTCACGGGGCACACATATAATGGGTTATGTCCAAAATGGCCGAATGAATTTAATAAAATATTGTAATTTTGAAAATATTTGTAACCTTGCGATGAAATGTTACTTAAAGGCAACAAAATCATACGTGCCAGCCACTGTGGCACAGCCAATGAAAGTCCTGGGCGTGAGGATATCTCATTTATATCTAGATTATTAGATTAGCTACATAATATACAGGTGCGGCGATGACATGGTCGAGCCACGGCCGTGACACTACTGTCATGATCCAACACCCACAGTTACTTTTAACTTGTCTGGATGGGTGAAAGGGAATTCTACTAACTCGTAGGCATTTGCAGTAGATAGTATTTAAAAAAAAATCTTTCCATATTCAAATTATCAACAGAAAGCCGCATTAGAATTGCTTAGTTTTTGAACTGTAATTGCTTAATTTAAAACAGCGATTTTATTTTATACATGTAGAGATTCCTCCCAAGTTATTTAATTAATTAATATCATAAAGTATTCTCTAAAATATTGGGCCGGTCCGTGATTAATTAATTAACTCTCCCTTCCTCAAATATACCTTGTAGTAACCCCGAACTGACGTCAGTTGTGAACTCCTGTCCAACATTACATCTCGTACGACCGCGACAAACAACCCAAACCGACCACGAAAGGTGCGGTTCTGGGTAAAAACCCCGGGGTTAACTACACGTTGAACAAAAAGCTGGACAACATTTCTAAAGCTTTGTTCGTTCAGATATTGTACTAAACTTAATAACATAAGCTTTTAGTTTAAAGAAAGGGTATATTAGGTATATAAAGGCGGTACAGTTCTATTCAGCTGTACCCTTATTGTAAACTTCTGTGCAATGAGCTGAGCGAATATGATCATAATTTATGAATTAACTGTTTATTTAACGCGGTCATTTAATTATATTCATAGAAAATGAGTTTCTATTCAGATAGTTCTGTTTGACTTCTTTATATTGTGTGATTAATGATGAATTTTAATGATAGTTAGCAGATAATGTTAGTTAGCAAATGCATTTTATGCGTCTTTGACGAAAGTCAATAATTGAGACTGCCTCGTTGGCTCAGTGGTATGAGTAAGCGACTGCCGTCCCTGAGGTCCCAGGTTCGATTCCGGGTCGAATCAAATTATTTGTGTGATCTACAAATGTTTGTTTCGGAGTTTGGGTATTTTCTATGTATAATATGTATGTATTTAGAAATATATAAGTATGTTTATCAGTTGTCTAGATCCCATAGCACAAACTTATATTAGCTTAATTTGGGCTAGATGACGTTGTGTGAGAATATCCAAAAATATTTATTATTATTTATATTTGGTGAGGTACTTTTTATTTAGTACTTTAATTTAGTGTTGATGGTGGTAGAGCCACGATATTCCTAGCTCAAATAGACAAAGTAATGGTTATTCTGCTTTAGTATGACTTTTTGAAGGCCGACACGCATTTTTTCTCCTCTCTCTATTTTTCCTCTGTTTCCTACCCCTTTACATGGTGTTACATACGTCTTTTATCACGGTTACTGAGTCTTATGTCAATGGTTGAATAATATAAAAAAATATAATTTATACTTACTAGAATAGGTACGCGTCGCTACCGCTATGTTTTACCCCATAACGAGTATTTTTCTTGCCGTTGATATTCAAACCTTAATTACCGAGTTTATGATTTGAAACGCTTTAGTGAAACATTTCAAATGTAACGAAATATTTTCCAGGAATGTATATTAGTCATAAAAAGTAACTTAAAGCAACATTACAAAACTAATGAGAGCATCAGGTCGAAACAACCCGCAATAAATTGGGTGAAAACAAAATGCATCAGCTTACTTTGTTAAATTAAAAAAAAAACCATTAAACATTAATTTACGAGAGCTTGCTTTATGGGCCGTTAAGCAAGTAATCATAATTCTCGAGCTTGTTGTGTTGTTGTTAAGGAAAGGGGAAACGGTTATAATGTACTTTCGGAAATAAGATTTTAAGTTGCTCTAAATTGAATTAATCGGTATGTTAATAAATAGGTCATAAAACAACGAGTCGTTATTGTTTTAACGTCGAAAAATACACTGTTGGTATATTAAAGGACAGACGCTCGCGACATTTGCAAAATTTTTCATTGCAACTCTGTTCCTCTTGACCGCACCTGATAAGATTTATTCGACTGTGGTAGTTACAAACATACAATATTTAATTACTAAATATTTAAACTATTAAGATAGAAATTATAAACCAAGGCCTTTCCCTTACAGGGGTAATGCTCTTACCACTGAGCTGCGATGACCAATACTAATATAACGATATAACGACATTCAATTTTAGCTTCATATGATAATTTCTAGATCGCGCTATTACGGTTGTATTGGTCATCGTGGCTCAGTGGTCAGAGCATTCCCCCTGTAAGGGAAAGGCTGTGGGTGCGAGTCCTGCCGATGAAATCAGTTTTTTTGATCTGTTTCTAACTAAATATTTAGGAATAGTAGAAACAAAGTCATTGCTGTCAATACAGAAACATATTAAGTAACTCAGCTTGTAAGAGCATTCTCCCTGAAAAAGAACTGTCGCCAGTTCGAGTCTTGATTAAAATATAATACAAAAATATGATTATAATATAATAAATTAAAATAAAATACAAACAAAGAATATCTGTATTTAATGGAATCGTTGTAGTCCTACGGAAAATAGTCTGAAGTCGTTAAACTTGTCCAAGAGTTCCTTAAGTTAAATTTCATTTTGATGCCCAAACATCCAAGTTTATTATTAACTTGAGTTTCTGTTTAAGAAGTTGTTACCTTTGACCTTTCATAAATCCAAGTCTATACACCGTGAAAGTACAACCGTTTACAAAAAAACCATTTTGGACCAAGTTTCGATAACAGAACCAACTTTGAAAAATATACACTTTTTTTTACAAAATCTTAAAATTTATGTAGTCTCTAGACATCAAATAACAACTCGTGGTAGCTCACTGCCTTAAAAAATCTTCTTAGTGCTATACAGAGGAGCTCGGCCATAGACGAAGGCTGCAGCGGCCTTGGGCCGCGGAATAAAAAAAAAAGAAACTAAGTAGGTACATAAATTTTACGTATTTAGTAAAAAAAAAATGTTTGTCTTTCAATGTAATGTCCGTCCAAAATATTTTTTTTTAAACGTACGCTTTCACGGTTTATATTAATGACATCTGAAAAGGGACGTCTCGGATAATATTTTAATTACTTATATTTATTGCAAAAAAAACATCAACATTATTTAACTGCAACAAAGTTTCGTAGAGAAAGATATTTGTTTTGTGAAGGTCCAAGGCCATTACCTCTGTCAATATTTTTAATTCATAATAAAATACACTTCAAAAATTGACACAACAAACGACTTCAAGTTACCGAAATGGGACCAAATTGAAATGGGACCACTTGTGATGTACTTAGTAGCTTTCAATTAAAAATACAAAATCGATTCGCCAACCCAGTCCAAAGTTTCGTAGATAACAAACATAAAAAAATATTTCCTTTTTTGGAAGTCGGTTGAAAAGAGAATGAACGATTATAATGTAATAACGTTATCGTCTTTCTTTAAAACACACTAACTGATCGCCGCAGCTCCACCCGCGTGAATTAGTTTACTCGTTCCCGGTTCCCGTGGGAACACATTACCGGGATAAAAAGTAGCCTACATTACTCAAGGTGAATGTAGCTTTCCAATGGTGAAAGAATTTTTGAAATCGGCACAGTAGTTTTTGAGTTTATTCATTAGTGTAGAATAGCTGATCACCGCGGCTCTGACTGATATAGTTATCTCGTTCCCGGTTCCCGTGGGAACACACTACCGCGGTAAAAACGGGATAAAAACGGACTTTGTCCGCCTCGTAACATGGTTTTTGCAACATTTTTCATTTCTACTCCGCTCCTATTGATCGTAGCGTGATGTTATTTAACCTATGTTCCTGTCGAACAATGTAGCTTTATATAAAAATGAATTTAAATCGGTCCAGTAGCTAAGGAAAATGTTTATAAATGGTTCCCAATTCCCGCGGGAACACATTCCCGCGATAAAAAAAATCCCTATGTTTGTACCCTATTACAGCTATACGTCAGTAAAAGTCTAGTTAAAATTAGTACAGCAGTTCCAAAGAATGATCGGGGCCTGAGGACGGCGGGGTAGCGACCCGCCGTCCTTACAGAAGCAGGCTAGAAGGGCTGCGTGCTGCGGGGCCTTTTCTCCACAGCACGCAACCAGATTCACTCGCCGACGCGGCCATAAACGCCAACCCAACGACGCGGGATTTTCATTCCGACCAAACCCCCGAAGAGGCCACACGGGTGGCCAAAGTCCGCCGGGCGCCACTGGAAATGCCTTCTGGTGTCACCGGAGACGCCCACAGCAATGGACATGGGAGAGGCCGCGGTCTCGCGGAATTAATAAAAGAAATAGCAAAAGATAGCAGAAAAATCAAATTGAAATTACACCCACACAGTTCCATTTTATTTACCTGTGTGGATAGTTAGATACGTTTGTGTGATGATGACTTCACTCTCCCACGCTCTGGTAAGCATCCTATATAAGTCTATAGAAACCTCATGACTAGGCCAGTTACACACAGTGAAGCGTGTTCATGTCGTATCACTTGGAAACAAGTGCAATTTCCTCGAACAAGTAAACCTTTGCTGAAGTACTTTCGGACGACTATCAAAGTAGTTGTTGAGTGCCCATAATTTACTAAGTTCAGTTCTAGCACCACCCTCTTAGATATCGTTGTGTTTTTGTCCTCATTCATGTGTCTTACTTACTGAGAGTGGTAAAGTATTATTGTATAGTTATTTAAACTGCCATGGTCGTTATTATTTATTTATTATGTAAAAGTAAAAATAAACAACAACCTATACAAAAACCGCGAGTGGATACCGTGAGTATTGTGTGCCGGGATCGTGTTTGAGTTGGTAGTGAGAACAGTGCGGACAATAGTAGTGGTGTGCGACAAAAACGAGTGAGAAGGAGGGTAGACCGATACGGTTTACCTTAAAACTATTTTGCGATGTACTGACAGTTCCTCCGTGACCATGGCGGAAACGCGATAGCAAAATAATACATGGTAAATATCCCGAATATATTTTCAAAGTTTATATAGTATTATTGTTTTTATTTGTAACGACAATTTCACATTCTCAAACTAAAGAAAGCCTGTGCTATGAGTACTAGATATAATATCTGACACATATACATAAAATTGTTGTTATAAACAGGGTTATTTCTAAGACAGGAGCCAAATTTATATTACCAACTTAGAATCGATTGTGTAATCGACTAGCTGATCGCCGCAGCTCCGCCCGCGTGATTTAGTTTACTCGTTCCCGGTTCCCGTGGGAACACATTACCGGGATAAAAAGTAGCCTATGTTACTCAGTGTGAATGTAGCTTTCCAATGGTGAAAGAATTTTGGAAATCGGCACAGTAGTTTTTGAGTTTATTCATTACAAACATACAAAAATACAAATCTTTCCTCTTTATAATAGTAGCATAGATCTAAGTAAAAAAAAATTTTTTTTTGAAAAAACTAATAAAAACTCAAACCACAAAATTTGTTGTTCGTTCAAGGCGCATAACGATACAAGAGCTATTATTTAATTTTATTACTTAAATCCGCCAAAAAAACATGTATGCTTGGGTATTCTAACCTAATAAAAAAAAATAGCCTCGGATCGAAAATAATAAACAATAAAGGGAAACTGCTATATGCAATGTCAAAACCACGCGTCGCACGTTGTCAGTAAATAAGAGTTTTTAAGGACACTTTAAACTCGATTTTTTTTCCAAAAACATCGCGTTCAAGCATAGTAATCATAAAGTCTGCCATTTATATTAAACACAAGATTTTATTTTTAAAATTTGGCTCCTATCTTAAAAGTAACCATGTATACCTATTTAATATGGCTTAGGAGGCTATAGTTTACTTACTTATCTCACACATTGGTGAAACCCCTAAACTCCGAAACAAATACTTGCAGATTTCCCAAATATTCCCCTGATGGAACTCTCTGGGACCTCTGGGGTAACAGTCTCATACAGGTACGTTATACGCGTCAATCTTTCTGTCTGGCTATAAGTAACATTCTAAATACATTATCTGGCAATTTCCACTTAAAGATTCTATTAGCTCTTCTTCTTCTCCTTTTTTTAAAAACGTGGCTCCATCGATATTCATCGATAATTTCGCCAATGTCAAGGTAATGCTTGATTAGTTGATAGTCCCGCACAGAAGAACTAGTTATTCCTAACTAGCTCCAGGTGCAGGACAAGAAACGTTGTTCGATATGAGAGTATCTGGAAACCCGATTTTTGCGGAGCGCAAGAGGTAACCTAAAAAGCCACCAGACACGCGCTCAGCAAAAATCGAACTCCTATTAGCTCAAAACAGGACATCATATTATAGGGTTTGATACATCAAAAGTTATCGTTATACGAGTATAAGCTATTAGTGTTTAAGTCACTAAGTTGTTTTAGATTTGGCCGCTAGATGGTGCCGATCGATTTAAGCTATGATTTGTACTCGTATTTACTGAAAACCGTATAGTAAGAAAAAATATAGTTATATAAAATATAAATAAATAAATAAATATTTTTGGACATTCTCTCACAATGTCATCGAGCCCAAATTAAGCTAATATAAGCTTGTGCTCTAGACTGTGCTGTGTATCTAGACAACTGATAAACATACTTATATATTTCTAAATACAATTACATATTATACATAGAAAACACCCAATCACCCAAACTCCGAAACAAACTTTTGTGGATCACACAAATTTGATTCGACCCGGAATCGAACCTGGGACCTCAGGGACGGCAGTCGCATACATATACCACTGCGCCACCGAGGCAGAAAACATATGTTTTTTTGTGTTCTCGGAAATACAGTCTTTTATTTCACCAGACTAGCAAGGTCTTGTTCCGCTCGCTGATCTACCCGCGTGATATACTTTTCTTGTTCCTGATTCCTTACACTGGAAGGCGGGACTACTTCCGGGAAGAAAGAAAGAAAAGAATTATTTTTTATTGTTGAATCACAACTTTACACAACGTTACACAAAGAATAATATAACATCTGTGGTCACTACGGTCACAGACGTAAAATTGACGTAAGTGACACGGTCGTGAAGAAAAGTAACCTATGTTAATATTCAATTCAAACAAATAAACAATCAAATCTTTTCTCTTTATAATATTAGTATAGATTCCAGGCAGGAGGCAGGCGGAGCAGCAGGTATCATCTAGCTAGGCCATAACCCCTATCTAAACAGACACATACAGAATTCTAATTACACAAAGACAGTAAGTCAACACACACAGTACCTACGTAATTATAACAATAATTAATTTGATCGTTTGTTTTAGTAACATGTGTTTAAAATATATAATAGTCCGAGACGCCCAGGACTTTAATTGGCTATGACATAGCGAATGGCACGTAAGATTGTGTTGCCTTTCATAAACATTTCATCGCAAGGCAACGGGTTTCAATTTTTTTTAAATTACAATATTGCTGCTACTTTTTATTAAATTCATTCTGCCATTTTGGGCATAACCCATTATATGTGTGCCAGGTGACGGCAATAGGCTTGCCTCTATAACGTGGCACTAACAATACTGGCAAATTGTGGGTGTAGAATGCACCTCTGCCTACCCCTTCAGGGATATAGGTGTGATATGTGTGTGTTTAAAATAAAGGCCATAAACATTTAGAAACAGTACAGATTGAGACAGGCTCATGGCACAAACAAATTTGCTGAGATAATATATTTAACGTTTTATATGAAACCTTTTAGTTGAACGGATAATGGTCTGGAAAGCACTTCACTCATCCTAAACGAAGTCGGGTGAGTACTCCCTCTTTAGAAGTAGAGGGGAGGTGGGAGGGACGCGGTACTGAGGGTATCGACCTGCGCCGCTCAACCACCGGGGTCGTTCACCCCGCGCCCCGTATCTCTACCGTAGGCCCCTACGTTTAACTCGTAGCACCGTAGCGCTACGTAGGGAATTTTTCCTAGATGTTTTGTTCCAATATCGGGCTTTGGTGTCTGTTATTTGTTTTTTGGAACATTGTAAGTATTAAAGTCAGTGGAACATTATTCGGTACAAATTCACTGGGATTTAATACTTTAGAGGGGAAGGTGTTTTATAGGAATTTGATGAATATCATTTCGAGGTAAATTCAGGAAATGGGTTTGTTTTACTTAAGAGTTTTAAGTCGGTAATCGATATACATTTTAGTGATTAGAAAGAAAGAAAGAAAGAAAGATTTATTATTCCACACAGGTTACAAAAAATACAAAAACTAAAAAATAAATAATACAAAAAAAATATGAACCATAAATAAATACATATAAATACACTAGTGTGGAATAAACGGCCGTCCCTCAGCGTAATGCTGTCTGCGTGGTGGTGCAAAACAGACAGCGCTGGTTTTCAGGGACTTTAGAAGGGATTTAGTATTTTATTCTGTACTAGCGGATTGACCCGGCTTCACACGCGTGGTAAGTAATTTCTTCTAGGTATAAACACAGTCTATGTTAAATAATATATTTTTATAAGCAACTAGCGGATCCGACAGACGTAGTCCTGCAAAAAAAAGAACCAAATTGTGAATCTAAACCATTCTCGAATCCCCTTGCACACACTCAAAAAATTTCATCAACATTGGTCCAGCCGTTTAGGAGGAGTTCAGTGACATACACACGTACAGTAGAATTATATATATAAAGTCTAGCGGACCCGACAGACGTCCTGCAAAAAAAAGGAACCAAATTGTGAATCTAAACAAATTCTCGAATCCCCTTGAACACACACAAAAAATTTAATCAACATCGGTTTAGCCGTTTAGGAGGAGTTCAGTGACATGACATGAGTGTTCAGATGACAAATGACAACTTTTTCTCAAGTTACTTTACAATAACTTTGTTTGTTCAGGAGTTATAGATGCTACTATAGGTGCTACTATAGATGCTACTATAGATGCTACTATAGGTGCTACTCTTTGATTATATATATGTACTATAGGTGCTACTATAGATGCTACTATAGGTGCTACTATAGATGCTACTATAGGTGCTACTATAGATGCTACTATAGGTGCTACTATAGATGCCACTATAGGTGACTGCGTACCCTATTCTATGCGTGGCCCGACACTTACTGGGCCGGTTTTTGGTTACTTCGAAATGGACAAAAGTGAGATCTTTCTCTTATCAAAATTCTTAATTATCATGTAACTACGAGTACAAGTGTTTACGTAGCGCATACAACTGAAGCAGGGACTTCGTACCTACTTACTGGTTCACGCCGGCTTTGTACAACTAGTGCAGTGGAGTACAGTGGTAGTAAGCATTATCGGTATCGTATCGTGAATTAAAAAAATATTTAGGCTTGTTGCCTGCATTCCTCCGAATCAGAGACTATTTAAGTACAATACAATACAATACAGTACAGTACAGTACAGTTCTTGTATATTAAAGTGTATTAGTATACTTTAATAGTCTCTGCTCCGAAAAAAGCTCACGATGAAAGTAAATTGACCGTCATGGGGCGGTAGTACTTTCACTTGGAAAATTGCATGTAAAAAATCAAATATTCATAAATCTTTTTAATTTTCATGAGTATGCCGTTTATGCTCGATGATAGGGGACTCTTTTAACTACAATTTTGTTTTTTTAGAGAAAAGAGAGATAAAAAATTAAAAACCTGTATTTGGCGGTTTTTCACACTTCAATCCGGCCCTGGGAAAGTTATATCAATAAGCTTCCCCGTCAACTGTCCCTATTATAATACACGTTCGTGCTAAGTTAGAGTAAAATCGGCTGAACAGTGCAGGCTGTAGATCTCCGCACATACGCGCATTATAAGTACATACATACACTTTCCAGAAATCACTTTTTTCGACTCAAGGCAACTCATGAATCATAGAAAACTCAATATCGGTTTTAATTACAATTTACAATATTTCCACCAAATCCAAATCGCTTTAAATTAACCCTTGGCATGCCTGGTAGGGTCACACAGACCCACCACTAAACATAAATTGCTGCAGTTCATTCAAATTTGAATTTTGCACGCAACCGTCCTCAGTAGCTGACCGTTATGAGTCTCTAGACGTCCGACACCTGTCATTTCAGTCCAGGGTACGGTTGTTTAGAACAAAGATGTGATTTAAGTGCGCGTGTACCTGTTATTTAAGTAAACCTTCATACATGATGCAAAGTAAAAACGCTACGCTTACGCTTCTGTTAAAATCGCTGCTTATGTTTAATTATAAGAATAAATAACAAAACATATTGATTCCGGGTTATTTTTATTACATATTGTAGCATCTTATACTGCTAGCTTATCAATTAATTTAATACGCTAGCTACTACATGTTTATAGGGGGCTAATAGTCCGGGTCCGTGAGACGGGTTAAGGAACATTTGTGCCAAGTTTCGTTGAGATCGGATAAAACATGAGCCCAGAACACATACAGACAGACGAAAGCAAAATTATCTAGTACAGTCTCGAAATATAGACGCTTTGCTGGTTCGGTCAAATATCTCAAACCTGAAACTATTATTTATCTTACTAACACAAAAGTTAGTAAGCTCACAAAATAAATACGAGCGCTACTTATAATTCAGCTGACAGCTCCTAAATTCCCCACTTAGATGCGGTACGCCGCGATACGCAATAATATCGGCCACGTATCGCGTATTGCGGGCACGTATCGATGTGACGCACGTACTTGAGCTATAGGGCTTAAGGGCCTGTCTATCAAGGGAAGCCGATCACGTACTATCGTTTCTGATATATTGCTATTATATAAATGGGTTTAAAACATCTGTGAAATATTTTTTTCTGTAGAAATATACAGTATGTCCCAACACTATGCCACATCTCCATGTGGCATAGTGTTGGGACATACTGTATATTTCTATATATAATATAATATTTAAGATACTTTCCCTCCGGAAAGTATCTTAAATATTGCAGATATATATCGATAGAAGAAAAAATATTTGGTGTAAGCGCCAAAATACGAAGTTTTCAGCAGAGCCAAAAAACTCTTCTGAAAGAGAAAAAATACCATAACTTCATTGCTACTCATCGTAGAAATTTGATTTTAAAAACTTATTTTTCTTTTTTTTTGCGCTACACATAAGCTTTAAATGTGTCCTTCAAAATCAAGTATATTAATGACTAGTGGTCGCCCGCGTGGTAATTTGTTTTTTTTCCCGTTCCCGTAGTCCCGTAGTCCCGTCGTGACACTTCTCGTCATATTTTGAACAATTCACACAATATCTTTATAAATTGTAGCCTATGTGCTATTTTGATTTATAAGCTACATTTTACATTGGAAAGTTTCATTAAAATCCATTCAGTAGTTTTTACGTGAAAAAGTAACAAACATCCATCCATCCATACATACATACTCACAAACTTTCGCGTTTATAATATTAGTAGGATTTCTAAAACGATGTAACCGTAAGGAAATTTTCTATGGCTCAAATCAAATCAAAAATGTTTATTAATACTTATAGGTTATAAAATAACACTTCACAACACATATCAGTAACTACATTCATAGTAAATAAGAAACACAACGTATCCAGCAAGATACTGCAACTAATAGACCATCACGCGTGTAGTTGTGAGTTAATTTAGATAACTTCAATGTGCCTAAATATTTCATAAATATTAACCCCTATACAAAATAATTCATAAATTTTAAGAATTTTAAAATGCTGTAAGTGACATAGGTTGTGTTTTTACGGAAAGCTTGAAAGTTTTTAAGCGTTGGGTGTTTTCAACCTGTCAGCATTTAGTATCTTCGATATCTTGGTTGCTTACACCATTGTCGCAGTCTGCTAAATTATGGCATTACACATGGCGTAAGTCTTTGTATGTCATAATTTCACTGACCGCGAAAATGGCGTAAGCAACAAATACATCGAAAATACTCTCTTTTGGTAGACTTACATTAAATAAGACTCAAACTTGGTATTGCTCAAAAAGCATACTGCGTAAGTGATTTTTTTTCACCTTAGAATTATGAGACCCCAGATTAATCATTTTTTCTGAATAAAATGATGTAAAAAACCTTTTTTTTTATTTTCTGACGTTACGTCATGTTTTCTTCCATCGATATATCCTGTTTTACTGAAAAATAACTTTTTTTTTTAATTTTCATTTTAAATTTTTGACAAACGTCTAAATCGGGATTCAAAGCGGCCAAATGGTAAAAAACCATGTTATTTTACGATACCGATGAAAAGACTTCGTGGAAAGGATTATTCATTTCTAAATAACATAGCATCTTACAAGGAAAACCAATAAACTAATGGGTTAGCGACGTTTTTTTAGATTACAATATTTGATTCGGCCTGGAATCGATCCTCAGGTTCTCTGGGACCTCAAGGACGACAGTCGCATACACATACAACTGCGCCACTAAGGCAGAATAATAAAAATAAGCCATGTCTATGATTGCTATATGAAAATAACAAGGTTTGTCATTAATATTCTTCAGACGGTTTTCAAAGAAAATCTACATCGTCATTGAGCATTCAATAATTCTAACAATTCAACTCTGTCCCTACAACATACAACCTCATTAATACACAATAGCTATGACGTTATACACCAAAATAACTTTAAAAAGCATTAGAAATGTCCGTAAATACACAGTAAAAGCTACGACATCATCAACACATAACGGAATTGATATAATACCTCATTCTTATCGATGTCGCTAAAAGTGTCACTTTCAATCGACTCAAAATTTAAAGGTTACTGTATACAATAACTCTCATGTGTTGGCCTTTTACAATCCTTAACCTGTCAACCCAACCCCCCCCCTAAATTTACCCATTAACACGTCAGAAGTAAATGGAAAAACAGCGTACAAATATGTCACTTCGGGGCGAACAACGTCACGCCCCAAATATACGTAATGATGGCAGAGAACCGGGTATGCCGAAAATGCAGCGAATTTTATACCAACCGGTTTTGAGGCAGTGGTATCGACAGCCTCTTTTTGCAGTAAGGAGATTAATTAAGCGTCCCCCGACTAGTGATTAATGATGGTCGAGAAAAATGTTGGGGTTCTCTTAAATCAATTTTGTCTTCAAAACATGTTCGTACATTTTTTATACGTCATGAGTCCCTCGGAGGTAGTTCGCGTAACGTATTTTAATGTAGGTCAATGCTGTAAGCTCCAGCGTTGTACTTACGTCGGTTGGGTATTTCTTGGGATTTATTATGGAGTTAGAAAACTCAAAGATATTTTTTTTAAAACATGGGGTGAGGTATATGTGAGGTTACTCTGTCTATGCCATCATAGCAAGCGAACAGATAGACCACTTTTGGTGCGATTTTTTTTGTTGGAAAGCCTATATTATGATCGAGATGGTCCTTAGGTATACATTTTGAAAATCATCAACTCGTCAGTAGCACATCAGCAGCTCATCATCAGCTCAATGAAGGCATCTCACTAACACGTCGGGGCTTGTTTAGTTGTTGAATTGATATTTTTAGTTATTAATTTTAAGACTACACGTCTGTCTGTGTATAATACTCGTAAGTTAGGTATGTGTTTTGGAACCTGTTTTTGAGAAGTCGGTTATAACTGAAATCCTACTAATATTACGAGTATAAACGCGAAAGTTTGTGAGTATGTATGTATGTATGGATGGATGGATGTTTGTTACTCTTTCACGAAAAACTACTGAATGGATTTTAATGAAACTTTACAATAATATAGCTTACTAATGGTCGCCCGCGTGGTAATTTGGATTTTTTCCCATTCCCGTCGCGCCGCGTCATATTTTGAACAATTCACACAATATCTTTATAAATTGTAGCCTATGTGTTATTCTGATGTATAAGCTATATTATTGTAAAGTTTCATTAAAATCCATTCAGTAGTTTTTACGTGAATGAGTAACAAACATCCATCCATCCATACACACATACATACCTACATACATACATACATACATACTTACATACTCATAAACTTTCGCGTTTATAATATTAATAGGATACATCAGAATAACACACAGGCTACAAGTTATAAAGATATTGTGTGAATTGTTCAAAATATGACGATAAGTGTCAAGTAAGTAGGAAGCGACGATGACAAACCGAAATGAAATGAAATGAAATCACAAATGAATCATGAATCAAATTAAGATCACCTACAATTTAATCCTATCAAAATAAATTTTGGGAAAATCGAATAAAATTATTTAGTTATCTCGATATGCGTCCATTAAATAAATTTGTAACCAAAAAAATCCCTTCTAATGAAGCCCTGAGGGCTCCTGAGGGCGTGTGTCCGCCCTTTCCTTTATACCACTTATTTCTTTAATATTTCGTTGTAATATTTAAAGCGTTAGGAGACAGGAAAGTCTTTGTATATTTTGTGAATGTATTTTCTGGGTATATTTTTCAGTATACAATACGCCCAATAAATTATATAATTGTAGAGAAAAAGTACCTTACCTTCAGTACTAACTATTATTCAATTCATATACACTATAGTATTTAATGATGCCGCATGCCGTGACGAAAAACCGGTCAATGAATAAAGGTGAAACTAGTTTTTTTTTTTTTAATTCCGCGGCCCAAGTCCGCGGCCGCTCTAACGTCCGTTGCCGGGCGTCTCTGGTTACTAGCAGAGGGTATGTCCAGTGGCGCCCGGCGGAAGGTGAAACTAGTGGAATAATTTACATATATGGTTTTGTTCAATAGGTATGTGTAGCAAGTTCCGCCAAGTACCATCATTCGACAGATATATTCGAAAAATAAATGTGCAGTTCAATTGGTAAGAAAATAACATTATTTTATTACAGATAATCTTAATTATGCCGATTAATTATCGTTATGTAAAATATAAGATAATAAATCAGTGTGTCTGTTATCATTTATCATATTTTTGATGAGATTAGTTGAGCTATTGTTTTGACTTCACCCGCTGTGACGTTATTTAAACACCTAAACTCCGAAACAAACATTTGTGGATCACACAAATATTTGATTGGACCCGGGAATCGAACCCGAGACTCCGGAGTCGAAAGTCGATGCACTACCGACCACACCATTACAGTAAACTTAACATAAAACCCAATGCCATATTGTTATTATCATACAGTAGTTTAGTGAGTCTGTGACAGAATAGTTCTACAAATAGTTAGAAATAAACAGCTAAAACGTTTTTTTTTTCTGTATTTTAATGTTGATAATATCTTTCCGTGATGATCGATAGCGTATAGAAATATTCAGCAGTAGGTTTTTGTCAGTCGAAATGAAACGTTTACACTTAATAGGCATTGTTTTGGGAGTGGTGGTGGTATTAGGCGTCATTGGAGGTATATTATATTAATTTTATCTTTATTTTTATTTGTTTTTTTTTTAATTCTGCGATACCGCGGCCGCTTCCATGTCCATTGCTGCGGGCGTCTCTGGTACGTACCAGAAGGTATTTCCAGTGGCGCCCGGCGGACTTTGGCCGCCTGTGTGGCCGTGGTTTGGGCTAGATGACGTTGTGTGTCCTTGTATACTTAATTACTTGGCAAAACGTACTAGATCCTTGTTCTATAGTTGGACCGAACTCTTAATTTTATTATATAAATCGCAAAAACGATAGTCCTGTGAATAGACTCGAACTAGGTAGCGGATGTTACCTTTCCAGGATGTATTTTGTTCTACCAACTAATCAAGACACCATTATCTAACGACATCCAAATATGCGACCATATTATTATCATCATTGTGCGACTTAAGGAGTCGAACGGAACGTGCGGCGTTTATGAAAAAATATTTAAGAAAAGTGAGCAAAGTTCATTGCTTAGAACAATGTCCAAACGTACCGAATTGTATATTCATGGTCGTCATATTAAGTCAAACCTAGTTCATTACCTAGGGGGTGTGTGCCTTAACAATTTTCTAGCAGAAACTACTAACCCGTTGTTCGGCAGGTTTGATCGCCTGGGTGGTGATAGCCACAAGGGACGACTCGCCACCACCACCGGAGATCATCCCACTAGACTGGTGGCAACACTGCTCGCTGTACCAGATCTACCCAAGGTCGTTCAAGGACAGTGACGGAGATGGTGTCGGGGATTTGAAGGGTAAGTCACAAGTATGAAAACGTGGGGCGAGTCCGTCAGTCGCAGTAATTTTTAAAGACAAATCACAGTTATTTGACATAATCAAGGCTGTGGTGAGCAATGCGGGTATAATTCACAACTTCCGATTATTAAAATCCCATTACGTACAATAATAAATATTGATCTCACTGTCGGTCACGTAACAACAGCAGGTACCTAACTACATATCATCACACTTGTTTCCCCGAAGGTGTGGGCAGAGGTATAACTTCGATGGTCCTACGTAATATGTGTCGCACCTATTACCACTAATCAGACGGACTCTTTTGATTGGCAGTTGCATTAATTACAGGTTTTGTAACAACTAAACCACTACGAATACCTTCCATATCGAATAAAACGTATACCTATCTTACAAATTTCAAGAATTATGTCATTGAATTCCAGGCATCATCAGTGAATTGGATCATTTTGTGGAGTTAGGGATAGATGCGATATGGATGTCACCAATCTTCAAGTCACCGATGATAGACTTCGGGTACGACATCAGCGACTATTACGACATATACGAGGACTACGGGACAATGCAGGACTTCGAAGAACTATTGAGTAAGGCGCATGAGTTGGGTAAGTCTGTTAAGAAAGAGGCAGAGGAATATTATTGTTCGCCCAATTTTTTGCCAGTAACTTTGCTGGTACCACCGGCGAACCTATTACCAGGTACCAGCCAGATAACTGAACTTTACTGAACTATATAGTTCAATACAGTTCAGTTATCTGTTGATAAGCAGATGCACCACATGTGCAGTTGAATGTTAGGTTGGCTTAGGCCTTTAAGATTATATTGAGACCTATGTACTCTATGACAATATAAACACGCCAGTTCACGAAGGGCTAGGCAATAGTATAAAACTACCTTTGGTTAGTAACTTAGTTGGTTTCTCGTAATAGGGTTAGCAATTAACGGCAAGCGGGCTCTTTATGATTGGCCAGAACCAAGTCCGTTGATAGGCAAGTGAAAGTGAGGTTCCATCTGACTATCTGACCTACTTTGCACTGCCATATTTTTGTCCCATGTTTATCAAGAGATTCTTGGTTATATAATAATGATGATATTATTGTAACGCCATCTCGTAGCGAGTAATAAGACTACCAAACTCGGCGCCATCTAGTAGCAAATCGCAGTACTACTACGTAACGTCTTTCGGGAATGTTCTGTCAAGGTACTTCTATGTAACGTGTTATCTAGAAGCATCTCGAAGGTGTGGAATGTTCGCGATATTTCTTCCGTGAAAATTCCAGAGTAATCTAGAGTAATGACCGCACTATAAAGGCGGAACACTTCGGTGGCGGATGATCAGTATTTCCAGAGCGATAATACGAGTTATACCTGCGAGTTCAAGTGCGATTAAAAGTGTTTAGTGAAGCTTTATAGTGAAGTGTAAATTAGTGGTGTAATAAATAAAGTGTTTTGTGGTAGTTTGATCGGCATTTTCCATTCCGTAGAACCCCGGCTCGTAACAATTGGTGTCAGAATTGGGGATTTGGACAATGCCGGTGTTACCGAAAGAAGACACAGAGGGCGTCCGTACCAGGGGTCAGCGCCAGCAGGAGTTGGACAGCAGGCGCTTCGGAGGTAATACGCCGGAGAGGTTGGGTGGTCAGGAGCAGCCAACGGTGGAAGCAGGCCCGCCCACGGTATCTCCAGCGCCAGCACCTCCAGACTTTGCTGCGCTGATGGCGATGCTACAGGAGCAAGCCCGTCGCCAGGAGGAGCAGGCCCGCCACCAGGAGGAGCAAGCCCGTCGCCAGGAGGAGCAAGCCCGTCGCCAGGAGGAGCAGGCCCGCCACCAGGAGGAGCAAGCCCGCCGGTTGGAAGAACAGCTGCTGCGGGACAAGGAGGAGCAGGCACGCCGCCAGGAGGAGCAGGCACGCCGCCAGGAGGAGCAGGCACGCCGCCAGGAGGAGCAGGCCCGCCGGTTGGAAGAACAGCTACTGCGTGACAAGGAGGAGCAGGCACGCCGCCAGGAGGAGCAGGCACGCCGCCAGGAGGAGCAGGCCCGCCGGTTGGAAGAACAGCTGCTGCGTGACAAGGAGGAGCAGGCACGCCGCCAGGAGGAACAGACGCTCCTCATGAAAGATCTTCGAGAGACTTTTGGCAAGGAGATGAATGTGATGAAGGATCAAGTTCATCATGTTGAGAACCGCATCACGGAAGCCGAAACTCGGATTGAAGATGTGAAAAACCAGATTACAGATGTGAGGAAAGAGCTGGGAAATCTGAAAGCTGGAGATGGGATTGCGACTTCCTTACCTGCCGTACCTTCAGCGCGTGGATTTAAAGTACCGCCATTCGATGGGACATCTTCATGGTCAGCCTATAAAAAGCAGTTTGAAGCCGTTAAGAAGGCAAACGGGTGGAGCAAAGCCCAGGCCATGACTGCGCTTACATTGGGTTTGCGAGACAAGGCGTTAACCATCCTAGAAGCTCTCGGAGACGATGTTTCCTACGAGCAGCTACTAGAAGCCTTGGAAACCAGATACGGTGACGCTCACCTGGAACACGTGTATCGTGCGCAGCTGAAGGATCGTGTCCAGCGCACTGGCGAAAACTTGCAACAGTGGGCCCTGGAAGTAGAGAAGCTGGTACGGAAAGCGTACCAGTCGGTACCTGCGCTCATCAATGGGAATCTGGTGCAAGCATTCATCGACGGCATCCACGACCTGGAAGTCAGGGCTGCTGTGAGGCTCGGGCACCATGAGACTCTCAAAGACGCCTTGGCTCATGCTTTGGAGGTCGAAGCCGTACGGGAAGATCATCGATCTCACCGCGTCAGGGAAGTTGTAGCATCACCGGCTCGCGACCGTTTCACGAGGTATAGCCCTAGGTGCTACACATGTGGTGAGAGGGGCCACCTTCGATCCAGTTGCCCAAAGCGGACTGCTGAAAGAGAAGAAAGTCGTTCCCAAGAAGATAGGGTGGCTAACGTCACCGCCCAGCAACAGCAGGGAAAACGAATAATAGCCAGGTCTGCGTGGCGGGTGCCGGCTGATGTTAGAAGAGCCCCAAGGGTTTTGATCTCACAAACCCAGGATGGCAGATTCCATGGCAACGCAGACGCATTGTCAAGAAGACCTTGCCCTGAAGACCGTAAGCACTGTGCCAAACAGGAGATAAAGGTAGCCATACCTGTGAAGATGCTTAAAACGGATCTGAGCGACGAATGGAAAGAAATCCTACAACATGCTCAACAGGACGACGCGGACATCAAGCCAATATTTGAGTGGATTGAAGCAAGTGCTCCTAAACCCATGTGGAGTGACGTCGCTTCAATGAGTTCAATCACAAAAAGTTATTGGGCGCAATGGGACAGTTTAGTTATTCAGGATGGAGTCTTGTGCCGCAAATGGGAAAATGCTCGAGGAGACAGCTGTCATTTGCAAATGGTCGTCCCTAAAGTTAAGGTCCCAGATGTGCTACAGCTCTACCATAATGGATGTTCAGGGGGCCATATGGGAGTAAAAAGGACTCTGTTGAAGATACGTGAGCGGTTTTACTGGATCCACTGTCGCGACGACGTTGAGGACTGGTGTCGCAAATGTACGAGTTGTGCTGCTGTGAAAGGACCTCATACACGGAGCAGAGGTGCACTGAAACTGTATAACGTTGGGGCACCATGGGAAAGGATAGCCCTAGATGTTGCGGGACCGTTTCCTGAAAGTGAAAGCGGAAACAAGTACTTCATGGTTGTGATGGATTATTTCACGAAGTGGCCAGAAGTCTTCGCTATACCTAATCAAGAAGCTACTACGGTCGCAGATAAATTAGTTCACGAAGTCTTCTGTCGTTTCGGGGTGCCTCTAGAAATCCATAGCGATCAAGGAAGAAATTTTGAATCTCAGGTGTTCCAGGAAATGTCTCGGGTCATGGGTACTCACAAAACCAGAACGACCTCTTACCACCCGCAGTCAGATGGAATGGTGGAGCGATTTAATCAGACATTGGAGAGATATCTGGCAAAAGTTGTGGAAAGCAGGCAAAAAGATTGGGACAAGCACATCCAACCGTTTCTTTTGTCTTACCGAAGTGCGGTTCACGAAAGCACGTCAGTGACACCAGCTTATGCGAACTTTGGAAGAGAATTACGGTTGCCTGCCGACTTACTAACCGGTATACCACCTGACGCTCCACGCAATATCACTGATTATGCGAATGACTTGCGCAGCAGGATGAATGACATTTATGAGCATGTCAGACAATCAGGTCAACAAATGTCTGAAAAGATGAAGACCCGTTACGACCGAAAGACAAACAATAAGAGCTTCGATGAAGGTTCGTTAGTGTGGTTACATAACCCAGTCCGCAGTAAAGGGAAGTCTCCTAAGCTGCAAGCTAAATGGGATGGACCATACCGAGTTGTGACTAAGATTAACGATGTCACTTACCGAATACGGAAGAGTCCAAGAAGTGCGCCAAAGATAGTTCATGTGGATCGATTGGCGCGATATTATGGGCCTGACAATGCTCGGGACGAGCATGTCTTAGGAGGGGGCAGTGTAACGCCATCTCGTAGCGAGTAATAAGACTACCAAACTCGGCGCCATCTAGTAGCAAATCGCAGTACTACTACGTAACGTCTTTCGGGAATGTTCTGTCAAGGTACTTCTATGTAACGTGTTATCTAGAAGCATCTCGAAGGTGTGGAATGTTCGCGATATTTCTTCCGTGAAAATTCCAGAGTAATCTAGAGTAATGACCGCACTATAAAGGCGGAACACTTCGGTGGCGGATGATCAGTATTTCCAGAGCGATAATACGAGTTATACCTGCGAGTTCAAGTGCGATTAAAAGTGTTTAGTGAAGCTTTATAGTGAAGTGTAAATTAGTGGTGTAATAAATAAAGTGTTTTGTGGTAGTTTGATCGGCATTTTCCATTCCGTAGAACCCCGGCTCGTAACATTATTATCTGGCTTTTTTTAGATTGGAACAACTCCGTTACGATCATTAGGTAGATATGATTGTATTTTATATTATTACTCTATTAAAAAAAAATTAGATTTTAAGTATGTAGCCCAAGTCATCCTACCCACTCTGCAGTCCCGTGGTGGGCTCCCATGGTTTTAGTGTGACACGTCAGTCCCCCTCTGGCGCGGAAATTGACGGAAATATTTTTTGCGCTTGATGATAAAAACCTTTGTAACAGCTTAATATAATAGCTAGAGCGAAAATAAAAATACTGCAAAATAGCTGAACGTGTATAGATGAAACTTATATATGTCAAAACTCGATAGCAATAATCTATAAACCTTTCAGGTCAGGTCAAAGAATCAATTTCGTTTATTCAGTTTAGTCACATAAAGAGCACATATGAATGTCAAAATTTTACAATTTTATGTCAAGCAATATTATAAAAATACTAAATTAAGTACATAAATAACCATTTGAAAATGATTCTTTCGCTGGTTCGGTAAGTTGGTTCTCCTGAGAAGATACCAGCAAGAAACTCAGGTAGATTATCCATTTTATTTTTTAATACAGGTAGAAGTGAAATCCGTAATAAAATAAATAAATTCGAGGGTTTGGTATAAATTTGTTTTTGGGATACTTTGGTCCCGTGGACGGCTGAGTTGCTAAACGTGTTACACCTCCTGGCAGTCAGACGATTAGGTATACACTTATGCGACTTGACTACTACGACTATAAATAAATACAGCCATTCTTCATTTGCAGGCATCAAAGTTCTCCTAGACTTTGTGCCGAATCACTCGAGCACTGAAGCTGAATACTTCATTAAATCAGAGGCAGGTGATCCTGAATACAAAGACTTCTACATGTGGGCAGACGCTCTGCCTGATCCGGACAACTCCTCAAACAGACTCCCACCGTCAAATTGGGTAACTATATACACGATGCTACGATCAATACAATAGGAGCACAGAAAAATGTTGATAAAATGGGGAACAATTATTTAGATAAGAAGGATTATAAGATAACCAAAAGGTTATCTTTCGTTCCGTGGACTGCGTACACTCTTATCTTATACGCAATAGTTCTCTACTAAGCATAAAGCGAAAGATTTTGTTAGAATTCTACGTGAACTAAGTCTCGGAAATCCGATTGTTAAATATATAAATTTTCGGACTTTGGCATTAACGCCGCAGTGCTATTAAATATGACCTAAAATGTTATTGTTGAAATTTAGTTGTACAATTTATCTATGACTGCATCTTCACGGAAAGACGCGCGCTTATTTGTATGTATCCGTAATATCTTACAACCACTACTTACAATAGGTTAGAACTCAAAGTAAACAAACGTTATATAACCTCCCAAAACTCATTCAAACAAATCATTAAACGTCATTACAGCGTTTCACTTGCAAAATTGCTTCCAAAGTAAATGGTGTTGCCGTCAGTAAACATAATTTATGCCCTAGAACCACCTCCAATATACCACTGAGCTAATTCGTTTGGTAATATTTTACTCTGATTAAACTTCTGCTGACACTCTTCGATTACCTACTTAATATCTAACTGATTCGATTTATATTTATAATATTTTTATATAAACTCCGAGACGCCCAGGACTTTAATTGGCTGTGCCATAGCGGCTGGCACGTAAGATTTTGTTGCCTTTCATTATCATTTCATCGCAAGGCATTGCTGCTACTTTTTAATAAATTCATTCGGCCATTTTGGACGTAACCCATTATACTCGTATGTGTGCTCGGTGACGGCAATAGGCTTGGCAAATTGTGAGAGTGTAATGCACCTCTGCCTACCCCTTCGGGATATAGGCGTGATGTGTGTCTGTCATGATATTTTTACCCGGACGCGTCTGGGAGAATTGTAGATAGTTCTCCTACAGACTTCAACAAAGAAACTCCAGGAGGATTTCTTACACGTTAAAAAACGCGTGACGAAATTCTCCGTCTCAATAAAACAAGTGTTATATTAAACACTAGCGGACGCCCGCGGCTTTCACCGCTAGGCAAATTACATACTTCATCCATTGGTGAAAACCACATCAAAATCCGTTGCGTAATTTAAAGATCTAAGCATACATAGGGACAGACATATTTTATACTATGTGAATATCAATATTATGAATATAAATATATTATGAATATCAATAATTATAAATAAATAGTATCACATCGTTACATTCAATTACTGTTCTCAAGAAAATGGCAGTCAATATAAACAGAAGGTAAATCTACAATTTACTATATCTAAAATTTCAGGTGAGCCTGTTTGGTGGTTCAGCCTGGGAATGGAGTGAAACCCGACAGCAGTACTACCTCCATCAATTCGCTAAAGAACAAGGCGACTTCAACTTCACACATCAGCCAGTCAGAGATGAAATGTTTAACATTATGAGATTTTGGCTAGACAAAGGAGTTGATGGCTTCAGGGTAGACGCTTTACCTTACATGTATGAAGCTAATCCAGCTGATCATGGCGGGAAATATCCTGATGAACCGCTGAGTGGGTTGATACAGTTCGAGCCCCATCAGCTCGGGTACACGATACCGTTGTATACGAAGGATTTGATAGAATTGTATGATGTTGTTTATGAGTGGAGAGAGTTTATGGACAATTATAATATGGAGCACGGCGGTGATACCAGGTACGGAGTATTTTACCCTGTCGGAGAGGCAGTGGCATATATACACTTTCTTTTCAGTTACTTCGTCCCTCGTCTTGCCGATCACAATCCGCTAACAAATAACTTATATACTCGTAGCATATAAGATTTTGATGGGGACTCCTATGCTACTTTGAAAGTATGTGTTTAAGATGGATGATATATGGAATGCATCCCATATATTTTCCATTTAAACAAATAGCCTATTTACGAATCACTAACTTTAAATTTAAATAAAATAAGTTAATTTTTAAACAGCACAATCGCAGCGTTCAATGAAAACGAAATTTATTAAACTAAGTGCTTTTAAAGGCTTTAAGTTTAAAGTTCTTGAACATTTACTGAGCGAAGCATAATAATTATTGGAAGAGTTTAAAAAGATGAATTTATATTGAACGGGATTATTAAAGAGTTAAATACTTAGAAAACATTTCGATTATGTCCAAAACTTGTCCCAACTGCCGTGATATCGTAAAACTTTCTTAATTAATTTTCCATTGGATCGTATTATAACTAATTATAAGTAAAGTATCTACTGCCTTGTAAAACACCTTTTTCCAAAGAACACGAAAAGTGCAGGGTAATGATTTCGAGGTACGAAAAAATGTCGAAACGCTTCGAGAACGCCAGGTAGTGCCCTGCTCTTGCCCTGCGCTTCGCTGTCTCGTCTTGGCGGGACCACTACCGTGTTCTAAGATCACAAACTTTAGTTAGAACTTCTAATAACATACACTTCCATTTTATTTATTTGCAGTATATATTCGTGATCTTGGACTCATAGATACAAAAGTGAACTTTAATTATAAGTAAAGTTAATTTATATTAGCTTTTTTTAAACAATCAATATTTTCCCAGAGTGATCTTCTCTGAAGGGTACGCGAACATCACCATGACGATGTTGTACTACGGTGATGAGCAGGGAACCCTCGGAGCTCACTTCCCGTTCAACTTCGACTTCATCACCGACGTTAACGCCAATTCCACCGCTCGTGACTTCGTGTACACTATCCAAAAATGGCTTACTTATATGCCTCTTGGTAGTACACCTAATTGGCAGGTAAGATAATTGATTGTACTAGTATTCGTATGAGCACAGAGTGGTTATGAATTTTTTTTACTGCCCGGTAAAGGCAATAAGCTTCTCGTGGGAATTACTGGAACTGTAAGTGTATTATGCACCCCTGCTTGCAACTTCCACGCTACTTTAATGTACATACATACACACATCACGCCTGTATGCACTCTATCCACAAATTTTTTGACCCCACGTAATAGGAGGCAAGCCTACTGACGTAACGACGCACTAGAAAGTCTCTTTAAGGGTAAAACCCTTAAAAACTTATCATAATTTATGTCCAAAACGGCCGAATGAGTTTAATAATAAAGAGTAGCAAGTATATATTTTTGTATTTTAAAGCAATGAGTTTGCTTAAACTATTCTTAAAATATTAAGAATATTAGTGGTCATCGTAGCTCAGTTGGTCAGAGCAGTCCCCCTGTTAGGGAAAGGCCGTGGGTTCGAGTCCCGCCGATGACATCAGTTTTTGTGATCTATTTATAATTTCTTTCTTAATATTTTAAGAATAGTTTAAGCAAACTCATTGCTTTAAAATACAAATATATCTGGATTTGGTAAGGATTCATCTAAAAATTCAGTGTTTAAATATCGTTGTAACACGATATACTGGTACCGTTAGTTCGGTAGAACTGCGGTAGGTGGATCCAACGCTAACCTTAATAGCGCGATGTAGAAATTATGAATATGATATGAAGCAAAGATTCGATGTTGTCGGTAGTGGTCATCGTAGCTCAGTTGGTCAGAGCAGTCCCCCTGTTAGGGAAAGGCCGTGGGATTGAGTCCCGCCGATGACATCAGTTTTTGTGATCTATTTATAATTTCTTTCTTAATATTTTAAGAGTAGCAGGTATGTTATAATTAAAAAAAAAAATTGAAACCCCGTTGCCTTGCGTTGAAATTTTGATTAAAGGTAACTACATCTTACAACACAGCCACACTGCACAGCCAATTAAAGTCCTAGGCATCTTGGACTACTTATACTTTAAAGTACGTACAGATAAAATGATACTACATCGACACTACACTCATACTGCGAAATGGGGCAGTTTTATATTAATGGATATTTCCCTAGCGACTATCATTTACGTAAAATTTCCAACAGATGTTGTGTCCGCTAGTGTATAAGTGTATGTACTACACGACATGGACGCAACCTGGTTGAAACATCAGGCAATAACAAACTACATTCCCGTTAAAGAATACAATACAATATGGCTATGAAAACGAAAGTTCAATAATTAGTAGTCAAAAAGTAGTACATATTTACAAAAAATCTAAAAACTAAGTCTGCTTTTCAGTTCGGGAACCATGACAATAATAGAATGCCGTCCCGCTTTCGCATCAACATGGTCGACGGACTCAACAGTCTGAACATGATGCTTCCCGGCACATCGGTGACGTACCAAGGCGAGGAGATAGGCATGAGGGATGGTTACGTCAGCTGGAACGACACAGTCGACGTAGAAGCTATCAGACGAGGAGACGAAGACACGTACCTTCAGTTTTCTCGAGACCCAGCTAGAACACCTTTCCAGTGGAATAATTCCACTAATGCTGGATTCTCTACCGCTGAAAAGACTTGGTTGCCTGTAGGTCTTGATTTTATGGATATTAATCTGGCTAAACAGAAAGAAGACACCAGGAGTCACTACAAGGTACTCGTAATTTATTAACACGTTTACAAAGTAAGGGTTACGTTCAGCAAGTACATCTGACGGAGTTAATGATATTTGACAATATGAGAGTTGATGTATGAATATTTGTGAACATTCCAGGTGTACCAACTACTGACAAAACTCCGCAAAGAAGTTACGCTTACTCACGGGGAATACGCTATCAGGTCCTTGTCAGAGGGAGTTTTCTACCTGGTGAGATACCTCAGGAGCTACGATACCCTCGCCCTAATATTCAATGTTGGACGCAATACTGAGACTGTAAACTTGTCTAGACTTCCTTACTTCACGTTGCCAGCGACTGTATACGTATCAAGTGTACATTCTACAAAAAATTCAGGGTTTGTATATTTATTTTTTTGTTCTGGCAACAACACTCAAAGTGCCTGGAGACGGCAAGAGGCCTCTTACATGAGACCAACAGAAACTGGTGTAATGAACTAAAGCTTCAAAACTATTTCATTGGAATTGGAGTTTACCAAAATTTCTTTCCTTGCAGAACTGTCATCGACAATGAAGAGCTGACTCTTCGCTCGGGCGAAGCTTTGATACTCCGTGCACCATCAGTCTAGTGTACCTACTTAGGTATACTCTTGTTCATTAATACGATAATAAGAAGATTGTAAATATATCCCGAAGAAAGGCATCCTAGGCTAGTGACTAAGGCGTTGACCTTGCTTTTGACGACGTAAGTTCGATCCCGGTCACCACACTACTGACGTGGTCCTACTCCAACCAAGCAAGCACTTTTAACATAGCTGGAAGTGTAACATGTACCCACAGACTAAACTAAGTACAACTAAGTCGGTAGGTATGTAATATCTAAAATTAAAAATTGTTATTTATTAAACACTATTATTTTTATTTTGGTATTGTTGCATTTCTATCCTCAAAAAATACCGTGAATAGATAGTTGTTTTTGCCCGACTGCATCAGCGAGGGTTATTAGAAAACCTATAGAATTCTAAGTTTGTTTTCCTAGGATAACGATGCCATTATAAAGCGGTCGTGACGCAGTGGTGATCATTCACTCTTAGAACATTTTTATATGTAAAGAGCGGTGTTAATTACCGCTCTCTAGAAAACCGACCTCACTTGTTTACATAGACAACGTTCTAGTGACGTTAATTCACCGTTGTATTACAGCCTGCTATAATATAGCGGCACATATGTAATATAGCGCTAAATAGGTACCTAGGCAAACTTAAAAGATCCCGTGGCGCTGTCTGAGTTAAATATTGTCAAATAGTTTTCTCATTCTCTATTACCAAGCGGTAATATTTAGGTACCTAGCTGAGCAATCTATCTTTGTACCCAATTTTAACCTTAAAAACAAAAAACTTAAAAACGCTCGGTTCTCGCGAAGATGGCTTCTACAGTATGAGGAGTGGCATCTCTGCCCGACACGCGGTGTTCGGGATCGGAAAGGAGAGGGTGGGATCAGGTTGAAGAGTTCTTCAGAACACTCACCGTGGTAAATACGATAGGACTCACTATGTGTGAAGTATTAATAATGCCTTACTGTAAAAAGCATAAATAGTACAAAGTATCTCTGTACTAAAATTAATTAAGAACAGTCCAGCAGTTTTTGTATGAAGCCAGAACAAATGAAACGCATTCGCACGCATCATTCGGTCGCCAACTTGAAGGCCCCTTTCAATTTTGCTGTAGAATATCCAAGTTAGGCGACGACAGTATCGGCTGTACCGTGTGGAAGTAAGGAGGAGATGCCTCTTAGCTCCTAAAATATTATCTAACATAGATATACGCTGATAAATTTCTACAGTAAAGTACTTTGCTATCTTTATATTATCATATCTTTTCTCTGAGCATTCTTGTGTAAATAACACTATATTCTATATTCTTATATAGATTCTATATTATCTATAAACTAAAAATCACACACACACACACACACACACACACATATCACGCTTATATCCCCGAAAAGGTAGGCAGAGGTGCATTACACACCCACAAATTGCCAGTATTTTTAGTCCTACGTAATAGGGGACAAGCCTATTGCCGTCATCGGGTACACATATAATGGACCACAATGGCTGAATGAATTTAATAAAAAGTAACAGCTATATTGTAATTTTGAAGAAAAAAAGTTGCAACCCATTGCCTTGCGATGTAATGTTGATGAAAGGCAACAAAATCTTACGTGCCAGCCGCCATGGCACAGCCAATTAAAGTCATGGGCGTCTCGGACTATTATAAAAATCACCTGTCTTAATCTACTATAATATCAGGTTCTTTACTCGATAACAAAAGTATTTACTTCAAAAATGTAACTTGCAAAAACGAAAGACTTAAGAAAATATGGATAACAATTTCGAAGTCATCGACTGTGCTCTTGGTAGCTCAGTTAGTTCAGTCTTCCTAAAATGTAACTAAATCTGGTCCAAATCCAGCACACTAGTTTCTTTTAAACCGACTTTCAAAAAAGAAGGAGGTTGAGAAGCTCATTACGAATGAGCTTCTCAACCTCCTATGTATGTTTTTTTTCATTATATTTTTTTTATGTTTGTTACCTCATTATCTCTGGACTAGGTGAAGCGATTTCGAATTTTTTTTTTTAAATGTAAGCTGCTACTTCCGAAATGGTTTCAATTCAATTTGGTCCCATCCCGACAGTAATTTGGTCCCATTTCACTCATCTCAAGCCGTTTGTAGTGTCAATTTTTAAGTGTACATTTTACTATTTTATTACTAGGGATTTATTTCAAATTAATATTTTAGAAAGTTTAGATTATTGAGTTTACGAGTACAAGCATTTTCTTTGCCCCTTAACGGAAAATATGATTTAAACAAAATCATGTTTATGGTTTAATTTACCGGGTAACATGTGACTATTTGTCATCACGAATGACAGTATGAAACTAAACAGCGATTATGCTATCGGTATTAAATAGGTAACTGTTACAAATACTTTATACGCCAACAAAGCAGTATGTTACGTAGTTAAGTGTAATTTACTGGGTGGTTAAGTGGTTATTACTGGACCGTGATAATAACGGAGTCGACATCCGTTGACATCTGAAGTCGAATAATAGAGATGTGCATGCGTCTATTTATTTGGTATGTAAATCCGAGGTTCAAATATATGGCCTTAAGTATCATATTTTATCTGCAGAGTTCATTCGAAGTTTATGCGATTCAACTCTGTAAGGAACAGGAACTTTGTTAGTTGTTAAGTTAGTAGGTAGTAAAAGAGCATACGGCCTATCTGCTAAATGGTTACCTTAAGACACTAGTATTTTACCGCCCGTAGACTGGAGCGGATATGGAAAAGAGGAAAATTTTGAGAGAAGAGGGAAATGGGCTTCTGGAATTCTCACTCCCGGTACGGGACACCGAATAACCATATTGGATGTCTGAGTTGGCGTCAATGATATGGTGGTGGCTTCTCGGTGGTTTATTGAGCAGTTTGCACCAATTCTCCCTATCAAAGATAATAAACCTAAGTAATATAAGAATAAAACTACCATTGCGAAACTAATCTCAGTGTACTAAAAGTTTACAGCACAGATGATCAAATCAATATAGATAAACAATCAACAATGTCATCACCAGATAAAAAACCTCTTTAAATAGACCCCCGTGAGGAGATAAAACTATATTTGAACAAAATGTTGAAGTACGTGGCTGTAGGGCTAACTACAGCAGTGATAGTGGGTGTAGTTGTAGGTGTGTCCGTATGGGCTGCTATGAGGGTAGATGACGAGCCCGTACAAGAACCAGAAGGAACAACACAAACACCAGCAACGACCATGGGACCGACTCCTTCAGTACCAACGGAAGAGCCACCGCCAGAATTAAGGAACCTCGATTGGTGGGAGCACACAGTGATTTATCAGGTTTACCCTAGATCTTTCAAGGACAGTGGTGATGATGGAATTGGAGATTTAAAAGGTATTTTAGCGACATTGTTTTTTGCCGGGCACAAGTTGGAATGTTGTAAATGTCAATAGGCTCGCCCCCTATTACATGGAACCTAACATAGCTGGCGAGATGTGGGTGTGTTTGCACACCTCTGCCTACCCCTTCGGGAAAAAGGCGTGAGGCTATGTTATATATATTTTTTGCCCGATATTGTAATTTCAATTTTCTGTTATGTTTTGTACAAGGTAACGTTGAAACTTTTACCTTACCAAATGTACCTGAGATGGACGAGTCGATCCCAAAGTTTACCTAATGTTTTTAATATTATACAATTAATTTATTATTAGTATTTTATAAATAATAGGAGTTACTGAAAAATATTTTTTTTTATTCTGATCAACCTTATTATATCACAGACCGACTGCGAACGACAATCAGGGGCATATCGCATACAGGTGTCCATTGCTCTTAAATTGTGTTATAGACTTATTTATAACTTTTAAATAAAAACATGATTTAATTTCAAATCTACTGTTTTGCATAACACGTTTTTTTTTATTTCTTGTTACATCAATAACCAGTTAGTTAACAGTTTCCTTCTTATCAGGTATTACGCAAAAGTTAAACCACCTGGTTGAGGCAGGAGTTGAAGCCATCTGGATGTCTCCGATTTTCAAATCACCTATGATTGATTTCGGTTATGATATCAGCGACTTTTACGATATCCAAGATGAATATGGGAACATGAATGACTTTGAAGAGCTGATGGCAGAGGCTAATCGATTAGGTAACATTCGTGTTTCTTGCAAAAATATAAAAAGTCGTATTTAGGACATCATTTTTTATCTTTTGGTAAAAACCTAAATTGTAGAGGATTTAGTATTTCGTTTCATTCCTTCACGATAAGCCTTGAGTGAAATGTTTAAACACCTTTTCAACCAACTCCCAAAAAAGGAGGAGGTTCTCAATTCGAATGTTTTTTTTTAATTTTTATGTTTGTTATCGCATATCTTCGGACTGGGTAAAACCGATATTGATTTTTTTTTATTAAGTATTATTAATTAATTAATATAAATTATTATTTGGTCCCATTCCGATAATTATTTGGTCCCATTTCGTTCATTTGAGGTCGGTGTAAATTTTTGACGTGCATTTTTTAAATATTTTTAGGTATGAAAGTTCTCTTAGATTATGTGCCAAATCACGCGAGTACAGATTCTGAATATTTCAAAAAATCTGAGGCCAGAGAACCTGGTTTTGAAGATTATTTTGTTTGGGCTGATCCAAAGATAGACCCAGATACTTCTGCCAGATCAGTTCCTTCTAACTGGGTAAGTCACTATATTTCGTCAAACAATTACCATGACATTACAATCTAAAACATCATAGTATTCTTTGTTCACAGATAAGCCAATTTGGTGGAACAGTTTGGGAGTGGAGTGAAGCTAGAGAGCAGTACTACCTTCACCAATTCGCTATTGAACAAGCTGATTTTAACTATAGAGATCGTGCAGTTAGGGATGAAATGATCAACATAATGATTTTCTGGATCTCCAAGGGTGTTCATGGCTTTAGAGTCGATGCAATTCCTCACTTATTTGAAGTTGCCCCTTATGAGAATGGAACATATCGGGACGAGCCTCTTACAGGAAATATGTTTTTGTCACCGGACCGACCAGGATACACCACTCAGGAATATACCAGGGATCAACCTGAGTTGTATGATGTGGTGTATGAGTGGAGAGAGGCGGTAGATGCTTGGAAGGAGACAAATAATGCCGATACTAGGTAAATATAAAGGTCAATAGTTTTCACACGATGCTGGTCAGATGTTCTATATCATTCTATTATCGAAAATATAGAACGGGGTAAAATATCGTATGACTCTAGAGAAAGAGACACATAAATAAAAGTAAGATAACAACGGAAACAATGTATCAAGTTTTAAATTTTGTAATTTTTAGGATCCTTTTAGCTGAAGCATATGCCAACGTACCCAACACAATGCTGTACTACGGTGATGAGAAGGGTCGGGTTGGAGCTCACTTCCCTTTTAATTTTGATTTCATCACAACTTTAAACAAATGGTCTACTGCAAGAGACTTTGCGTACATTATACTTCGATGGCTCACTTATATGCCTAAAGGAAATGTAGCAAATTGGGTGGTATGTATTTATATAACTTTAAAAATCATATATGTAATCACACGCCCTATTTGCCGCTCACTGGTAACTATTAAGTTTTATATAAGTTGAAAAAAAACAGATATCAAAAATGTTGACAAGAATTATGTGATGACTGGAACAACATAATATATTGTCGTTTTTCTTGTAGTTTGGAAATCACGACCAAAGCCGTATGCCAACCAGATTCAGACCAAATATGGTAGATGGTTTAAACAGTCTAAATATGCTACTGCCAGGTGTTGCAGTTACGTATCAGGGCGAGGAGATCGGTATGAAAGACGGTTATGTCAGCTGGAATGATACAAAAGATGTTGCAGCATTGAATCAAGGCAATGAAGACAATTACCAATGGTTTTCTAGAGACCCTTGTAGAACACCATTCCATTGGGACGATTCGAAGAATGCTGGATTTTCTGAGGCTGATAAGACTTGGTTACCTGTCGCACAAGACTTCGAGGAAGTTAACCTAGAAGCACAGAAGAGTGCAGAAAGAAGTCATTTTAAGGTAGGTACTTCACAGTATTTACTTAGAGGCAGAGACGCTTTATATTTACGAAGATGGTTGTTGCTACCTGGTAATTGCAATTTATGAATTAATTTGCAATAATGCTTTGTGAATAATTTTTTTTTTGATTTGATCTCTTTCAAGTTTTATAAGTTGAATTACAGCTTCAAATATATTTTTTATTTCAATACTCAATACTCAATACATTATTTTAGAAAAAGTGATTCAAATCAAATCATTTATTTGCGAATATGGGACAGTTTAGGTTACATGACGACAATGTGCATAGCCACAATTCACCTTACGGTATCCAAATACATTTGGAACAGTTGGTGATTCTAAACAAATGTACAATATAATTAAAACCATGTCAAATATAAAATATTGAATTAAGATACGTTCCCATAAAATCAAAAAAATCGTGTCAAAATCAATACATTTAATAAAATTGTAACTGTTCGCTGTTTGTACAAGGAAGATATATGTGAGAAATTGATGCAAGGGGGCTTTATAAACGCAATAGAACCCCAAAATAAGGTTTTTAGATTTTTTGTCTGTTTGTCTGTGCAAACAGACAAAAAATCTAAAAACCTTTGTCTGTTTGTCTGAATGTTTGAACGCGCTAATCTCAGAAACGGCGTAACTGATTTGAATGCGGTTTCCACTAATGCGTTGCGGTACATTCAACTTAACATTTAGTGTTTGTTTCATTTCAAAAGGTTGATAAATAAAAAAATTATGTCGATCTAAAGAATCAAGCATAAGCCCAAGTTAAGCAACCCCCAGTCGCGGTTCTAACTAGGATGGGTGACCAATTGGCACAAAATATATCAAGCGACAGACCTGACAGGCAGACATACATTACGCCTATATTCCCGAATGGGTAGGCAGAGGTGCGTGTGTAACGCACCTCTGCGCATCAACACTGTGCCAGTACTTTTGTTGGTCCCACGTAATAGAGGGCAAGCGGATTGCTGATAGGGCACTTTAGAAGACCCATAACTACTATATAATTTAAATCAAAATTACCGCAGTCGGGACGGGTGTTACATACCACTAATATATCTTCAGTCTGAGTAGCTCAGTAATAAATAACTCTGTTTGCAGATTTGATTTCCACTATTTGCTGATTTTGAGCGAAGCGAGCCGAAGGCGAGCGGAACTCTCAACGGGTGACTCAAATTACGATTTATGTTAAATTGTGTTAAATTGTTTCTCGGCGAATACTCGGCCGATTTCGGATTTTCTTGCACTCATCAAAAGCTGACCTGAACCAAGAACCTGGGTAATTCTGTAATTACCCAGGTTCTCACGAAGCCAGAATTTTGAATTTCGATCAAATAAAAATAATGTAATTGATGGTAAAAATTCCCATAGCGTAATGACAAAAAATACTTTGACAGAGTTATATCGCTTTGAATCAAAACTCGCTTCGCTCAAATATATGCTGCAGCGTAACGGTACATTTCGCGACTGTGGCGACCTAGTATAACACGTGTGTATACATAATACATATACATACTTATAAAAATATATAAAAAAAGGGGAAATGCGTGTCAGAAAGCACAAAAGGTTCCGTGCCAAAACGGCAAAATAATCTGTTTTTTAGTATTTGTCACCTTTAAAGTCAGTCTCCGTAATATTATTTACTATACTAAATTAAATAAAGAGAGAGTTGAAATAATAGTGATCCTAACCTTACATAGGAAGCACTTTGACTGCTGATCGCGAGGCGCATGCTATGTCGCGTGAATCTGAGACCTTCACCGACAGGGAGTCTCGCTTGAGTTCAAAAAGAGTACTGTCGGCAATAACTCGGTCTCAAGAAACCAGTGAAATACGCATTCAAATCAGTTAAGCCGTTGCTTAGATTAGCGAGTTCAAACATTCAGACAAAATAAAAATCCTTTGGAAAAAAATCTAAATGGGACAGCAAATTACAATGATTGTTAAATATAGTTACTATTAGTACACACTATTAGGTACCCCAATGTATGTACTTATACAGACGCTGGCTGTGTCCAAACACCGTTAATCAATACATACCTTTAATAAAATTGTAAGTGGTCGATGTCTGTACATCGAAGATATAATAGAGAAACTGTTGTAGGGGGCTTTATATACGCAATAGAACCCAAAACAATGGTTTTTAGAATTTTTGTCTGTTTGTCTGTTTATCTGTTTGTCTGAATGTTTGAACACGCTAATCTCAGAAACGGCTTAACCGAATGCGGCTTTCAGTAATTCGTTGTGGTTTACTCAATTTAACTTTAATAACATTATATTTAAATAAAAAAGGTTATGTCGATCTAAAGTAACACGTAGGCGGGCTGCGGGCAAAAGCTATACATAATAAATCAGTAACTGGTGATCAAGAAAACTATAACACGCAGGCGGAGCTGCAGGCAACAGCTAGTTTAAAATACTATTTAAAAAGAACCGTACAATACAGTACAGTTTTAAAATTTAAAACTATTTTTTAAATTTTGTGATTTAGGTTTATCAAGCACTTACCAAGCTACGTAAACAGCCAGCTTTATCTCACGGATAGTACCACGTCGAAGCCCTCAGTGTGAACACTATGATATTGGTCCGATACCTCAGGACGTTCCCCACTTACGCTTTGATCTTCAACGTTGCTGATGTGGAGGACACTATCGACCTAAGTGCAGTACCGCTGTTGCAAGCACCTATGACAGTTTATATTTCAAGCGTACATAGCAACAGACTACAAGGGTAAGTTAGTTTTGTATTTCCAGCTAATGACTCTATGAAATGATACCAGTACTAACACACACAATATTGTTTGTTACAACTAGTCTGGTATAGACCCCATATCATGTACTATCTTTATTTCTTACCTGTCAATTTTATAATAATAAAAAAATAATATCATAAATTTATATGACACGTACTAAGAGTATATTACTCTTTATCTTATCGATAAATAATAATGCCTTGGGTTATGTAACTTTTAAGAGTGCATAATGTTAAGATAATTGATGACCAAATGACCGAACCTACTCCTGGTACACCTTCCGATCAACAGACAAGACTTTTGTAAACGTAAAGGTTCTCTATGAGCCGACATAGGCTTATCAAATAGCTCATATCTTCTCTACTTACTTCATGCATTTATTGTTTCCCTGGACATTTTAAAAGTAGTTCCTAATGCTAAAATCATACCTAATTTAATGATACTTTTACACATTTTACACTGATTACCAGGAACGCAGTACCACTAGGTGAGATCACTCTGGCTGCTGGTGAAGCTATAGTCCTGGAAACTCCACCCACGTAAAGATAAATGTATAATCTTAAGAATTAGATATGAAATTAGCGTACTCAGTAGATGTAAGGGCTGTTCCATGAACTTGATCGGGCTAATATAGTGTGCTTCAAGCTGTAATCCTCATATTTGAAATCTCAATGAAAACGAATTTCGACAACGCTAAAAAATAGTCATGAAATAGTCATAAATAGTCGTACATGTAAAAAAAATAGTCGTATTATAGTTTCGGCGTTACAGCTATAAGTTAATGAGGATTATGGCTTGACCGTCAAGCTGTAATCCTCATCTTTTTTTTTTTTTTTTTTTTTTTCTTTTTTATATTTAGGTCGACAAATTGACGCCACTCGCCTGATGGTAAGCTGAGGCGACGTCTGGCAATTGAGGGCGACTCTCACAGTACACAGGAATACTATAGAGAGTGGCCCTCAACTTGACGACCCTGTAATGTGCCTCTTCACGCTTCGCTTAAAGAGCCCAGGGTTATATGTTGGAGGAAACACGTGCGCAGGCAGGGCGTTCCAAGCCACCATCGTTCGGCAGAGAAACGATCGTTTAAAACGCTCGGTTCTCGCGAAGACGGTTTCCACGGTATGAGGGTGACATCTCTGCCCGGCACGCGTTGTTCGGGATCGGAAGGGAGAGGGTGGGATCAGGTTGAAGAGCTCTTCAGAACACTCACCGTGGTAAATACGGTAGAACGCGGCCAAGGAAGCAATTGTTCGGCGCTGGGCTAGCGGCTCAAGGCTTCCCGTTACCCGGACAGTCTATAATGCGAACAGTGCGTCGCTGCATAGCGTCGAGTGCGTCCAGCAAATACTTCGCGGAGCCGTCCCAGAGGTGAGAGCAGTATTCAACGCAGGGTCTAATCTGCGTTTTGTACAGCAGACACCTCTGGTGCGGTGTAAAGAATCGCTTTACGTTGTTCAGTATTCCTAGTTTCCGCGAAGCTAGCCCAATACATCTCTCAATGTATTTTGTGTTATTGAGCTCTCGACGAACGTCTATGCCAAGGATGTCTAGATTGTCCTTCATTGGTAATATTGCATTCTGAAGAGTGGGTAGGGGAAGGAAAGGGGATTTTTTCGCTGTAAATGCACACGCCTGTGTTTTGTGGGCATTGAACTCGACCAAGTTCTCGGCACCCCATTGGGAGATACTGTCGAGGTTTCGGTCGAGATCACCCACGAGATGTCGTCTCCCCTCTACTATCACAGATCGCCCCGCCGTCGGACGAACCGAGTAACTCCCGTGCAATGTACTGTCATCTGCATAGCAATGAATGTTCCCGAGGGAAAGCATATCATTGATATGCAGAAGAAAGAGAGTTGGTGACAGTACGGACCCCTGCGGTACCCCGGCATTCACTTGCAAAAAGCGAGAAGCCTGGCCATCGCAGAGGACCCGCACTCGGCGCTCGTTTAAAAAACTGGCAATCCAGCTGCACAGTTGAGGAGGTAGACCATATGCCGGAAGCTTGGAAAGGAGCGAAGCATGCCAGACCCTATCGAAAGCTTTGGCGATGTCCAGGCTAACAGCCAAGGACTCGCCGAACTTTTCCATAGCCTCACCCCATACATGCGTGACGAATGCCAGGAGGTCACCCGTTGATCGTTTTGGCCTGAAGCCATATTGCCGATCATTGATTAGCGAGTGATCCTCCAGGTATCGCATGAGCTGCTTATTAATAAGAAGCTCGAGCACCTTGCAAATGACTGAGGTGACAGCTATGGGTCGATAGTTGCCTGGATCGGATCGATCCCCTTTCTTGGGGATCGGTTGTACGTTCGCCTCCTTCCAGGCCTCCGGCACGAGGCCTGTAGAGTATGACAGGCGGTACAGACGCGTTAATACTGGAGACAACTCAGCAGCACATTTTCGTAGCACCACCGCCGGAATGCCGTCAGGGCCACTGGCTTTCCGCGTGTCGAGTGACCGCAGCACTGCCCGTACATCACATTGCCTGATAACAATATCAGGCATAGTGTGGCCACAGTTGGCGATGGCGGGCGGCTGCAGGCCACGGTCATCGACCCGGGAATTAGCCGCAAAGAGGTCTGCGAGCATGTCCGCCTTCTCTTGGGCTTTGTGAGCCAGTGATCCATCAGGAAAACGCAGTGGTGGCAGCGGGGGTTGACAAAAATTTGACTGTACGGCTTTGGCCAGTTGCCAGTATCCACGACTGCCCGTGGGATGCGATGTGAGCTCCTGACCAAGCCGCGCGACGCGCTGGGCATCCGCTCTCTTGAAGGCCCTCTTGCTGAACCTAGTGGCCCGATTGTACGCTGCTTTGAGGCGGTTCACGTTCGGGTCACGTGCCGCCCGAGCCCTGACCCAGGCGCGATATGCCGACTGTTTTTTCTGGACAGCCTCGGCACATTCACGCCCGAACCAGGGACGAGCTTTGCGGATGCTGGCGACATTAGTGAAAGGGATATAATATTCTATCCCTAGACTGATCTCGCTAGCAATGGCAGCAGCACTATCCGAAGGCGCCTTCCCTACAAAGCAGCGCTGGCTCCACGGGACGGACGCAAAGTAATCGCGGAGACCGTCCCAGTCTGCCGACGAGTAGTGCCATAGTCGTCGAGTCATTTGTTCAGCACGAGCAGGCGGTGGCACGTGGAAGCTGGCGTGCACCACACAGTGGTCGGATGTGCCCAGTGGGGCGCGTACCGACACACTGTACTCGGCTGGGCGACTCGTCAGCAGTAGATCCAGCAAGGCGGGCGTGTGGTCTGACCTGTCAGGTATCCGGGTGATCCCCCGTACCATCTGGGTCAGCCCGTGGGAGAGAGCGAATGCATGGGCGGTTCGTCCCGCATGATCGGTCCTAGGGGACCCCAGCCACTCAACGTGATGACCGTTAAAGCCCCCCACGAAAACCAGGTCAGCGTTCGGGAACCGCACCTGCGCATCGTCAGCCATCTCGCTGAGGTATTCGAAAAGCCTTGTTGTCCCAGTGTCCCCTGTGTGGGAGCGGTAGACGCACACGTAGATCTGGCTCATGGAGCCATGATCCACGTGCAGCCAAAGGACGGAGTAGGAGGGGTTCTCCAGACAGCGCAACCGGCGGCAGCAAACATCCGCCCTAACGAACACGCACACCCCGGCTTTATCGCGGAATTGTTCCTCAATGATATAGCCCGGGTAACAGAGGTACGACGTGTCGTCAGGGTGGCGTATCTGTGTCTCCGTTAGGAACATCACAGAAGGCCGTGCCGACTCCAGGTGATGGTGGACGGTATCGAGGTTTGCATGGAGTCCGCGGATATTCGCGAACTCCACCTCAAACGAAGTCAACTTTGTGGGGTTTCTAGGGGCCGCTGTGTACCGTCTATTCTCTTGTTGCACTGTCATTGTGAAATATGGGGAAGCGTGAAGACAGGGCGATATTTGGTGCGGCAGTAAGTGACAAAGTGCAGAGGCTAGCTTCGTCTAGAACCGTGTGGTTAGGTCGGAGCCGACCCGCCGGACGGAAGGGCTCCCAAACCCCCCTGATGCAAGGCCGCCGCTACCCCACACCGGTTACCACCCGGAGCGGCGACCCCACAACAGGATTATGCGCAACATGTGGGGCAGCCTACTGGGGTGGTTGGTCCCAGGCGGGCCCCATGACTATGTTGCGGGCGGCCGCGGCAACGCCGTTGCTAAGGGTCTCCCTGGCCGGCGAATCGACCCACACCACCCACACTAGACTCCGCTTCGCCCCCACTGGACCCCTGCCTGCCGCACCATACACCGCCCCGGGCCCGGCAGTGCCGCTGCTGAACCCCTAACGCAACCCAGCCTGGGCTGGGTTACTTGGGGGGCTTTAGCACAGCTGCACGGTGGTACCCCCCCGGACCAACACTGTTGTACCACCTGGTATCCACGTAGGGGCCAAAGCCACCACATGGGTACCGTAATATACGAACCTCGTCCGTTAATCAGCAGGTGCGCCACTAGCAGGTGAGGTCGCTGGGGCCCGATAGATGTAAGAAGGGCCCCTTTGCACCCAAAGTACACGACTTTACTCCATACAAATGTAGGGCAAACGAAAACTTTTTTTTTTCAAATTAAAGCAGCTCAAATTTATAGTCGTTCATACGACTATTTCACGACTATTTTTTGGCATAAACTTTAAACCGAAAATCGCAGGCGTTCCGGAGAAAGTTGAAGTTTTCAAATGTTCAAGCCATAATCCTCATCAGGTTACCGTTATATCTCTGGAACCTTTGAAGGACTATTTCTGAGATTTGGCATGTCGTTACGACTATTTCATGACTATTTTTTGGAACCTAAACCAATTCGATAGGCTTTGCCGTTTGCTTGCACCAGAGATGAGGATTACAGCTTGACGGTCAAGCCATAATCCTCATTAACTTATAGCTGTAACGCCGAAACTATAATACAACTATTTTTTTTACATGTACGACTATTTATGACTATTTCATGACTATTTTTTAGCGTTGTCAAAATTCGTTTTCATTGAGATTTCAAATATGAGGATTACAGCTTAAAGCACACCTAATATAGGTGAATATACTATATATATATATATATATATATATATATATATATATATATGCTACGAGTTTAATGAAACCAGCGTCAATAAAGTTGCACTGTTTGTTGTTTGTTGCAAGCAATAACAAATATACTGTGTCTTGTTTTTTTTTTATAAGTTATCTAAATAAAGTGTAGTTTATACAGTCGTGTTGTTTTATTAATTTCGTTACACTTTATTGTGTTAAGGCTTGGGCAAACCAAAAGCAGTTGCAGTGCGGTAGCAGTGCGGCAGCAGTGCGTCTATGTTAGTAAATAATGTAGTTATATGAGGTATGACACACTGAACAAAGCGGGCCCGCGTTTGTTTAGTGTGTCATGCCTCATATAACTACATTATTTACTAACCTAGACGCGCTGCTACCGCACTGCTACCGCACTGCAGCTGCTTTTGGTTTGCCCAAGCCTTTAGTGTTATAGTTTTCTAGTTTTCAATTCCCATGGGCACACATTACCGAAATATCCCAACGCACCAGCGCGGCGGATTTTGTCCGCCTAGTCCTATGCGAATTCTGTCAAGGTAGGGTCGGGTGTTATCCCACGTCGCCGTCGGTCAGTGAGGGCGTGCACAGCATCCCGTCCTCCTGGTCTAGGTGTATAGTGTGTTTTGTAGTTTAGAATAGTTTCACGGAATATTCTTTTGATACACTTAGATCCACAGCCTCGTACAGCAACAATATAAACCCAGATACCATAGGATAATTATCGAACGTACAAAACACAATTCCATCACTAACATGAAGGTCAATACAAATTACTGATGTGTCCGTATTAGTTATTAGAATGTGGTGGATAATGGTCGTGTGTGCCCTGGTAGGGAGAGTGGTGGGGTCTAATGTTGCACCGTGGTGGACAAATGCGGTATACTACCGAGTGGTTGTGGACTCTTTCAAGGATTCCGATGGAGACGGTTTGGGGGACTTGAAAGGTATGAGAGCTCAATTAAGATGCACAATACAAACGTATATTTAATGCACTTGTCAAAGTAGTACAGACTACAGAGATTGTAGTTACGTCACATCGGTCCTGGCTGTTTAGGTTCGGATGGTACATTCATATTATATGGTACATAGTAACAACAGATCTAGTGGCAAAAAGCTTAAGGAATCTCTTCCAGCAGGCCAGAGAGAGTAGGTGCTGTTCTGTTTATTCGATCATTCTCTAAGAACAAAAAGTTATCGTCATTATAACCTAATATACGCGGGTGGAGCTGTAGGCATCATCTAGTTACTTATAGTAGTGGTGGGATAAGAATGGCGAATACTCCACGCTATACAGACTGTTCTTTAGGAGGGGGAGATTATGATATTATTGCATAAAATTTCCAGGAGTAATCAAACAGATAAGCTACATCCGAGCATTAGGAGCGGACGCCGTCATCCTCTCATCTTTGGCTGTCAAAAATATTGAGTGTACAAAACCGGGCGTCATGAATTTTGACGAGATCGAGCCGCGGTTTGGAAATGCAGATGATTTTAGCAATCTTGTAGAAAAAGCTAAGAAATTAGGTAAACACATTTATTTTTATACGTCTATGTATAATCTATACTGATATTATAAAGCTGAAGATTTTATTTTTTGGGTTGAATCTTAGAAACATAATTAATCGTAGAATTTAACTGCAGAAAGAATAACTCATTTATCGCATTTTTACAACTCTGTCCAATAAGACCAATAAAAATGTAGTAAAAATAAATACAAATAGAATTATGCTAAAGATTGTTTCCACAGACCTGAAACTTGTGGTCACCATCCCCCTACAAACAGTAAGCACGAACTCTGAATGGTTCACATCGGATTCAGAACCAGGCACTGGTAAGGAAGAGTATCTGGTATGGAGATCTGGAACTGCTGGAGATATACCACCAGTAAGGAAAACTTCCTTTATTGATATAGTTACATAAACTGTTATTGGTACTACTCACTATTATTACTGGCTTGAAATTCGTGAGTTTAAGATTTTTCGGCACTAATATTAGCGCCGTGATCACGGCAGATCTGTCTCGTTTATTGGTATTTAAGATTAATTTAGGTTTTAATTGCAATTTTGAAAGTTGGGTACCTACTACTGTATGACCTACATAAGTAAATACATTTGAATTTGAAATTATAATACCTACAAGGTGAGATCCACCATTTTAGACACTGCGATTTCTGGTAGTGTGGTATCCTTCACAAATTTGGTTTTATGAATTTGGCATCTTTTACAGGCAGAAGAAGGTATAGAGTCCTGGACATACCATGAAGGTAAAAAAGCTTACTGGGGTACTTTTAACAATGAAGCAGTTCTTAATCTCTGCTCAGGGAGTTTAGTTGGAGCATTATCGAACTCTCAATGCACGTGGTTAAAGCGAGGAGTTTCAGGAGTTCTTCTTAACCCGGACTTCTTGAATGATAGAAAGTGTGGAGATAAACTATTGAAGAAACTTATTGCTGATGCTATGAGTTGCGTGAGGAGTGCTGGGCTGGATGTGCCGTAAGTTACTTGTTCAATGTATCTGTTCTGTACATAATTTGAGTAAACACAGCTGGTTTGCTTATTCAGGCATAATGATAAACCAGCTAGATCGATTTTGACATCTACTATTTACTATTTTTTGTACGTGCCTTTTTGTTCAATATGTGTAGCAAGTGCCATCATTGACAGTATCAATAAACTTGCTAATATGTTCCCCTGGGAAATAGAAATGGGAAAACTAAATCGTTACGTTCGCTAGTATCTTCTTCTTCTAATATCTAATAATATGAGAAAATGTACAATATGTGTTGTTTCAATTAAATCTTACTTCAGGTATATAAATTTTAGATAGGTGAGTATAAATTTTACTTTACTCAAAGTTATCAAGTTGCGATACTCAGGATTGTTCATATTGACATAAAATACATCAAAACTTTGGGAATTTGAAATAGGAGTATACTCTTTGCTAACTGAACGTGAATCAATACTTCAGGATAATATTACCCGATATTGGAAGAGCAGAAACTACTTTCAAATGCCTATATAACCCCAAGGTATTTCATTACAGAGCAATTCTTGTGGAGTCGTCTTTGAAATCTAAAGAAGCTGCTATGTACTACGGAGACGGTATTGTTGGAGCCAATAGTGTCTTCAGCAATTCTCTTACTATTGTTTCAAGGTCTACCCCAGAGATGGTACTGGATATATATGGTTCTTTATTGACGGCTCCACAAGATGTAATGCCTACATGGATGGTAAGCTAAAAGGGGTTAGATAAAGGCTTTTAAAACGTTCCTTATTTCCCCAGTCGTAGAGAGAAAAGTTATTGTCAGTTGGGTATTGTCAGTAGTGTAATCCAAATTGCAGCGAGCTGATCGTTGCAATAAGTTAAGTAGTCTTAAATACTTTCCAACAGGAAAGTCTAGTAAGTTTTATACTAGTGTAGTAGTATCTTAACCTGATTAGGTTTAATAAAGTTATTGACTAGGTTCTCCGGCTAGACTATTATTCAAAGACAATGAATTGATATCCACAATGGCTGCAAAGAATTTAGATCACAAAGCGCTTTTTAATTGACTTTAGAAAGTAAAGGAAGTTCTATAGTCGATTATTATTAGCATAGCTCCGTCATACCGTACTAGTATAGTATTCTTATAATACAGGGTGTGCCAACACTCAACGATAATCTGGGACCAGATGAAAGGCCAAGTTACACCAGTTCTGGGAAAAATTAAAATAAAATTATATCACTCAGTTCAGCGATAATAGACATTTTTTCAAAAAAGTGAGTCATGGTTCACAAAAATATTGTTAATTAACTTTGACACTTCATTTTGAAAAAAAAATGTACTACACTACCCTTGGCAAGTTATTTCAGATAATGGTGCATTTAATCAAGATTTCAAAATTTGCAAAAAATAAGAAATAAAATTTTTAATAGCAAGAAAAGTGGCTAGTGTTGCACCATTTTGAAATGCGCCATCTTCTGAAATAACTTGCCAAGGGTAGTGTAGTACATTTTTTTTTCAAAATGAAGAGTCAAAATTTACTAACAATATTTTTGTGAACCATGACTCACTAAAACTTAACTTATTTTATTAAATTAACAATGTTTTTTGCATTAATTTGTAGTTGCGATTAATAGCATCGTTAATGAAGATTACGAAATTAAAAAAATCACAGCGAAATTGTGACATTGGTGATCACAGGACTTAAAAATGCGACCAAGGGTGTCGAATTTCAACTTTTTTGAAAAAATGTCTATTATTGCTGAACTGAGTGATATAGATTTTTTTTTATTTTTCTCAGAACTGGTGTAACTTGGCCTTTCATCTGGTCCCAGATTATCGTTGAGTTTTGGGACACCCTGTATATCTGTGGTCATACATAGACACATTGCATTTATATTGTTCGACAAATATTTGTTTTCTTTAGTCGTTTTTGATACTTCGGATAGGAAACCAGCACACGGCTAAACGCATGATAAGTAGTCACCGTGAACTTATGGTCATTATCATATTGTTGTTTGTAACTTATAATATCGTCTAGAAACTATCTAAGAGTATTGTACAAGCGATGATTTATTTGAAACAATAACAATAAAGCCTTTCCTTCACAGACAAGCTCATCAAACAACAGCCGCACCGCCACAAGGTTTGGCAGCGAAATGGTGGACGCCGTGAACCTTCTAGCTCTTACCCTTCCAGGTTCAGCAGTCATCCAACAAGGTGATGAATTAGGAGCAGCAGACACACTCCTAGAATGGGTCACCGAAGACAAATGCTGGCCAAACAACCCAGCTCCTTTTAAATCACCTTTTCCTTGGGACGATTCGAATAACGGAGGTTTTACGAAAGGAGCATCCTGGCTACCATCAGCTCCTAATTACAGATATGCCAATGCAAAAGCTGAGTTCGCAAATGACTTCAGCCATGTCAGTATAGTGAGGGTTTCAGCTGCCTTAAGGAAGTCACCAGCATTTGGGCCACATGTCGAGGTAAAATGAAAAATTATAGGTACCTATCTAACTCAGGTCCTGGTTGTTAGAATTTAGGTAGGGATTACACGATGGTTATTGCATTTCTTCATTAACAACAGTAGAATTGCCTTAATACGTGAGACCCACAAAATTATTGCTTACCCCTTCCCCCTTTGTGCCTATGCACGTACTAAAACATATTTAATGGAACATCACTACTGTATGTATGCTTCTTTGTGTAGTTAATGAAATACCGACCTACCTACGAGTACTATCCGAAATATAAATAACTTCTCCATTCTGTACATTTGTAAAGAAGAAAACTCAATCAATCGATTTAAAACAAAAATAACATGCGGTGCAACGAGGTATTTGACTGACGATTGATTAATTATTTTTGTAGAAATAACTCGTTTCCTATTATTTAAAATCAATGACAAGTCGTGAATACAAAAAAAAAACGCTAAATCACCTTACGCATTACAAATAGCAATTCATAATTATGCAAGCGTAGCACATAATTTATAACTAACTGGTTGTTACCCACAGAGTTTAATCGTTGTCGAGTCGAAATTTAGATGATATAGATATGATATACCTAGTTTTTGCCTTATCAGCGGCGATTAAAAATACATAATTTGAACCCGTATTGCCGAGTTAATATTATATACAGTACCTGGTAATCAGGTAGAACATACAGGTCTTATTGATATCGATTTATCAGATTTACTACTTCCCATATAATCTTGCCCACATCCCCATGTTGCATGGGGGGCGTAGTGGGAAAGGGTGCGTGGGGGGTAGTGCTGCACACTCACATTTTGGCAGAAGTTTTGTTTATCCCACTTATTAGGGGGCACTTTAAGTTATGAAGCGATGAAGAAGAAGTATCAAGCGATAATTAACTTAATTAATAAGACTTTTAAATGTTTTATGGCTTCATTTAGCGTAACATAATGAAATCACATTATTGTACCTACGGTTACGTTATACCCAATGACAAACTCTAATCTCTTAAAGCCTCATCTTACGTAAATCCTACAACCTAAATAAACAAATAAATCGCTTAACATTAAGCATTCCCTCACGCAGTCCTACTTAATTAAGTGTCACTCAATGTGAAGGCTGCTTATCTTTGCAGATAAAACGACTGAACGGGGCTGTTGCTGTCTTACGATGGGGTTCGTCGGGTTCCATGCTGTTAGCAGCTAATTTAGCTAAAGAAACAACAGAAGTACAACTGTCAAGATTCCCTGGGATTCCGTCAGAAATGACAGTAGCCACCAGCTCGGCAGGGTCAAGCTTTTCCGTAGCATCTCATTTGGGTGTGGAGAAAGTGTTGAAGTTGTCCCCTGGAGAGACAGTGCTGTTAGTCGGAGGGCCAAGACATTGTGGAGGGCCGGGGCCAGTGGATAAGATTGCTAATAAGTTGTCGGAGGGTTGGCAGAAGCTTAATAAATATTTTAATAACTGATAGAAACGTTAAGATGTATTTATCGTATTCAGCAGTCTTGTTTTATTATCATTTTAGTTATTTCTTGACTGACATGTGTTAATTTCTTATCAGAAAGTCCCTGAACATTTCACAGACAGAGGGCGTAGATATGTCACATCCCATGGTGTGTCATGAGTTGTGTCACAATGTGATACCATCAACATTGTTTTGGCTTGTTCCTCATCGAATCTACTGTTGATGTTAATTTAACATATAGATACTTAAGAACTGTTCACAAATTATATAGTTCATTTGTGAACAGTTCGTAAGTAGGTATACGTTATGAATCATTTTTTTTCTTAAAATCAAAGTTTTATAAATTTTGATTTTCTGTAATAAACTATACTTGGATAATCTAGCCCTGCTGCAGATAGGAAGGAATAGGTAAGAGAAGAAAAGTAGGGCGAGGTAAGGAAATCGAAATTGGTCCCTAGAAGCTCTACACACACATGCTATTTGACGGTCCTCCCGAATGAGAGGGTAGTAGGGATTTATCCCATGAAACGTGGGAATTTAAAAAAAAATCTTTCAGGTGCTTATATAATATACTAGTGGACGCCTGCAGCTTCACCCGCTTGACAATTTATATACATAAAAGCCTTCCTCGAGAACCACTCTATTCATTGGTGAAAACCGCATCAACAGCCGTTGCGTAGTTTTAAAGATCTAAGAATACATAAAGACGGAAGCGACTTAGTTTTATAATATGTGGATATGATTTTTGGTCTACTTACTCTTATTGTATAGGAGTATAGCTACCCTACCTGCGTTTATTTTAGTTTTTCTTTTCATCCATCAAAAGGAAAGAATGGAAGAAATCGCTTTAAGCGGTAAGACCGCCGTACATTTTACATGAGGTATTATTACTGTTATGACTTTGGTGCACAATAAAACATATTTATCATTGTACCTGGTCAAGCATTCATGTCATTTGCATAAGCTTTATCCTCGAGGGGGTAAGCTCTGGCCAAAATGTACTCACCTACATTTTACCCGGTTTAACGTGGTGGGGAAGGTCTTTACGCACTTCGTCTCCCTGCTGCGGGGCCCGCGAGACGGCTTCATGTGGAAAACGGTTCGGACTACCCAATAAACCGCCACGGTGTTCCTCCTTCGCCTTAGCCGGGCCACCAGAGAGGCAGAAGCTGTTTATTATATTTTCTTTTTTTTTTACAATTTACCCAGTAGTTAAAATCGCACGTAACAGGTTACCGGGCACAATCATCATCCACTCGCGATGCAACTAAACTACGATATTGTTCAAGAAACAACTGCCCACTGACCTCAATCTAGGTACAATATCAAATAAATAACCATTCCGTAAACTGAACCTAAATTTTAACCACCAGGACCGATGTGTCATAGGTAATAAGACCTTTTAATGAAGTGTTCTCGCTATACTACATCATTTATTGGGTATTTCAAGTGAACAGTTCTTCAAATCATGATCCAAACTCACAATAACATTACCAAAGTAAGTTACAAACGAAAATATTAACTATGTCGGTACCATGAAGTGTAATTTAAACGGAACGAGACGTCGCCGTAACGACCTAATATCGTTAAGACTTGGTATAAAGAAATCCTCACGCCCCAACCACGGGTAATGAATGGTACAGTATATTAGGGGCACGGAAGAGCTCCGGCCTGGGTCTATTGTCTCGGTGACCTACATACGTATATCCACACAATATAAGAAAATGTAATTTCAAATAACTAACCCTCAGACATTCAATTCCAGAAAGGCTTGGACCCAATGTCTTGTAAAGACCTTAGTACTTGATCAAACTTAATAATCCTACTTACGTTTCTGTAGATTATATTGTGAGTTTAATATAAAATGAACTTAAAAGGCTTAGATTAAGTTTATATATTATCTTTCTCATTATATACATAGATTATAAATCCGGTTATAAAACTGGAAGCGGTAAATTTGAAGCTATTATTATAGAATCCAACTGAGTAATAGGACAAAGTTGGTCGGTTTTAAAAAGTTAATGTAATAGATAAAGTGACTCACAGAATTTATTCTTCTCGGCATGGCAGAAGGTAGCATATATCGCGATAAGTGCGAGGAAGGTCAGCGCGCGCGCCCTCATGGCGGGCGGCGCGGGCTAGCTGGAGCCCGACGCGGCGCGGACTGGACCCGACGCCGCCTATCGACCGAGCGCGCCCACCGCGCATGCGGGAACACCCCCTCACTACACCCCCGCAGGCTACGTTACACTTACCCTATAGTAAGGGTTGCCAGTCTTCAATCCATGAAAACCGGCAAAATAAGATTATATTTTCAAAAAATGTTTAAATAGCTTATCTACAACAGAGCCCTGAGAGGTTAGTAATCTAACTACAGGTTATATCTAGAAGTGATCGATAAAAGTTCAGATATGGTTTAGTACATACATTAGTATGTATTTACTCACAAATAAATGATCTACTACTCATAGGACCAGAGAAAACCCTATTCAAATGTCATAAAGTCTTTTAAAAGAAGACTTACGAACATACGTTACAAAAATAAAAATCTATGCTCCTGATCAGCCGAGAGACTAGTCAAGAATAAAGGGCTTAAGCACAGAATAGGGAATAAGATGTAAGTTCTACGTGACTATACTTTTAAACTTTCGTAGACGACACTTCTGCTACGGCTGTAGCAAAGGTTGCGTAGACGCAACCTATATTGTAAGTACTTTAACTCAGAAACTCTTCTATCATAACGTGACGTCCTACATAACAATACACGATACAATATGAGTATGATGTGAGTAATTGTAACTATTCCACAAAAACACTTAGATAATTATATATTTCGTCTAATTATACCGACTAGTTTCGCCTCACCGCATCATCAGAGAAAAAGTAAATAAAGATAGAAATTTATAACTACGTGTTTTTATCCAATATATTGTGTAGCAAGTCTAACTACAGAACTTCGATGTCGCCCATGGGTTGTGGAGGTCAGATGGCAGTCGCTTCACGGAAAATATCGATGTTCAGCCGAATCGCAGTTAGACTGGAAAGCCGACCCCAACTTTAGTTGGGAAAAGGCTCGGTGAATGATGATATTGTGTAGCAAGTTCCACCAAGTGCCATATTGACAGTATGTATAAATCCTACTAATATTAGAAACGCGAAAGTTAGAAAAGCGTAGTAGGCATTCTTTTACATTCCAGGAATAGCAGTTACTAGTGGTCGCCCGCGACTTCGTCCGCGTGGTAATTTGGATGTTTTCCCGTTCCCGTCGCGCCGCGTCATATTTTGAACAATTCAGACAATATCTTTATAAATTGTAGCTTATGTGTTATTCTGATGTATAAGCTATATTATTGTAAAGTTTCATTAAAATCCATTCGGTAGTTTTTACGTGAAAGAGTAACAAACATCCATCCATCCATACATACTTACATACTCACAAACTTTCGCGTTTATAATATTAGTAGGATAATATTTTTATGTAAGTATCTTTATAAAAGACAGTTATTTACACAAAACTAAGTAGGTGCTTACACTATTTACAGTATCTACAAAAGACCGATCAACATTTAAGCTAGTACATGATTTTTGATCCAGTTTCTAAAAATGGCACCTATCCAAATTTTGTAGTTCATATGGCAACTTTGAAATTAGATATCGTACGGCATACGGCGTCCCGCCGGCTGTGGCACTCGATGAGTCACGGGTGAGTGAATGAACCGGTGCGTCACGCCCGCGTCCGCGTCCGGCGTCCCGACTCGACACATCTAAGTACGTCTGCGACTCTGCGTCCACATCCCGTACTAGTACCTACGTCCAGCTTGCCGCGACGATGCAGTCACGCAGTCTACACCCACGCTCAATCAATTCCACATTACTACATTATTTACTAACAAGCTTGCCGCGCGCGCTATTTTCACACCGTCAGTTTTATGGTTTCTAACCTCAAACTAGTTAAAAACTCTGTCGTATTTCACAGTTATTTTAACTTGTCAACACTTCAACACACGACCCAAATACAAAGGTTTATATTAGAAGTAACTGGCTTAAGGAAATGTCCAAATGGTGAGAGGTTTCATAGGATATAGAGGCGAGGAAACATAAAAGTTCTTAGGGAAATATTTAAAAATTAAAAGAGGTTTATGTTAGGGATGGATTCGTGTCAGTTCTGTTTTTTTTTCTTTTTTAAATTTAGGTCGACAAATTGACGCCACCCGCCTGATGGTAAGCTGTAGCGACGTCTGGCAATTGAGGGCGACTCTCACAGTACACAGGAATACTATAGAGAGTGGCCCTCAACTTGACGACCCAGTAATGTGCCTCTTCACGCTTCGCTTAAAGAACCCAGGGTAATATGTTGGAGGAAACACGTGCACAGGCAGGGCGTTCCAAGCCACCATCGTTCGGCGGAGAAACGAACGTTTAAAACGCTCGGTTCTCGCGAAGATGGTTTCCACGGTATGAGAGTGACATCTCTGCCCGGCACGCGTTGGACCGGGATCAAACTAACGACGCAGGAATGCAAGACGGACGTCTTAATTAAGTACATAGTACCTATGCTAGGGACACTCGAACATTTTTTTGCAGTTCAAGATTCTGCAAACTTTAAAACGTAACATAACCATTAGGTCGCTTTACACTTATATACAAAAAACACCAAAAAGTATTATCCACGAATCACTCAAGATAAGAAGATCGGTACCCTCAAAGTTGGTTTTAGTCTCGAACCAGCTCCAGCAGGCCCTTAGACAAAAGCCGACTTGTCAAGTTGACGGCACAGAGGTACCCTTGCCAATTGCCTCCCCTCCGACACTCCTACTGAGGGCCACTTGAAGACAAGTACTCTTCAACGCATAGGTATCTTTTTGTCATGTTTTAAGTACTGCATTGTAACTCAAGATTACCTGCGACACATATAAAATATTTTGCAATTCATGTCCTGCCGACTTAACAAGCAGCGCGAGCTATGCCTCAAATGATATCTCAAAAAATCCCTCTGGTACTGAAGTACAACTATTTAGTTCAACCAGTTGTATAAACGATACACTGCTGTAGCGTTTGTACAACTTCAAAATATACATGCATATACACTCGGTGTCACTTATTATATTAGTTTAACTGGTTGTACAAAAAATTCACCACAAAAGCATTTATACAATTTAAAAACGCGTTTTCTTGATTAAGTATCAAGTTGGCATTTAGTACATTATTGTCAGTTAATAAGTTGAAATGGAAATATTTTCATCCAATTAGTTCACTTAAAATAATATACTTACTGATAAATATATTAAATTTTATTATATTAAAAGAATTGGAACTTAAATACAGTTTGAACATAAATAACTGAAAGAAACAACCCTGAAAATGTTAACCATTATTTAAATCTAAAAAAATTACCCAGTATTAAATATCAGTATCACAGCTGAATAGAATACCATAGAACTCTAAGGAGGTAAGTAGGTACTTACTTTAATACTTTTGAAGTGGCCACTTGCCAGTATAAATTAGCATAGTTGTACAAATAACCCCTTCAACAAGGTTGCCTGATGACTAGTACATCTGGTTGTACAAACGCTACAGCAGTGTATCGTTTGTACAACTAGTTGAACTACATAGTTGTACTTCAGTACCAGAGGGCAAAAATAGACTCTATTTGGTCACGTGACCGCAATTCAATGTGATATGATTGGTAGAAGTAAGTCAATTGAGTAAAATCAACACCGTCATGCTAGTAGTTAATGAATGAAATGTAAGAAATACCGTCTGTCCATAATATATCGCAACAGGATTATGAGAAGACCGACACTTCTTTGTGTGTTTCGGAGGCATTGCTTCTACTCGTATGTAGTGAATAAACACAGTAGTTACACCTATAAAGACAAAAGAGAAAAACCGTGGTGGTGTAGTAGGTAGTCCAGCTCCTAGCTTTTAGAGCATGCATAGTCCCACATGAAGTCAAGATTTCGAAGTGCGCATTGGTCCACTAAATTAAAAAAAAACAAAAAGCAGGTTATGGAAGCCAAATCTAGCCATTCTTGAGTATTAAATGAAAAGCAATTCAATTTTATGTAAGAGATTTATGCAGAATAGGAGATAGAAAATATATATGCCAACACGCTCTTATTTCTACTTTACCATAAATCTTCAAATAGACTCAATGTCTATAACTGTACATTTCACATTTCCTGAGTTTCCACGTTATCCCAGTTTGGTAACACACGACATCGCGATAGTTCGACATGCGACAGCTCAATAGGAAATAGCTAAACCAAAGTGTACGTCAGACACTTATCAGCAATTTCTGAACATTTATTTATGACTTGCTGATGTCAGCAGCTTCAGCTTGTAATCTATACTAATATTATAAGAGGACATATTTCATGGTCTTTATGCATTGCTTCAAACTTACGGAACCGATATAATATTTTTTTTCACCTATATAAAGCTACATTATAAGTTACGTTTTCCGTCGACAGTAAACGGAGATCTTGAGATGAAGATGGCTCCGGAAACTTATGTCGTGATTCATCAATGAAAATAACTCAAGCGAGTCTAGTGTGGAGTGGATCACTTTGTGAAGACATAAAGGTCACTGCGTCGAGTGAGTCTCAAGTGCTTGCAATTTAAAATGATCAAACCTCTGACCGTACACAACTTCCTACTTAGACCCTGATCTATGGAAAACTATAAATACAGTTCTTTTGATATTTTTTTGTATATATTTAAAAGGTTTTTTGATTCTTCACCAAAATACTAACAGTTTGTAAGCGCTATTATTCTTATTTTTATAAATGGAATCATCATTCACCGAGCCTTTCCCAACTCAGTTGGGGTCGGCTTTCTAGTCTAACTACGATTCGGCTGAACTTCGATATTTTCCGTCAAGCGACTGCCATCTGACCTCCACAACCCATGGGCGATTTCGAAGTTCTGTAGTTAGACCGGTCGGATTTTTGATTTAGGGCTCCAACTACCCCTAACGACTGTCATAGATGTTTGTATGACAACCGGGACCGACGGCTTAACGTGCTCTCCGAGGCACGTTGGGGTCTCAGTGTCTTAAGAAATGGTCACCCATCCTAAGACCCGCCTGAGTCGATGTTGCTTAACCTTTGCAATGTGCTAACATTGTAGGTTACCACTAGACCACGAGCCACTCATGGAAAATGGAAATCTAACTCAAATGCCCAGTCATCTGAGTTATATTTCTGGACAACACAAGATAGTTTGGATTAAAGATACACCTCATCTTTCTTTTAACAGCATCATTACCAATATCTACCCCCTTTTTCTTAAATTCTATTCTTTCTACGTTTCCATCCGAAGGTTGCCTGTAAAAAATTACTTTTTAGTGATAAGGCCGCCATTTGTAATTATTGAAACCTGGATTGCTTTTGTTATGTTATTTTTGTATTGGTGTACGATAAAGATTATTATATGGTATTGCATTACGAATCATTAGCAGTTGTCGGGAGATACATCGTTGTTGAGGGAGGACACTTCTTGCACTTTTGACTGACAGCTTGGGGTTGTAAAATTGGCCAATCTACCGCAGATTACTGAGAAACCCCTTTAGGGTATTTTAGTAAAATAGGCGAGGCTCTTTTGACCGACATGGGGCACACTAAAAGTTTTGCACTTCTAGCTAATCGGAACTATTTGAATTTCGAATGTTATATTTTTTTAAACGTTGCAACCTTCTTAGTAATAAAAAAAAACAATTGGCGGGAAATCATTTGTCAATTGTTTTTTATCACACATCAAAGTTCTACGTATGCAACGAAAGTGGAATTAAGTCGAAAAGATTTTAGAGCGATGATTTTTTATGATTTTAAAAATTTTCTCTCTCCGTAAAACTGTGCCGCTCGTCTTCAAAATGCTTTTGGGAGAGAAGCACTTTGTTTAGCACCGTGAGGCGATGGTTTGCTGAACTTGAGAGAGGTCGAGTTTCTTTACATGACGAATTTCGTGAAGGGCGGCCTTCAACTGCCGTCAACGAAAATAATGTGGCTACTGTTAAGTGGTTAATTGAAGAAAACCCGTGGATTACCTATGAGACAATTCGAGGACTATTGGGGATTGGTATGAGTCAAATCCAGAAAATTTTTCACGAAGAATTGAAAGTTCGGAAACTTTGTTGTCGTTGGATCCCTCATGAACTGACAGCGGAGCAGAAGCGGGCTCGCGTGGAATGGTGCTCACAGATGCTACTGAAGTACGACCACGGACATTCTAATGCTGTTTATGACATTGTCACAGGAGACGAATGGTGGATTTATTGTTTTGAACCCGAAATAAAACAGCAATCTTGTGAATGGGTGCTTGAAAATGAGAACAAGCCAACAAAAGTGAGGCAGGCGAAACGTTGGTAAAAAAATTATCGCGTTTTTTTTCTCAGCTACGGGTCCCATCTGTACAATTCCACTTGAATATCAAAAGAGTGTTAACAGAGTGGTATTCTACCATTTGTTTACACAGTATGTTAGAAAAAGTTCGCGAAAGACGACCCAAAAGCCGCGTTCTCCTAAATCACGACAACGCTTCTTCACACTCGGCCAATAAAACAAAGTCATTTTTAGCTTCCGAAAAAGTACAACTCGTCACCCATCCTGCGCATAGCCCCGACCTAGCACCCTGTGATTTCTGTATTTTCCCCAAAATCAAAGATTTGATGAGAGGTTTCACTTTTACCAACTTCGAAGAGGCAGTAATAGCGTTCAATCAGCATGTAGAAAACATGCTTTAAGATCTGTCGTCCTCGTGTTTTAAAAAATGGTTCGAACGCATGAAAAATTTTTTAAAATGTAAAGGAGAGTATTTTCAAAAGCAATAAACATAATATTATGGTTTTAACATGTTGTTTTTTTAAGTTACGCAAAACTTATAGTGTGACCTACGTATAATACGAGTATGACTGTATGTGTATGATGAGTTGCTTTCGACGAATGTATGACAAATAATTGTCGCCGCGACATACAACAATTAAATCACGATATACTATCGTTTCGTAGCCAAATTATCACAGATAAGCAGCTGATAGTATTGTCGAACTGACGATAAGTGAAACTAGTGAGCTAATTCGCTTTTTTATTATCATCAGCGGTGGTCTGGGGTACCTGGCTACGGCCCACTCCTATTTGCTGGCCGGTGGTATTCGAGACCTCTGCTGATCCTGGACAATGTTCATTTTTATCTTTTCAAAATTCTTTTTGAATAATATCTTGATTGATTTTGTTAATTAATCAACTATCTGATTGGGGAATCTTGACGTTTTGAGGTTAAACTCTTTCAAGTTTCAAATTAGTCATTTTCCGGTTAATAATTTCATTGTTTGGTTTTGCAGTAGCTATCAATGATACTTATACGACGACCGTGATACGTGTTGCTCTATGATGATACTACTCGGTTTTGGGTGGTTACTTCTTATTCGAACTTTTTGCATATTTTGGAGTTAATCGGAATTGAATTTTATAAGAGTGTATTTAATGGCATATTCTGCATTAGCCATGATTTGGTTAAGACAAGCGCATGGCTAACATGACTGGATCTTCACAACGTCTCGCGGGGTTTATGATTCTTAATGCATAATATTTCTTATGTGGTAGGTATGTTAGGTACGTCTTAACCTGGACTCTTTTTAAAACATCTGCGAAACTTAAAAACTTACAGTGTGTATTACAAGTCAAATATGTTACAAAACAAAACTTATGTTAGTGCAGAAGTTCTCAAGTGCAATGTACTTAAGATATATGCATCTGGGTTAGGTTGCTATTTACTTTGTTGGCAATATCAACAAAAATACACGAACCAGTACCACACTAACATTTGTTATTGTTAAGTTATAAACAACAGTTGGTAGCCGTAATTGAGTCAAGCTAACATTCTTACAAGAAATGGAGCGGTAAATGCAAGTTTACTCAGTCGAATTAATGCTCCTTGTGATAATTCGAAGAATAAAGAAAATAATAAGGAGATTGGTGATGGGTTAACATAAAGCCATAAATAAATATGTAAGGACTTTAGGGTAGTTACATACAACGCCATCTAGCCTCAAACTAAGCAGACAAAAGCTTGTAGGTCCTATGACAACTAGACATCTAATACAACATACTAAATGCATAGAAAATCACCCGAACTCCGAAGCAACTATTTGTAGTTCTTCCAAATATACGACTAGAACCGAGGATAGAACCCGGTATACCTTTGAAGAGCAGATAGGTCCCACGCAGGTCGTAAGTTTAACCAACTGTGCTACTGGAAGCAATCAATTACAATATCTTTAGAAAAAATAATTATCTAAATTACATATCTAAATCAATATTACATACATAGCATCACGCCGAGCCTATTGCCATTTACCGGGCACAAGTTCCAGACTCTGGGATAATTATATGGGTAAAATTCTAAAGAGAATTATACATTATCCACCAGACCCGGGAATCGAACCCGAGACCTCGAGCGTGGCAGTCCGTACATAGTACCATTGTGCCACTGAGGTAGCCAAATTAATATTAATACAAAATATTCACTATCCATCTTGAATTCTATAGTCTACTACAGCGTCGCACTAATAAGGAAGAACATTAATAAATCGGAGTAATTACTACCAATACATGCACAATAATACACAGCATTTGTTATTTTAGACCAACAAAGTAGTTATAAATATTTTATTTGCTATTAACATCATTTAGTGGTGATTATGATTGTTAGAAATCTTAGAGCATTAACAAGTCAAAGTAATGCCGTGTAATTTATAATGTGTGTTTAAAATGTTACTTTTTAAGATTAACGAAGATTGAAAAATTGAGAAACGAGGGACTGTCATGGTTTGGACATGTTATGAGAAGAGAGGAAAGTAATGTGGTTGGAAAGGTGCAAAGTATGAATGTAGAGGTCTTTAAAAGTAGAGGTAGGCTCAAGAAAAGGTGGATGGACTGCGTGAATATGACAAGAAGACGACGCCGACGTCTGACAGGGATGCTTTGAAGAAGAAAACATATTGCCCCAAATAATTGGGATAAGGACAAGTAGATGACGATGATGTTTGTATACCTAAATGATATGGTTACAACGCGAAGGGCAAGCCGTAATATATGTATAAAAGATTTCGTATCTTTGGGATCTAAATGGTATTAGAGACACGCTTTCCTATTGTCGTTCGATTGACTAATTACCGTCTCACTTGAGAGCGATGCGGCAACGACGCTGTGTTGTTTCGCACGGTTTGTGACAAGTGACAACAGTGGTGGCCTACGGCCCTTTACTCTGCTATCTCTATATTTGCTCTATTTCCTACTCCTTCTAACTTACCAAAGTGGCTGAAAACAGCATTAGGCTCAATATTAAACACTTCTGTCCACTCGGGGATAAAGAAGTGGTTTTGTATGGTATTCAAGCGTGAATGGGGGACGGGAAACATTTTCCATTAGAGAGTTGCTGTACTATCCCAGAATTATAAGAAAACGATCGTCCCGTATTACTTAGGATGAAGATAGTCACAGTATTTATACTGTGACTATGTTATATGGCTACCAAAATACATACGTAATAAACACCGCATTTCCATCCTTTACAAGATAATCCCAGGGCATCTGCGGGCTTTCACGAGGCCTCTTCCAAGGATAATATATCTAAGTACACCTATTTTTTTTTCTTGTTTTATCTGCGATCGGCTGTTCAGTCATAATCAGATCTGTTCTGGGTGATTCACGTTTTCAAGATGCCATTCCAATGAATGACACCTATTTAGAGATAAAAATGTTATATTGTGTGTTGAGTACCTACACACAAAGCAATGAAACTCTTGAAATTAAAGCATCAATTAAGTATGTGTTCAACTTGCTATAAACAAACAATTGTAATTATATCTATAATATATTAAGTAAAAACTCATTAATAATTAATTACGAAAATTAAACTTAAACACAAGAGAAATCATTTTAATTAAATACGTTTACAGGACGTTCTAATCGTAATTGCGATATCACTAGCGAAACTCTACACGTCACCTTAGAGACGGTAGAGATGGCTAGTCCTCACTCAATGTGGATATTCCGTAAAACTTATGTAAAGCCAACAATATTATATGAAATATAAATAACACGGTGATTTGCGCCACTGTGATTGTAAATAGTCAATATAATTAGATTATCAGTGAGTGAGTGAGTTTCAGTTAGGTGCAGTGCAGTCCGGCGCGCGGCCCGAGATTGTCGCGCGCCTTCCTCGTACGCGCGAGTGTGCAGCACAGTGCGATCGCGCGCGCCGCACCACGCGAACATGAATCTGTTCAGTGCGCGAGACGACGCCGCCGCGCCCACGCACTACATACACATCATTGAGCCGACACCAGAGGACTGCGAGTCCTCCGCGCTGCCGCCGGAAGGCAACGTCAAGTTGAGGAACTATCGCCTATTGTCTGAAAACATTCGCGCCTACACACCCACGGGAGACATTCACACATCCCCTACTAAAGGGAAGCTAGTCGCACGTTACGATCTTTGCTCCACGATCTCTCCTCCACGCGCCAAGATCCTCGAGCTGCTCCGACCCGAAGACCCCGGCCGTGAGGCACTGGAAGCCATCGTGAGGCCTGCACCGCGTCGAGGACTAACTAGACCGCTTGATGACGACACTAAGCGGTTTCTACAGAGAGCCCTTCAATCTCCGAGCCCGCTCCTATCGGCTGCGTCAACACCGGAACATAAACGAGTACCACCTGAACCTTCTAAGCCTTTGACGGAACCTAACCCGTCACCTGTATCAGAAAACTTGCCTAATCAGACCTCAAAGAGTCTAAGCGCTGAGTTATCGCTGGCAGACGAGTTGAGGGAAGCGGAGGAGGAGCAGAGTGGAGGCGGAATCCGTCGGGATCTGTTACGCGAGTGGGAGAAGCACGGCGTGGGGGACGCGATCGAGCGCGAGCGGCTCGGCCGGCTCGCCCTGAGCGTGGAGGAGGACGAGACGGAGGGCTGCGGCCTCAGCGCCACCGCGCGCCGCCTCGACGCGCTGCTCGCCGAGTCGCGCGGCCTGCACCACGAGCTGGCCGAGATCCACGAAGACCTCCAGGTGCTGGCCCGGCGCGTCTCTCGCCGCAACCCCTGACGCGTTCGTACCGTTGGCCACTGTCGCCACAAACGCACGCTTATGCACATCCTGGAACTACGAACTGGACACTTTGATTTAAAAGACTATTTGTATTGTTACATTTACAAAATCGCTATTGCATCGACGTCACTACATAGAAAGTGTGTAATTCGTAGCTCCTGTACTCGTCGCACGCACCGCAATACGTCTCGCTAAAAAGGAAACCTAACATCCTTTCGCAGCTCAATGTCGAATGCAACGCGTCCATATTTCCGCATAGTTCAGAATTTAGGTACCAGTCTATTACAATAACGTATGCTTACATACCTATCACCTTCACTTATCACAAAAGTAAAAATATCCATTGTGCAGTTAACAACCGATTCCTTGTAGGTATTATATTTTAAAGTGCGTGTTTAAGAAATAACTGCATGGTAGGGCAGTTTGTAGCTCCTCGTATTAATTTTTAGTTCCGTGCCACTTTCACTGCTGCTCTATCTCTCTCTAGTGTGTACATAACTGTTTAACTAATATACTAAAGTCTAATTACTTCAAACGAACCAATTAAATGAAAGATTGTACGCTCACGCTCCAGTGAGTTCTCGTTGCGAAAATGCATTAATGAGTTGTTCGCAGTATTTATTGTGTTGGTGTAAACAATAACAGAACACAGAATATAGATACTGGAAATAGGTTCATGATGAAACAGTAGCCAAAAAATGGAAGCCATTTTAGCTCCAAGAAAAGGTTTTACGTCAATCTGAAAATGAAAGTAAATAAAAATTTATTATTTATATAGTTGCTCATAAAAAATGAAAGTTTAAGTAATTTCGCATGTTTACTCTTTACTAATTTAATTGCATACAAAAAAATTGTTTATTCCTATGGTTCTGTTACAATTTTTACTGTGTTCCACACAAGGGTTATCTCCTTGTTAATTGGAACAGTATCTATTAGTGCCTTGGGGCCCTAAAAATCCGTCTGGTCTAACTGCAGAACTTGGATATTACCAATGGATTGTAGAGGTCAGATGGCAGTCGCTTCACGTAAATGAACTAAGTTCCGCCGCACCGTAGTAGTAAAGGTTCAGTGGATGGCCTTTTCTTAATGTCAGGCTGATAGAAAGACATCCTGGTAGGATTGCGGTGCTTTGTAGTGATCCTCTTTATATAAGAGCGAACACTGTTCAACATGTCGGTTAGGTGCATCCAGACTAGAAGAATGGCTGTTTAAATTCCTGGGTATAATCACGGCTGTGGCGATTTCTCATAAATCTGGTGACTTTAACTTGACGAACTAACCTACATCGAATAACCTACTAATCTGAATCGCGATAGAGAAATTCTCCCTATGTGTTCTTTAACAAGGCAAGCAGAGTCTCCCTCTCCTCCTCCTACTTATAGATTAAATTCACGTGGGTAGGTACATTCAGTTGTAGTTTGTCTAAGATTTACCACTTAGTGAACCCTTGGACTAAAGGTCTCCTTGAATAAGCCTACACTCTCATCTCTCGGTCAGAGGTTAGGGGATCAGTACATCTAGAATACAGTAAAGGGTCATTATAGAGGTTTAAAACACTTCATTAATTATATAATGTTGTTATCTTGTTGATAAAATAAACATTACTTACAATGTCATTGTAACCCAAATAGCTCTGATAAGCGTCGTCCGTGTAGTTCAACAAACTTAATGTAAACTTATATTGAGTAGTAATCATTAACTTTTCTCCTTTATGGCAAAAGAGACTGTTCGTTTCTCATAGTTTTTCGGCCAAAACACTAAGTAAACCTAATTAATCTATTACTGGAGCAAAACTACGTGATATCAGTTGCCTTCAGAAATTCCAAAGAAATTCCAAAGAAATTCCAGTGGTTTACATCTTAGGAAGTTATCAAACCATATTATTTTTAGCTGTTCAATATAAATAGTAAATACAATCTCTTGTTGTGGGTATTTTGCACAAAATCTATTGGGAGATCCGTTCGGTCATCAAAAGAGTTTATAGCACAATTTCAAGCTATACAAGATACAAATGATACTCGTATGAAAGGGGTTTTGAACATCTAAGTAGTGGTTTCGATATTTCATCACTCGATTAATAAATAAATAAATAAATATTTTTGGACATTCTCACACAACATCATCTAGCCCAAATTAAGCTAATATAAGCTTGTGTTATGGGATCTAAACGACTGATAAACATACTTACATATTTCTAAATACATACATATTATACATAGAAAACACCCAAACTCCGAAACAAACATTTGTGGATCACACAAATAATTCGAATCGACCCGGAATCGAACCTGGGACCTCAGGGGCGGCAGTCGCATACTCATACCACTGAGCCACCGAGGCAGTCAATTAATTCAAGCAAATTGTTTAATTATTGGAAGTGTTTACACAAACCAAATTATTGTTCATGTATTTGTTGTGTAGTTATTAGTTTCCTTCCTTCTAGTTCCTTCCTTTTAGTCTGACGCATATCTAAGTATGTAAATTTTAATAGAGAACTAAAAATCAACAAACCGAAGATGTTAGAAATAATACAAACTCATTTAAAGTCATTGGAAGACACTTCATTTAACTAAACTAAATGTATTTTTTTTTAGACTTTCGCGTTCTGAATTCATTTTATAAGACACGATTTCGGTTCTTAAACGCGTAAAATTACTACATCCTCTAGTGTCTAAAAAATGTAGTCATTTTGTTGTTGCAATGTCAGAGAGCGTAAGTGACTCTTTACAAGTTTATGTCCATTAGGTCTGTACTGCCCTCTGGCAGTACAGAAAATGGAATTGTAAAATACTTGACGAGGAGAGCCTCGTCAAGTAGTTTACAATTCCAATGATATTTCCATATCTTTTACCAGTAAAATGTTGAGTCATTCTTTATTTATTTACAATAAGAATTACAATATACATAATTTATGTACTAAAAATATTTACATTACAAAATATCGTTTAAAAAATCCTCCCCGTCATTGCCGACTGGGAAGGTTCCCAGAATGCTGGCTGTGTTGCCACGTTGGATGGCGATACTTATTCTGTAAACCAGAAAATAGTCAGCCTTATGGTCCTGAGAAGCATCGATTAAGCGTTTAGCAATGTCTCTATAAAGGCGGCGAGCACTCGGACCCCATGACCCCAGTGTCTCAACCCCTAACGGCTCAAATATGTAATCACCTGCTAGGTTAGCATATTTACGCTGTTTGAAGCCTTCAGCCGATGCAGCAGAAGCGCCTGCACATCCGGATGTGCTTGGAAGGTGTGAATGTGATAAGGTGTCAACACACGTAGCGTCCCACGCCAGAGGCCTTCCCATCTTCCACTGTAGCAACGACATACCGTCCGGTCTCTTTCCATCGCTTCGTGCTAAACCATTTGATTCACGTACGGCCGGAAGACCTGCGGTGGAACGAGCCCTACGAATTATGTCGTTTAGAATAGCGTGCCGAAGTATACGACCTGCGCTTCTGCTACAAGAAAGGCCATGGTGTCCCAGATTATCGACGGCTACTCCACAGGTGCAATGATGCGGAGATACACAAAGTGTACCCAGCCGAAGGCAAGACAAGTGGCAATGCGGAAGGTTGTGTCGTCCAACATTGTACCGATGTTGAGCGATGGGAGCACCTGGATCCATAACCCTGACTCCCATTCTCCAACAGCTAGTAGGCGTGCACGCTCTGAAATATTTACAGAAGTGTCAATTAGTGTATTAAATCTCAATTTACAGAGCGGCGAATCCCATAGTCGCTGTGAGCCTAGGCATGAGGGCAGGTCAGTGTCGGGGCAAGACATTTATGGCATCGGTCTTGCATCGCACTTCGGAATCAATCAGTGTATTTGACAAAAATTTCTTGACTTATTCTTCGGTGCTATGGACCGACGACAGAAATGCTGCCAGACTGACATCTGTGAATCTACGAATACCCAGTAAAATTGATAGTGTTGTCAATCAATTACTCAGTGGTTTATAAGCAAACCACATTTTAATACGATTATGAATTGTCTTCATAAAAAAAACGTTTGTGGTTTTTAAGTGCATATAGTTCAATATTGTGATTTGTGTTTCTCACTAACTGATAACCACGCCTGGTAATACCGCCGAGTTTTTTTTAATTTCACTACTTGAAGACCTTCATTAGCCCCCCCAGTCGAAGGTTTGACCAGGTCCCTGTGAGGTGACGGACTCGCCGGTATACGACGAGTATAAAACTAAATCGTAGGGTACCTCTCACATCTTGTCAGGTGGCGGTGGCGGTCACCTACAATGTTCGCTGCTTCACATGAGGCCACGCTTTTTCATGACACCACACAATGTACATGAAGTAATGGAAGTAATCTATATCCGTCACATTTTTCAAAGTTAAATTCCGTAACTTTCTGTCCAGATAAACAAAAAGTGGATGTTTTAACATTGAGTTCTTGAGTCTCACGTTCCTTTAGTATCTCTTGTAAATATTATAGAAGTTGCATCATTCGACAGTATTAATAGTCTGTAAATATACTCGTATTATGATTTTTCTGGATTTAACATTATATCGAGCATGTGTATGTTGGTTTACAGGCGCAATCAGCACGCGCTCGTCGGTGCGCGATAGCGGCGCGTGCGCTGAGCGCCGAGGCCAGAGCACTGCACTACCTGGACGACGTGGTGGCGCTGCTACGAGGTGATGTCACTAGTGCGGCCACTGCTCGGAGGTGGCCCTTCGCTCTCGGCAACCGGCAACCTGGGAGGAACTATGTTATATGACATCAGGTAAGCACTGTACTGATATTATTCAAGTTAAAGAATTTGGGACATGTCAAATAGAGAGTTGGGATGGCTAAGCCTCTACAAAATCCATAGAGCTCCACAATACCCTAGAAGTAGAAAAAAAATACAAAGAGTTCCTTTTTCAATGTTTTGAAGTTTTGACCACGCCGCTGCCGTCATAAAATGGGTCCACTCTTCATTGATATGCTAGTTATTGGGCACCGCAACCAATTTCGTAACATCCAGGCGCACAACAGACACTTGATGAGCTAAAAATACTTACACAATCAATGCACTGGAACTCCGAACAATTAGATACGGCAGTTGCCGGTGTTAATATAACTTAAATAAAACAATGGTAAATATGATGTTAAATTTTATATAATAGCATAATTTCGCACAATGTCCTTTTTTGTGCGAAATTATGCTACGAGTATTATATAAAATTTAACATCATATTTACCATTGTTTTATCATGGACTTTCGCCAGGTAACGCCTGACTCCATTCAGTATTGAACTTAGATAACTTTACTAAGTGTTAGCGACATAATCGATGCAGTTACAATAAATTATTCGTATCGCAGTGCAGTTATTTAGGTACCTCACTGGATCTCTTTAGTTCGTGTACATGTTCATGTTGAGCTAATGTGCAGGCAACTTCGTGGGTACTCGTTCGAAAATTTATTGTTTATTTTTGCTCCACTGTTATCACAGAATACCGGTACTTCTTTCCTCTGTTAATCCTGGGGGTTTTCAGCGGAAAAGGCACATTTTGATACCTACCTACTGGCAAAATAGTTCTATTTTAGCCTTTTTGGACTTCACCCATTATTAGATACCATAACTGAATTTCCTTTGACAAGCTAGGTATCTACATTTTGCATGTTTAAGTACAATTTGTAAAAATAAAGATATAAAAATATGAACGTGGCAGCGATGAAACCGCCAAAATTGTGGACACGCAGAATATTTCGTACAATGCGGCAGCGGTAGTAAGTTTGCGGTATTGCAAGGTTATAATTTTTTCCCATGTTTAGGGGTATCTATATTTTACATAAATAATTATAATGATTCCTGTTTGTCCGAAAGTAGAGGCATAATATTTGTCTGCCCACTTTTCGCCATTTTTTTTTTTTTTGTTTTTTTTTTTTTTTATTTAGGTCGACAAATTGACGCCACCCGCCTGATGGTAAGCTGAGGCGACGTCTGGCAATTGAGGGCGACTCTCACAGTACACAGGAATACTATAGAGAGTGGCCCTCAACTTGACGACCCAGTAATGTGCCTCTTCACGCTTCGCTTAAAGAGCCCAGGGTTATATGTTGGAGGAAACACGTGCGCAGGCAGGGCGTTCCAAGCCACCATCGTTCGGCAGAGAAACGATCGTTTAAAACGCTCGGTTCTCGCGAAGACGGTTTCCACGGTATGAGGGTGACATCTCTGGCCGGCACGCGTTGTTCGGGATCGGAAGGGAGAGGGTGGGATCAGGTTGAAGAGCTCTTCAGAACACTCACCGTGGTAAATACGGTAGAACGCGGCCAAGGCAGCAATTGTTCGGCGCTGGGCTAGCGGCTCAAGGCTTCCCGTTACCTCCGGACAGTCTATAATGCGAACAGCGCGTCGCTGCATTGCGTCGAGTGCGTCCAGCAAATACTTCGCGGAGCCGTCCCAGAGGTGAGAGCAGTATTCAACGCAGGGTCTAATCTGCGTTTTGTACAGCAGACACCTCTGGTGCGGTGTAAAGAATCGCTTTACCTTGTTCAGTATTCCTAGTTTCCGCGAAGCTAGCCCAATACATCTCTCAATGTATTTTGTGTTATTGAGCTCTCGACGAACGTCTATGCCAAGGATGTCTAGATTGTCCTTCATTGGTAATATTGCATTCTGAAGAGTGGGTAGGGGAAGGAAAGGGGATTTTTTCGCTGTAAATGCACACGCCTGTTTTGTGGGCATTGAACTCGACCAAGTTCTCGGCACCCCATTGGGAGATACTGTCGAGGTTTCGGTCGAGATCACCCACGAGATGTCGTCTCTCCTCCTCTATCACAGATCGCCCCGCCGTCGGACGAACCGAGTAACTCCCGTGCAGTGTACTGTCATCTGCATAGCAATGAATGTTCCCGAGGGAAAGCATATCATTGATATGCAGAAGAAAGAGAGTTGGTGACAGTACGGACCCCTGCGGTACCCCGGATTCACTTGCAAGAAGCGAGAAGCCTGGCCACCGCAGAGGACCCGCACTCGGCGCTCGTTTAAAAAACTGGCAATCCAGCTGCACAGTTGAGGAGGTAGACCATATGCCGGAAGCTTGGAAAGGAGCGAAGCATGCCAGACCCTATCGAAAGCTTTGGCGATGTCCAGGCTAATAGCCAAGGACTCGCCGAACTTTTCCATAGCCTCACCCCATACATGCGTGACGAATGCCAGGAGGTCACCCGTTGATCGTTTTGGCCTGAAGCCATATTGCCGATCATTGATTAGCGAGTGATCCTCCAGGTATCGCATGAGCTGCTTATTAATAAGAAGCTCGAGCACCTTGCAAATGACTGAGGTGACAGCTATGGGTCGATAGTTGCCTGGATCGGATCGATCCCCTTTCTTGGGGATCGGTTGTACGTTCGCCTCCTTCCAGGCCTCCGACACGAGGCCTGTAGAGTATGACAGGCGGTACAGACGCGTTAATACTGGAGACAACTCAGCAGCACATTTTCGTAGCACCACCGCCGGAATGCCGTCAGGGCCACTGGCTTTCCGCGTGTCGAGTGACCGCAGCACTGCCCGTACATCACATTGCCTGATAACAATATCAGGCATAGTGTGGCCACAGTTGGCGATGGCGGGGGGCTGCAGGCCACGGTCATCGACCCGGGAATTAGCCGCAAAGAGGTCTGCGAGCATGTCCGCCTTCTCTTGGGCTTTGTGAGCCAGTGATCCATCAGGAAAACGCAGTGGTGGCAGCGAGGATTGACAAAAGTTTTACTGTACGGCTTTGGCCAGTTGCCAGTATCCACGGCTGCTCGTGGGATGGGATGTGAGCTCCTGACCAAGCCGCGCGACGCGCTGGGCATCCGCTCTCTTGAAGGCCCTCTTGCTGAACCTAGTGGCCCGATTGTACGCTGCTTTGAGGCGGTTCACGTTCGGGTCACGTGCCGCCCGAGCCCTGACCCAGGCGCGATATGCCGACTGTTTTTTTCTGGACAGCCTCGGCACATTCACGCCCGAACCAGGGGCGAGCTTTGCGGATGCTGGCGACATCAGTGAAAGGGATATAATATTCTATCCCTAGACTGATCTCGCCAGCAATGGCAGCAGCGCTATCCGAAGGCGCCTTCCCTACAAAGCAGCGCTGGCTCCACGGGACGGACGCAAAGTAATCGCGGAGACCGTCCCAGTCTGCCGACGAGTAGTGCCATAGTCGTCGAGTCATTTGTTCAGCACGAGCAGGCGGTGGCACTTGGAAGCTGGCGTGCATCACACAGTGGTCGGAAGCGCCCAGTGGGGCGCGTACCGACACACTGTACTCGGCTGGGCGACTCGTCAGCAGTAGATCCAGCAAGGCGGGCGTGTGGTCAGACCTGTCAGGTATCCGGGTGATCCCCCGTACCATCTGGGTCAGCCCATGGGAGAGAGCGAATGCATGGGCGGTTCGTCCCGCATGATCGGTCCTAAGGGACCCCAGCCACTCAACGTGATGACCGTTAAAGTCCCCCAAGAAAACCAGGTCAGCGTTCGGGAACCGCACCGGCGCATCGTCAGCCATCTCGCTGAGGTATTCGAAAAGCCTTGTTGTTCCAGTGTCCCCTGTGTGGGAGCGGTAGACGCACACGTAGATCTGGCTCATGGAGCCATGATCCACGTGCAGCCAAAGGACGGAGTAGGAGGGGTTCTCCAGACAGCGCAACCGGCGGCAGCAAACATCCGCCCTAACGAACACGCACACCCCGGCTTTATCGCGGAATTGTTCCTCAATGATATAGCCCGGGTAACAGAGGTACGACGTGTCGTCAGGGCGGCGTATCTGTGTCTCCGTTAGGAACATCACAGAAGGCCGTGCCGACTCCAGGTGATGGTGGACGGTATCGAGGTTTGCATGGAGTCCGCGGATATTCGCGAACTCCACCTCAAACGAAGTCAACTTTGTGGGGTTTCTAGTGGCCGCTGTGTACCGTCTATTATCTTGTTGCACTGTCATTGTGAAATATGGGGAAGCGTGAAGACAGGGCGATATTTGGTGCGGCAGTAAGTGACAAAGTGCAGAGGCTAGCTTCGTCTAGAACCGTGTGGTTAGGTCGGAGCCGACCCGCCGGACGGAAGGGCTCCCAAACCCCCCTGATGCAAGGCCGCCGCTACCCCACACCGGTTACCACCCGGAGCGGCGACCCCACAACAGGATTATGCGCAACATGTGGGGCAGCCTACTGGGGTGGTTGGTCCCAGGCGGGCCCCATGACTATGTTGCGGGCGGCCGCGGCAACGCCGTTGCTAAGGGTCTCCCTGGCCGGCGAATCGACCCACACCACCCACACTAGACTCCGCTTCGCCCCCACTGGTCCCCTGCCTGCCGCACCATACACCGCCCCGGGCCCGGCAGTGCAGCTGCTGAACCCCTAACGCAACCCAGCCTGGGCTGGGTTACTTGGGGGGCTTTAGCACAGCTGCACGGTGGTACCCCCCCGGACCAACACTGTTGTACCACCTGGTATCCACGTAGGGGCCAAAGCCACCACATGGGTACCGTAATATACGAACCTCGTCCGTTAATCAGCAGGTGCGCCACTAGCAGGTGAGGTCGCTGGGGCCCGATAGATGTAAGAAGGGCCCCTTTGCACACAAACAAGCCATTAATTTAGTGGTCCGATGTTATTAACTTATTACATAGAACCACCAAATTTAATAGCAATAATGAACCTATTGCCGTTAACCAGTGCTTTTATATTAGCCACAGCCTCGCAGCTGGTGCACCACTTGCAGGTAATGTTGGTTTGAGCCTCTAGAGACTACTATACACTTTACTATGTTAAAGGATATTTATTTTTTTTCTATTAGATAGGCTTCACTTCTTCGTACGAATTCTTCTTAAGTAAGTAGTCTATTTTAATATCATCCACTAAACCTTTTCCCAGTCTATTCGCGAAGCGCCGGAACATCCACATTTTCCGTGAAAGTCTACAGTTTACAAATAGTGTTATTTCCACAGTATTACCATTCTAAAAATAACTTACGCATAGCTGCCACTGTTATTACAATAATATTATTAAGAAAGTCACTTTGTAATAATGTTTTATTTATTCCGCAAAAAACGATTGCCGTAACCAACGTTTTTGAAATAGCGGCAATGGTAGGTACTTATTTAAATTTCCGATCTGGCAACCCCGATGGTTAGCTAATTACCGGGAGCCTGGCAGTGCTGGTACCGATCGTGCCGCTCAACTAGTTCGGCACTACACAAATACCGCAGTAATGTGAGAACGATATTATAATTCATTTTAGTTATATTTGTTAATATTTACTGGAGTTATTTTAGAACTTACGCCATCTTTTGATGTAAATTTATTTGGCAACATCTTTTGGTAAATGTGTGACCTTGATCTATAGCCGTAAAAGAACTATTACTACCGCGTTACCAACTGTTGAAGGGGAAATTGGGAAAGTGGAGAGAGGAGAGACTCTAAGAGTACCTTTATTATTACCAGAGTCTGCATGTGCCCAGTGTGCAGATGGGGACGATTTGGGCTCTAGATCTAGAGACCTTATACGACAAAAACAATTGTATCTTCAATAGTGTTATTTTAATTATTGAATGTTGTAAAATAATTCAAAATATTATGTAATTAGAGCAACAACGACATATTTATAAAAGCAATCCATATTTAACTGCATTAATACATGTAGGAACATTGCACGAGTGTAGTAGGTATCGCTGTTAGCTGGTTGATTGTCCAATGAAACAATGGCCGACCACAACTGCACCGAACACATATTGAAATCTAGTTACAATTCCACAATTCCCCACAATTTACGCGATAATTGCATTTTAATTTCGAAATACTGAATTTTAAGCAGAGGACCGCATGAAATTTTATGTAAAATTGCATTAATTACACGAATAATATTCATTATTCATAAAATTATTTAAAGGTCTTGATAAACCGATGCTTCTTTATTTATGTTTCTGTCTATTTTGTCATTGTTTTGACATTTGTCAAGGGTTCTTTATAGAGTAAGGTGATAAGGGTCTCTACCAATATCTCCGGGCCTAATATGTCATCTTCACCTGCTGGTACACGGACGAGGCGCTGCGCCTGCAAACTTGCAAATAAGATACTTGAATTACTCGGTACGGCAATATAAGTGGAGGCCCTATTAAGTGGGGCCAACCAACTGACTGGCTATTCCACCATATAGTGATTAACTAGTATATGGTCTTGTTTCAGTTGGATATATCGCACGATCACCTGTGTGTGCAGAATCTACCAACACTGACCAGTCTACGGAACCTCGAACTTACCTAGTCTTATCTAGAAAGGACTACATTACGAAAAATTTCACGTAAAACTGCTAGTTTCTTACTTAATAATAAATATCTTAAAATATTAAGAAAGAAATTATAAATAGATCACAAAAACTGATGTCATTGGCGGGACTCGAACCCACGGCCTTTCCCTAACAGGGGGACTGCTCTGACCAACTGAGCTACGATGACCACTACCGACGACATCGAATGTTTGCTTCATATCATATTCATAATTTCTAGATCGCGCTATTAAGGTTAGCGTTATAATTTCTTTCTTAATATTTTAAGAATAGTTTAAGCAAACTCATTGCTTTGAAATACAAAAATAAATACTTACCTTTTTTGGTAAGTAGGTGTTAGTTCTATTAACAGGCTTCACAAAATACATTTGTTTCATTGGTTGTATATCAAACCCTGTCATACGTTGACGCATTTGAATGTTTCTTTTCTTTTCTTTTAATCTATGAGATTTGTACGTGAAGTCAGATTGATATTATGTACTTTTCTATGTGAATTGTGTAGTAAGTAATTTATATAGTGTACTAGTCCTGCAAAAACAATCTCAGAGCTTAAGTAAATTGTAATAATTACTATGTAACAAGAGGTACAGTTTATCTTATCTAAATATTTAATTTGTCATAAATCACTAGATTAGGCGTACAAATCTTTGAATTAATACTTTGAAATGAGTTTAATAAAATATTTTGGGTGATAAGTACATTGAATTTATTTAAAATAATTGTTAGGTACATGTCATTAGTACGAAGGAATTATCTGCTGCTAGTCAATCTGTAATCTTTAAACCAAGGATAAAAATATCTTAAATCATTATAAATTTATTATATTTTAAAAAGATTTGTATTCTTTTTTAAATCAGAATCTCATTTTTAAAGACTTTCTTTAGTTTCTAAGAGAGTCTAAATTAGTCACTTTTCATATAGCACGCAATAACGCAGTCAATAAATTACAGATAATATACATTTAGGACACTAGTTTAGACACTATTAGTAATTTAAATGAGAACTTAATAATATAAATGGGCTTAACTGTGCTACCTGAAAAATATTAAGATGAAAATAAGAAGGAAACATACTTGTATCAATAAGTAAAATGGAAACATTTATTAACATATTTTATAAGCAGTAAAGTATGGTAACTTTTTCTTAAATACTTTTACAATATGAATCACAAAAACTATACTTAGTCTAGCGACGCCGTAAGTCGCGATATTAACACAATGTGACTACACAATTAGATGCCTTGAGCTATTGGTGTTTTGGTCTGTAGAACGTTCCTCCTGGCAAGGGATCAGTCGCTGGTCAGTCCAGCCTGAGACTATAGTTTTTGTGATTCATATTGTAAAATTATATAAGAAACATTTATGTTTATACGTTGTATAGACTTTATATAAATTCCTCTTATTTATAGAGTAGGTACATAGGTAGACACACGAGTATCGACTACAGTACCTACCTATGCAACAATATTTATACACAAATAAACTATGACTATTTTCAATTCATTAGTGTCACATTTACCTATGGAATTACGTTTCGTAGACTCTATATTTCCTTGTACAGTCTCGTACTCGTTCTAGAAATACCATTTAATTAGTATTTGTTAATCTAAGTTATAATTAGTAAGTATAATTATTCGAATTGAATCTCCCAGACTGAATCTGTGACGGTTAGTGATTGTCTTAGTTATATGTTTAGTTTAGATTAAAACTTTCTCTAGAACCTTTTGTTTCATTATTTTTTGTTTGTAATATTTTGTGTCTTATCTTATACCAACGTTTCAAACGAATCACAGTGACGATACTTAATTATGATTGAAACAAACCGATTAAAACGTCAGGACTTCAAAGGCAAAGGTTGAACATATAGGCATCTCCAATGAGTTTTAAGTGTGATGTGACTGGTCCATTGCCTCCTGCATTCACCCAACGAGACCCAGCGCTTTTCATAAGGTCAACGGTCCATCTGCTGGCTTACCAGTAAGTACCTATATGGTCTCCACTCGATTATATATTAATCTAGTTCATGATAAGACAGAAAATACTATCAAGTCTCTAATGTCAACGCATAATTCAATTTAATTTCTAAAGTTCCAAATATATTCACATAACACAACTAAAAATATTAAATGTCGGAGTTATTACGTTGCGTTGTTGCCAAATTGGCCGCAGTTGGCAACACTGATGGTCCCGGTACCCCCGGGTGGGTAAGGGTGAAGAGGGCCCGGCAGCGGTCGGTGGTATTGTGGGTTTAATCTCTGTCACTGACAGTACAGCTGCAGCTAAAGCTTGAAGCTAATTACACGGAACGAAGATTATTCAGCGTTTTTTTTAGGTATTAGCTATTGTTAGACATCATGACTCGGTAGAAATACTTAGCGTGTTTCTGTAAGTGATAAAAATAGTATTTAATCGATATTATAATAAAACCTTGTTTGTGTTTATTTATGTAAAAACAGGCCAAGTGCGAGTGGGACTCACGCACCGAGGGATCCGTACAAATCTATAAAAATATGCTTTTTGCAATTTTTCTTACACGATGTTTCATACCAAATTTCAAGAAACTGACTTCACGAGAAGTATTCTGTAGGTTTAGATTCCCTTGCGTGTGTCGAAAATTTGCAGCATAAACGGCTGTATCTTTTGATTGCGATGGATTTAAAGTTCAATTTTTGCACAGAAAGAAAAGACGAAGAAGAATTCCAAGAGACAGTAGACTCGAGTTTTTGATATGAATTTCAGCTTGATAACTCTACGCGTTCTTGAGAAAAAGGGTCTTGGCAGACAGAGAGACAGACGGACAACAAAGTTCTATAAGGGTTCCGTTTTTTTTTCCTTTTAGGGTACGGAACCCTAATAAACAGACCAAGTGCGATTCATATTCGCGCTGACGTGTCTGAAACGTCAATCGGTCCTGAAAAATTAATGTTAAAACATTTCTTAACAACGGTGTCTAGATTCTAATTAAGCAGAACTGATACAACATACTTATATACGTCTAATGTAGGTACTTAGTACCGCACTACCGCCTTACATAACAAACGGTAGATAAAACTTCTGATTACAGAAGCCATTACTCCTTAATAAACGACATCAACATAAAGTATAAAGCACCAGCATGACCGTATGTCACGATACCCATAAAACTTTACATGGCCAAATTATTTACCAATTACCGTGAACTGAGTTTAATTTACTTATGTAAATGTACAAGAAGCGAATAATATCGCGTGCCAGTAACTTAGTAAGTCGGACTTATAATTGGGGGAGCTCGCAGTGGTGGCCCAAACGCGAACCGACGTGGTTCACCATTACTTGGTGACTGCTGCTGGTACTATATATCATCTATGACTAAGTTTTAAAAGTGTTCCAAAATCAAACAATTATTCGGTGTCGTTTAAAAACGAATGTGTCGTGAAAGTGTCCAAACATGAGGCTTTCTCGTCGGTACATAGTTTAAAAATAAATTGCACTCAAAATAGTTTAACCTGTTTTTTTTATTAATAGAAACTTAGTTATTTTTTTAATAGAAAACTTGATGCACTAAATTCTGTAGTGTGTAGATGTTCTCATCGAATTTAACTAGCATTTGCTTATGCCCAATTTTTCATACCGCCTTTTAAGTCTATGTTAGATGAGTTAGATGCAATGTTCGAGAGACATCATCGGTTGTGAAGCTTGGATATCATTCCTCGGGCATCTTAACTAGGTTTTATACCGTGGCGTCGCTCGGACTGCTGAGATTATATTTAGTAACATGTAATACCTATAACATCCGTCCAGACTGATGGAATTTTGGCTTGAATTACAGGTGGTTATGAATTTTCTATAGAGCTCGGTAACGGCAATAGGCGTGTCCCCTATTACGTGGGGGATATACATAGATGTGATATAGTAATCTGTGTCTGGTCTATTCTATTGTACGTTAGGATGTAGATTTTACCTTACCCTTCAGAGATACAGATGGGGTTGCCGTTGAGTGAACTTTATCACATATTTAATACATAGCTATTACACGCTGTAATAATCATCTATGTAGTTACCTACTTATGGACTTTCTTGAGGTTACCCTTACGAGGACGGACCTGGGACGCCCGGATCGGACAATGGACGTTAAGGATTACATAACACCAAACTGATTAACTGTAACAGTTTTAATAAAACACTTTTTCAAAACCCCTCTAGAGGTAAATTATTTCACCACTTGAACCTCCATTAAAAATACATTCAACAGATTCGAAACAGACCGCGGTGTACAAGGTTCAACTCCCGGTAGTGATTAAATATGAACACAAGCTTCAAGGGAAGATTAGCGTCTGCATGATAACATCACACTTTTTGAATAAGCTTTGATAATTTTAAATGAATCCTACATTTTCCGAGTGTTAAGGTGGTATTTCACTAGAACCTTTTATTTTAGAAAGCTGGTTATTAAATATTTAAGTATACAATCGCGAAAAGTCATCAGTCAGGTCCTGGATCTAACCGGAATTCTACACGCATTATTTTACACGCAGAGCACTTTACTACAGATATAAGAATACTTCCCCTATGAGGCCACACAGGTGGCCAAAGTCCGCCGGGTGCCACTGGAAATACCTTTTGGTGTGTATGAATTAAAACAAAAAAAAAATAAGAATACTATAACTTCACTAATGTAGCGACAGGATAACCTGTAATATACTTACCAATACTAAGAATTACAATATACAAAATAAACATAATTATAGACTAAAAATATTTACATTACAAAATATCGTTTAAAAAATCCTCCGCGTCATTGCCGACTGGGAAGGTTCCCAGAATGCTGGCTGTGTTGCCACGTTGGATGGCGATACTTATTCTTTGGACCAAAAAATAGCCAGCCTTCTGGTCCTGAGAAGCATCGATTAGGCGTTTAGCAATGTCTCTATAAAGGCGGCGAGCACTCGGACCCCATGACCCCAGTGTCTCAACCCCAAACGGCTCAAATATGTAATCACCTGTTAGGTTAGCATATTTACGCCGTTTGAGGCCTTCAGCCGATGCAGCAGCAGCGCCGACACATCCGGATGTGCTTGGAAGGTGTGAAGGTGCTAAGGTGTCAACGCATGTAGCGTCCCACACCAAAGGCCTTCCCATCTTCCACGGTAGCAACGACATACCGTCCGGTCTCTTTTCATCGCTTCGTGCTAAACCATTTGGTTCACGTACGGCCGGAAGACCTGCGGTGGAAAGAGCCCTACGAATTATGTCGTTTAGAATAGCGTGCCGAGGTATACGACCTGCGCTTCTGCTACAAGAAAGGCCATGGTGTCCCAGATTATCGACGACTACTCCACAGGTGCAATGATGCGGGGATACACAAGGTGTACCCAGCCGAAGGTAAGTGGCAATGCGGAAGATTTTAATAGTATTAATACCTTTTTTTTTTTTATATATATTTAGGTCGACAAATTGACGCCACTCGCCTGATGGTAAGCTGAGGCGACGTCTGGCAATTGAGGGCGACTCTCACAGTACACAGGAATACTATAGAGAGTGGCCCTCAACTTGACGACCCTGTAATGTGCCTCTTCACGCTTCGCTTAAAGAGCCCAGGGTTATATGTAGGAGGAAACACGTGCGCAGGCAGGGCGTTCCAAGCCACCATCGTTCGGCAGAGAAACGATCGTTTAAAACGCTCGGTTCTCGCGAAGACGGTTTCCACGGTATGAGGGTGACATCTCTGCCCGGCACGCGTTGTTCGGGATCGGAAGGGAGAGGGTGGGATCAGGTTGAAGAGCTCTTCAGAACACTCACCGTGGTAAATACGGTAGAACGCGGCCAAGGAAGCAATTGTTCGGCGCTGGGCTAGCGGCTCAAGGCTTCCCGTTACCTCCGGACAGTCTATAATGCGAACAGCGCGTCGCTGCATAGCGTCGAGTGCGTCCAGCAAATACTTCGCGGAGCCGTCCCAGAGGTGAGAGCAGTATGCAACGCAGGGTCTAATCTGCGTTTTGTACAGCAGACACCTCTGGTGCGGTGTAAAGAATCGCTTTACCTTGTTCAGTATTCCTAGTTTCCGCGAAGCTAGCCCAATACATCTCTCAATGTATTTTGTGTTATTGAGCTCTCGACGAACGTCTATGCCAAGGATGTCTAGATTGTCCTTCATTGGTAATATTGCATTCTGAAGAGTGGGTAGGGGAAGGAAAGGGGATTTTTTCGCTGTAAATGCACACGCCTGTGTTTTGTGGGCATTGAACTCGACCAAGTTCTCGGCACCCCATTGGGAGATACTGTCGAGGCTTCGGTCGAGATCACCCACGAGATGTCGTCTCTCCTCCTCTATCACAGATCGCCCCGCCGTCGGACGAACCGAGTAACTCCCGTGCAATGTACTGTCATCTGCATAGCAATGAATGTTCCCGAGGGAAAGCATATCATTGATATGCAGAAGAAAGAGAGTTGGTGACAGTACGGACCCCTGCGGTACCCCGGCATTCACTTGCAAAAAGCGAGAAGCCTGGCCATCGCAGAGGACCCGCACTCGGCGCTCGTTTAAAAAACTGGCAATCCAGCTGCACAGTTGAGGAGGTAGACCATATGCCGGAAGCTTGGAAAGGAGCGAAGCATGCCAGACCCTATCGAAAGCTTTGGCGATGTCCAGGCTAATAGCCAAGGACTCGCCAAACCTTTCCATAGCCTCACCCCATACATGCGTGACGAATGCCAGGAGGTCACCCGTTGATCGTTTTGGCCTGAAGCCATATTGCCGATCATTGATTAGCGAGTGATCCTCCAGGTATCGCATGAGCTGCTTATTAATAAGAAGCTCGAGCACCTTGCAAATGACTGAGGTGACAGCTATGGGTCGATAGTTGCCTGGATCGGATCGATCCCCTTTCTTGGGGATCGGTTGTACGTTCGCCTCCTTCCAGGCCTCCGGCACGAGGCCTGTAGAGTATGACAGGCGGTACAGACGCGTTAATACTGGAGACAACTCAGCAGCACATTTTCGTAGCACCACGGAATGCCGTCAGGGCCACTGGCTTTCCGCGTGTCGAGTGACCGCAGCACTGCCCGTACATCACATTGCCTGATAACAATATCAGGCATAGTGTGGCCACAGTTGGCGATGGCGGGGGGCTGCAGGCCACGGTCATCGACCCGGGAATTAGCCGCAAAGAGGTCTGCGAGCATGTCCGCCTTCTCTTGGGCTTTGTGAGCCAGTGATCCATCAGGAAAACGCAGTGGTGGCAGCGAGGGTTGACAAAAATTTGACTGTACGGCTTTGGCCAGTTGCCAGTATCCACGGCTGCCCGTGGGATGGGATGTGAGCTCCTGACCAAGCCGCGCGACGCGCTGGGCATCCGCTCTCTTGAAGGCCCTCTTGCTGAACCTAGTGGCCCGATTGTACGCTGCTTTGAGGCGGTTCACGTTCGGGTCACGTGCCGCCCGAGCCCTGACCCAGGCGCGATATGCCGACTGTTTTTTCTGGACAGCCTCGGCACATTCACGCCCGAACCAGGGGCGAGCTTTGCGGATGCTGGCGACATCAGTGAAAGGGATATAATATTCTATCCCTAGACTGATCTCGCCAGCAATGGCAGCAGCGCTATCCGAAGGCGCCTTCCCTACAAAGCAGCGCTGGCTCCACGGGATGGACGCAAAGTAATCGCGGAGACCGTCCCAGTCTGCCGACGAGTAGTGCCATAGTCGTCGAGTCATTTGTTCAGCACGAGCAGGCGGTGGCACTTGGAAGCTGGCGTGCACCACACAGTGGTCGGATGTGCCCAGTGGGGCGCGTACCGACACACTGTACTCGGCTGGGCGACTCGTCAGCAGTAGATCCAGCAAGGCGGGCGTGTGGTCTGACCTGTCAGGTATCCGGGTGATCCCCCGTACCATCTGGGTCAGCCCGAGGGAGAGAGCGAATGCATGGGCGGTTCGTCCCGCATGATCGGTCCTAAGGGACCCCAGCCACTCAACGTGATGACCGTTAAAGTCCCCCAGGAAAACCAGGTCAGCGTTCGGGAACCGCACCTGCGCATCGTCAGCCATCTCGCTGAGGTATTCGAAAAGCCTTGTTGTCCCAGTGTCCCCTGTGTGGGAGCGGTAGACGCACACGTAGATCTGGCTCATGGAGCCATGATCCACGTGCAGCCAAAGGACGGAGTAGGAGGGGTTCTCCAGACAGCGCAACCGGCGGCAGCAAACATCCGCCCTAACGAACACGCACACCCCGGCTTTATCGCGGAATTGTTCTTCAATGATATAGCCCGGGTAACAGAGGTACGACGTGTCGTCAGGGCGGCGTATCTGTGTCTCCGTTAGGAACATCACAGAAGGCCGTGCCGACTCCAGGTGATGGTGGACGGTATCGAGGTTTGCATGGAGTCCGCGGATATTCGCGAACTCCACCTCAAACGAAGTCAACTTTGTGGGGTTTCTAGGGGCCGCTGTGTACCGTCTATTCTCTTGTTGCACTGTCATTTTGAAATATGGGGAAGCGTGAAGACAGGGCGATATTTGGTGCGGCAGTAAGTGACAAAGTGCAGAGGCTAGCTTCGTCTAGAACCGTGTGGTTAGGTCGGAGCCGACCCGCCGGACGGAAGGGCTCCCAAACCCCCCTGATGCAAGGCCGCCGCTACCCCACACCGGTTACCACCCGGAGCGGCGACCCCACAACAGGATTATGCGCAACATGTGGGGCAGCCTACTGGGGTGGTTGGTCCCAGGCGGGCCCCATGACTATGTTGCGGGCGGCCGCGGCAACGCCGTTGCTAAGGGTCTCCCTGGCCGGCGAATCGACCCACACCACCCACACTAGACTCCGCTTCGCCCCCACTGGACCCCTGCCTGCCGCACCATACACCGCCCCGGGCCCGGCAGTGCAGCTGCTGAACCCCTAACGCAACCCAGCCTGGGCTGGGTTACTTGGGGGGCTTTAGCACAGCTGCACGGTGGTACCCCCCCGGACCAACACTGTTGTACCACCTGGTATCCACGTAGGGGCCAAAGCCACCACATGGGTACCGTAATATACGAACCTCGTCCGTTAATCAGCAGGTGCGCCACTAGCAGGTGAGGTCGCTGGGGCCCGATAGATGTAAGAAGGGCCCCTTTGCACCCAGAAGGGCCCCTTTGCACCCACCTATACTACTTTTGTAGGTCTATCCAGGTAGCATTAGTTATTTTGATGGATAGCCATAGTTGTGTAGGTAGGCCAGACTCAAGTCACAAGGCTTGTAGTTTATTGTGTATATGCGCACGTCTCAACCAACTAGACATATCAGTTTGTTTTAAATATATTCAAGTAAGTTAAATAACACGACATAATTATGTATCTTTTAGTTTGTTAGCATAAGGACAAACCTCTGTAGATTTATTGTGCTGCTTTGTTCGTTATATTGTAAATTAAAACACGATAAGAAATTTTAAAAAAACCCTGTTTTTTGCGATATAGGTTTCTTATTTTTTAATTACATTTTTTTTCTACGTTTAGACATCTAGGTACTCTAGGTACCGGTAGTTTCACGAACTACTTGGCTGGTTACTTTTCATCGCAAGGAATTAACATAATATTATATTATAAGTTGATTAATCAGGCTAATAAGAAAAAAAACCCGGCCAAATGAGTGTCGTACCGTAGTTACCCATAATAGGCTCTAACTCCTAAACTAACAAAGTTATCTGATCCGTTATAGTTTTTCTTCATAGTTCATTATATGGACTACCGTCATGATTTTTTTCAGATTCTACGAGCTAGCCGTTTAGATTTTAGAGGGGGGGGGGGCTCTGTTTTAACAAAAAAATGCGCTTTAAAGTTGAATATCTCCCAAACGGACACCTACATCAAAAAAATTGTCTTAGCAACCTCCCAATGTTTTAAAAATACTTATCTAATGATACCTCACATGATTTTCATCTTTCTAGCGCTAACCGTTTGGGAGGGAAGCCGATGACGGACACTATAAGGGTTCCGACACATTTCCTACGGAATCCTAAAAATCATAATCTGGGATTTCTGTTGTCTGTTTATAATTTATAGATTTAAAATAAGTATATTATCAAACTTCTTTTTATAATTTAATCGCCGTTCGTTTTTCTCGCTAAAACTCGATACAGGCTTGGCCGATTAGGCTCATTTTTGTCTTGAAATATTCGTAAAAGTTCAGGGAAGGTTAAATTTGAGGCGGCACGAAGTTCGCCGGGAATATGTATTTTAATCATCATCATTCACGGAGCCTTTTCCCAACTCAGTTGGGGTCGGCTTTCCAGTCTAGCTGCGATGTGGCTGAACTTCAATATTTTCCGTGAAGCGACTGCCATCTGACCTCCACAACCCATGGGCGATATCGAAGTTCTGTTAGACCGGTCGGATTTTTGATTAAGGGCTTCAACTACCCCTAACGACTGCCATAGATGTTCGTATGACAACCGGGACCTTAACGTGCTTTCCGCGGCACGGAGGGGTCTCAGTGTCTTAAGAAATGGTCACACATCCTAAGACCGGCCTGACTAGATGTTGCTTAACCTTTGTAATGTGTTAACATTGTCGGTTAAGCACTAGAACACGAGGAATAGGTATTTTAATAAACAGAACTAATTACAATAAAGAGTTACAGTTACATCCAAAATTTTAATAAGAACTTCAATCAGTTTTTGGTTTGTCAAAAAATAAAATTTTGTCAAAACGTTTCACCTATAACAGGACTGCCCCTTAAAAGCTGCTTACCCACACATAGCGAAAATCCTTGCCTGGAAATAGATTATTAACATATTAATGCCGGGGGCCACGTATCGTCCAACCGCGTGTACATTATTCAGAGATGTGTAACATTTATGACGAGAGCTCGGGGTCCACGAGCCCCCACAACGGAGCCTCGACGACCGCTTATACAAATCCCCGCAAATGAACCTCGCGAGTTAAATGTCTACTTACATAATATGTCCAAAGAAAGTTTTATATGAAATTTTGAAATCTCTAATGCAATGCGTTTAATGTAAACAACAGATATATACTTTCAAAGCGGGTTTGTAGAATTGTGTAGTTATTTTTTTTGTTGCTGAATTATTAAACTCCAGCGGCTATAATAATATATAAAAAGTTAGTCATATTTTTTATGTTTGCTCGTAAAAAATAAATAAACTTGCAGAAATGTAAATAATTGCTGTCATTGTTTTATCGCTTAAAAGTTTACATTACAATAAGACAAGAAAGGGCTCTTTTAATCTCTTTTATATCACTCTGGTAGTAAAAAAACACACATTCCGATGGTAAATAGTTGTACACAAGTTACTCGATATATGGCAGAGGAGAGATAAGAGACGGTGTCCTCTGTAACTTAAATTCCTACATGGCGAAAGGCAGTCGATCATCGATGTCACAGTCAAGTGAGAGGGTGGTTGTACTGAAAAAATAAAGAGTCTGCCATGAGATAAATGTGAGCATAATACGTTACTTAGATATTGATTTTTATTTGTTGGTCAGTTTGTGAAACTTCAGAAACAGCTTGACCGAGTTTAATGAACTTTTGTGTGTTTATTTGGTAGTTAGGTATGAGAATAGATCGTAAATTACTTTTTTCAAGTTTTTTCACCCCGGTTTCAATATTTTGATAATATAATTATTATATTTAGCAGACTTTTGCCGAGTCAGCTAGCACCGACATGTAAAATGATAAGGTTACGAATCACAATAAGTAGTAATGCTTACTAACTTTACAACAAAACTAGGTTACAAACAAGCCAAACTTGATGAAAATTCAAATTAATTTAGATCCGCGTGACTGGTGTAGTCTACGGTGCCCGTAATAAACCTTGATATATTACTATTAAGCAAATGGAATCGTACCCGCTGTATAGTGAGGCAAAATGGCGACCGACATTATTTATACAACTATAGGTACATAGACACATAAAGAAAATCGCAGTAAGTATCTGTTTGTAATTCAAGATTTAATAAAATACACGTCACAAATTGATACGACAACCGACTTACCGAAATGGGACCAAATAGTTGTCGGAATGGGACCAAATAGTTGTCGGAATGGGACCAAATTGAAATGGTACCACTTGAAAAGTAAAAGATTACATTTAAAAAAAAATCAAAGTCGGTTCACCCAGTCCAAAAATAAAACAGCACCATAGTAGTATTGAGAACCTCCCCCTTTTTTGGAAGGCGGTTGATTTTTTTTTGGTCTCTATGTCCGATTGATTTTTACGGGACTTATCTACTATTTCCATTCCAGTAGGCCTACCCCGGTTCTAACAAAACTTCGATTTCGGTCTGAGTTTGGATCATTTATTCCACGTTCTAATTTTGTTTTTAAATGTTTCTTTCGTAAACACAAATAGGTGTCCAGTTTATTCCAGTTCTCGCAAGCAAGCCTCTGCACTTTTATTCCTCGCTCCTTATCTTCCTCTCACTCTGCCTTTCGCCCTTTTCCAGTTGGTAAGTTCCTGCTACTCTCTTCCCATTTCTTATTTCCTTCTGTTTGCTTGTTTACTATGAATACGGGCAATTGGTTTTTATAACTTGTTTGATATTCTACGCGAGTGAAGTCGTGGGTATCAGCTAGTTAATGAATAAAAGGCATAGCCATGGATTACTGGGTCTTCATGGCACAAAGTTTAATAGCGATTCCTACTAGCGGTCCTTGCGATACGAACAATTCTACTTTCAAAGATTAAATCTAGTGAGGTAAGAACCATATTGTGGAATTTTATTACATACCTATTTATGCTCGTATTTTATTACTACATATTACATATATTTACTAGCTTCATTTTCTTGATGACGTTCATACGTTATACTTCTTGCTGATCTGTAGTCGATAAAGTTAAGTAACCCTTTAGTAGTTACGTAGTTTTCCATAGTTCAAGCCTCGGAACCCTTACAGTTTCGTCATGTCCGTCCGTCTGTCCTCGGTATACCGTACAAACAGTAGATGCTAGAAAGATGAAACTCCGGCCAAGTGCGTGTCGTGGCACGCAAAGAATAGGGTTCCGTAGTAACCGATAATAGCCTCTATAACTCCTGATTTTCGAGCTAGCCGTTAAGCTTTTAGTAGGGGGGACACGGATTTTACGAAAAAATGGGCTTTAAAGTTGAATATCTCGCAGAAGGATTCTTAAATCAAAAAATTGTCTTAGAAACCTCTCAATGTTTTTAAAAGACTTATCTAATGATACCCCACACTATGAGTTAGACGCGAAAAATAAAACATCTTCCCCACAATACGTGTATAGTTCCTCGAAAAAAATTATTTTCCTGATTTTTGTTAGCACTTTGTCGGCGTAATAAACACACATTTCCATGCAACTTTTTTGTTGTAGTTTAGGGATGATAACCCAAAGTCTAATGTCTATACCAACCTACTTACCTATTCATTTAAGTGCCTATACTTAAAATACCTTTAGAATAATTTTATTTAACTGCGTTTTACGTAATTATGATCCACGATGCTAATGAATAAATAGATCTGACCATCCCCCGTGCTATGGAGGGCAAATAGTCGGTGTCAGAAGAATATTTCGCCGTCATAAAGACTCACTGTGAAAATATCATATTAAATGAAACGTTTTTTTCTTTCTACAACATAGGCAAATCTGTGGCTTGGCTGTCTCGTTACTCAAGGACCTATTACCATAATTAATTAACGTCAAATGAACTAGACTACTAGAGTCTACTCTTCTACTAAACCCAAGGTAATAACCACTTTGTACTTAGAAATTGGTTACGCCATACCTTATAGAGGTTAGTAAGTAAAGGATATTTTCGTAAGAGCGGTGCAGTTGCTCCTTTGAGCTAATAGCTAGTATGATATGACTAACAGAGATACATTCGTACCTGGAAAACTGAGTGATTTTAACTTGTCTGAGCATCTTGCGAAACGTCTGGCGAGCATATAACTCTTCGCTACTAGTACCCCACGCTGCCCACGCTGCTGTACATCCTCGTCATCATTTAAATATTTGTACACTATGCCTTTGCCTGCCCCTTCCAGAAGACAAACGTGATTGTCTATATTTGTGGATTATCAATCTACTTCAAACATTTCACCTAAGACAGAACGTCACGAGTCTCGTACCACATAGATACCTAGGCATAGTTTATCAATGTCAAATGTAAAAAAAAAACAGATTCTAAAATAATAAACAAACGTGGCTTGCACGTGGTTGCGTGACACCCTCGCGCTCGCCTTGTAGCTACGAACCAAAACAAACACAAATATTATAAGGTTTACCGCTTAAAATGAACGCAATCCTTTGGGCGTTTTCACATTGCACAATATCGTGGCGACTGTCCACAATATCGTGGCGATATCGTGACGATATCGTTACATACATTTAATTTACATTCTTACCTTAAAGTTACAGATATCGTGCACGATTCGATATCGTCACGATATCGTGTGTCCGAGTGTCGTTATCGTGCAATGTGAAAACGCCCTTTGTTTGTGATTTATTCCGTAATCGAATACCTACGGTGAAAGTTTCCGTAAACAAACTGAACTGAATATAAAAATGATCACATATTGGTAAAGTTATCTTTTAAACTTTCGCGTATCTATTACACAAGTAAGTATGTACTTACCTATATTTTGCTTGCATGTGATAAGTACTGTGACCACGACTGATGTCAACTGGTCCAATAAAAGGTATGTATACCTACTAAGTACATATTTTATGTCCGTGTTTGATGATAGTCTCACCAAGCTGATGGACCGAAGGTGTGTAACTTTTCAAATAAACAATATTTACTACCATTTAAATTACATAACATTAAACGCTGTGTAATTCCTTGTATGGTAGATACATCATTTCTATTATTGCTAACGTCAGCAACCTCCATAATACAACGAATGCCACGCAATAGATCAAATAATTCATTAATTCAGATGTTGTGTCGCAGATACAATTTATGGGACACGCTGGCGATGCTAGCGCCGCCGCCGTCATGCTATCCATACATTTATAAAATTACTATGCAATAATTGTCATGTGTTTTCAAGTAACTCTATTACACGGAAAAAATGCAGTATGAAGGTCCGCCCCCAACAGAAGACGAGGGATGTTAGGTTTAAGTTTAAACACCTTCGGCCGTGTACGAAACCTTCGCAACCGTGTATCGTATAGTATTTACGATATAAGAAAAACCATTTTATTTATTTATTCGAAAGCCGATAGTTATGATCGAGATCATTCTTAGTTATATTGAAAATGAATTGGGTGATGAAAAAGAAGGAATCTCAGTAAAATCTACAGGTCAATTGATCTGGAATTTAGCAGGTAGGTATAGGTGCTATTCTAGTGGTGGTATTTGAGCTTGAGCTTTTCTGTTAGGGATTAAAGTCCCAAGAAATTTAGGGGCATGTTAACACAAGAACTCGTTTCAAGTGCGCCCTAAAACCCGATGCACTGGTTTACCTAAAAGTTGTTTCTGTTTAAATTGCATCCCTTTAAAAGAGTGTCACGGACGAAATACCTATTTATCTACAAACTCTGACATCCAAGACCCTCGTTCTTCTAGGTAGGTACACTCAGCAGACTTTGGAATGAAAACTCTCTCACGGTCTTTCTGAATAAGTTTAGTTTTTCCTTGTGTTCTTGTTTCCATTGGCAGTTCTTCCAGTTGGTCCGCGATAGATTTTCTCAGATTTCCTCTTCTTTTTTAATTTTTTATGTGTGAGTGACCGCAAAAAGTAGCGTAAAAACTGGTAAAACTCTTTTTGTAGCTGTGTGTACTGTGTACAACACATGTGTGTTTAAAACAGATCACGTATACATTCACGTACACTGCACTCACACAAATGCAAAGCCCCGCTTATGCCTCGCGAACTGTACCAACCAGTTGTCTCGAAAGGTTGGCAAACTGCCATCTAGCCACTTGACTTTGAAAACTCGCTGAACAATTCTAGTTTCAATTATATTCAATAGATGTCGCAGTTGTTCCGCATTTACTACGAGGCTATTAACAAAACGTTCATTATAGTATATGCTACTGGTCGCTAGATGGCTTAGATATAAACTATAGGGCTTGGTTGAACCATGTACTTAGGACTAATTATAAAAAATAAAATAAAATAAAATAACGTTTATTATCTTTGAAATTTTTAGAAAATTATTTAGATTCGTCAGAAGTTGGTGTGACTCTACCGAGGGTTCCAAAATGCAACGAGACTGAGAAGAGCCCTCAAGAAACTCAGCTCGGCTTTTTTCAAAATATTTCATCTTAAATCTAATAGAGAGTTATTTAGAAAGGAGCAATTCGTTACGTTGTTACAACCAGGCCGCCTTGTCATCTAAGAAATCATTAATACTATAATAAGCTTCATGGCACAATTTACTTTTTATTAGTTTTTTAAATTTATTGACAGATAAATTTGCTATTTCGGTTGGCAATGTATTGTACATTCGAATAAAGTTCCCCGCAAAAGAATTACTCACTTTATGAAGCCTAAATTTAGGAACAGCCAGTTTATCCTTATTTCTTAAGTTTAGATTATGATTATCACTATTTTTCATAAATTTGCTTTTGTTCTTGTGGGTATACAATAAAATTTCATAAATATATTGTGAATACACTGTAAGGATGTTAATATGCTTAAACTTATCTCTTAATGACTCCCGAGACCCCATTCCATAGATAGTCCGGACAGCCCTCTTCTGCAACACAAAGATGCATTCAATATCGGCAGCGTTACCCCACAGTAGTATGCCATATGTCATGATACTGTGGAAGTAGCTGAAGTAGACAAGACGCGCCGTTTTAATGTCTGTAAGTTTTAATAAATTAAATTACGCTATTAAACTATAAGTCACCATTAATGTTGATAATGATATTGGATGAGATTGGCTTATAGAATAGGATGATGGAGAGGTGAATGGTTGAACCCCAGAACCCCGAAGTTTCGAGCACTCGCATTAATGACTTAGACAGGGGTCAAGTGATTGAGGATTCCTGCTCCAGATACTAAAGAAATTATTTTAAAGAACAAACTACAAGAAGAAAGAGTCCTCAGTAACTATTCAGAAACTAAAATTGCAAGGATCGATACAACAAGACAGAACTTTATGTCCGCGACTACGATAAGATCAAATCGACGATAAAAATGTATGTTTTGCTACTTTTTAGTTTGACATGCGAGGAACACAGAACTACGAACAACAAAAACCGGCCACTTGTCTCAATAAATACCGAATGCCGAACAGCTGTTGCATAGGTACCTTCTTAAAATCAAACGATTCTCGATCTAGTCCGAATTAGAATTCAACTTAATGGCTATTATTGGGCCTACTAACTCCTAAATTTCGGTTCAAATGATGAATATAACCCATTATTTTATTAGGGATTAACCCGATCACGTATCTTCATTTAAACGGTAACTTGATGAAGTACACGTGGGATGTGTAGGTCTGTTCTGTATACTTCACATTGCATTTCGCCTATACGTAGATAATTTGCTGACAACATACAGTCGTTAATTCGTTACATTATTTTAGTTGAGAATAAGTGTATTTTTTTTTGGTTTAACCACTGTTCTTTATCAAAATTTGACATGTCACTTCTAGCTTCTAATCGCTAATATATCTAGCGAAAGCCCAAACCCACATGTACCACTACCTACACCATGTCAAACCGCACTTCTCCCTCACGGCATTCACCTCCCGTACATCCACCGTCGCGGCACACATCTGCCGTTTGCGGCACATGTGTGCATGGCGCTAACTACCGCGGTCGCGAATGCTGCTGCCGCCGCCGCCGCTGCGGGAGCAGGCAAGAAAGCAGCACAGGTCCAGCTGCAGGCAGAACTCAATAATGATGATGAATGGAACAAGTTTATTCAAAGAGATGGACTTCTAGGTAAGTTTAGATTTTAAAATAAATAAATCGTTTGACACAGGTTGGTGAATTGTCGTCTTCTAAACCAATTAAATAGGTACTTACCGTAAAAATGCATCTTAAAGTAAACTATGTTTCTGAAATAATGATATTAGGTATATGATCTGAAATGTAAAAATGTAAATATAGATATGTACCTATTGTTCGAACTAAAAGAGGAAGAGCGGCTGCCTAGATTATTTAATTATTCAATAAGAAAGAATACCAATAAGACCGTGTAATCAAATTATATCCACGATTATCAAAACTAATTAGGTACCTGTTCCTTAGAGCTGCAAAATATTAACTACTTATATAAAAATTAAAAAAAAGTCTTCTCCTTCAGTGGTGGATGTATATACAGAATGGTGTGGGCCCTGCATCGGTATGGTGGGCAACTTGAAGAAGATCAAAGTAGAATTAGGAGGAGACAATCTGCATTTGGCAGTGGTGAGTGTTATGTACTTAGTCACAGAATAGGTAGGTAATTGTAACGTACGTGTCCTTCTAGTCGACAAGCATACAAGGGGCCCCGGCCTACAACTGATATCTTACCTAGTTAGTAGAAGTCCCATATTCCCACCTCATCGTTAACTCGTGGCCAGGAGAAGTCTATGTCACCTAAAGAAGCGAGCAACGCACCTAGACTAGAGGCAGCCTTCAAAGTCACGAGGTTGTTGCTCAAGTCGTGCGTCGAATACGGATGCTGGTACTTGAGGTGGACCTGCACAAGTCCGAGGCTGTGTATTTTCACGGACATATCCAACATAACTGTAGGAAGCGTTAGCATCGGCATCACGCCCTCGATGAAGTATTTGAGGCTCGTACTCGATAGCCGATGGAACTTCGAACCTACTCGTATATATATACAGGCAAAAAAACACCTAAAGAAATAAATCTGAGCACTGGGAGTCAATCGGGACCATTAAAATAGAACCGTAAGTCATTGTGTATGCCAAATATACAATACCTACCCGAATGTAGGTAAGTACTCCAGACGCTCTGCATCGAAATACTTTTAATCTACATAATTGGGAAAATCGGTAGGGAAATAGACCAGTATATAGGAACGCCTTCATTTCTTTGTATGGGGTTTGTACTAGCAAGCTTTTATACGACTAGCAGCGGAACATAATAAATGGTTTACAATAACTGAAGTTAAATAGATAGATTGTAATTTTAACTTCTAAACGATCTATATAGAGTTCATTCAAAAGCGGGCCACTAAATATGCTGACAAGAGATCATCGTACTAAGTACGCTCCTTATTTTTCAGGCTAAATCTGACACTATAGGATGTCTGAAGAGATTCAGGAAACGAAGTCAACCGACGTGGATGTTTATTGCGGTAAGCCACAGGAAATATTAGACATAGGTAGTGGGTACATTAGTTTAAACACAACCATGCATAGTAGGTAATATCTGTGATATCTTCATTGTTACACAACACATCTCGCTCATCACCCTTTATGTAGGTCCCCCAATCCCTTTAACATTCGCATAGTCTCGTCTCTGCCTTACTTTTTATGGTTAGGTTAGGCCAATTCTTTAGAAGCTTCTACCCTCTTATCTAGTTGTGTTATCGCTAACAATTTCACCACGAGTTTTGCGTGGCCACAAAACGCGCAAGGCTATCGTGTGTTGACGACCCACAGCTGTCTATAACGTATCCTCATATATGATGAGTGGAAATAGCATGATTTGCGGTTTACTGACACGAAGGAGAACTATCGACCAAACACCTTGGAAAAATGTCTATATGTGTTATGTTTATGTGTTGTTGGGCACTTTGGAAACTTTGTTTTGTCACGGAGGCGTTGAATTTTTATTGGGTAGTTCTTTGTTCATGTAGATAGCAATTGACCTTGTAACGGCTTTCTTTATAGGTCTTTTCTGGCTGTCTGGCTAGCATAGCATAGCAAGTGGTTCTTGGGACGATGTTATTTAATTATACTGGGCCTCATATTTGCTTCTTACCGCAGCAGTTGGCTCACTTATTAGTAGGTAGCAGGTACCTACAGACATACAGTCACGCCTCTTTCCAATTAGCAGAGACTATGAAATTCCAATTGCTATGATCCTGGCATACTTCTTTCGTTTCTTTCACGTTCATAACTATTTTCATGTATAGTTTCCGGTAACGGATAGGTACACCAAAACTGGACCTTTGTCGTCCAATCCATCCATCATTACAACGTGCCCGAACCATCTAGGTATCGTTTTTTCTAGCCTAGTCACTACATCTTCTAACACACCGCAACGTTCCCGTATCACACTATTCCTCAGTTTATCCACTAATGTCACCCTAGCCATACATCTCAAACTTCTAATTTCCACTACATTTATTTTACTTTGATGCGCATCCTGTCTCACCTAACGTTCACTGCTGTATCTACCTATATAAGTGTAGGGACAAGCACTCCTCTATGCGAGCCTGGCCCTCTAAGAAACCTTCTCACAGTTCATAAAGTTTCGCAGTGCCCTATTCACTTAATGCCCTACCATATAACTCTTTGTTCAATATCTTCGTCATCAGCATCATTAATTAGTATTAGAAACATATCCTAGTACTCGTACATTTACGAGAGTCCCAAACCAACCTTTAAAAGATAAGTAAGTAACTGCTATCTCCATACTTGAATCTGTCGGCTTATTAATATTTATTAATCGTGTACACTTCTACATGCAGTCAGGGCAACTGATAAACGTGGTGTTTGGTGCTGACGCTCCTCGTATTGTCAAGACTATAGAACAGGAACTAAAGAACGAGGAGCTGGCCAAGAAAGGGGAACTTCAACGAGTGAAGCGAGCTCCCCACGAGCTCACTCCTCCTGAACAGGTACCATGAACACTGTTTTACTGAGTATTATTCATCTTCTGAAGAGCCTACTTAACTTCAATTTGCCCGCAGCATGGATGTCTGTCACATCCTGATCTAAAATCATATTTTTATAAAGGCCACATAACTGTATAAAACGAAGTACGTAACTGCATAATGTATATTTGGACCTTAGAAATAGGTTGGAAATCTCGCTTCTGAACAGCGACAGTCAAGAAGCAATTACCCACGCCAATTCCAATAATGATATACAGGATGTTACGAAAGGGTTATATCAACCCGAAGCCAGCCCTATCAGCTGGTTGACCATAACTCGTTTCGATATATGGCGACCGCCAAAGAAAAAAAAGTTCATCAAAAAATTTAAAAAGATTTCAAATCAAAACAAACGTGTCCCAACGCTACGGCTTGACGTAGCTATTACAGTACTACTAGACAATGAGCGCGTGGTACGTATGTACAATGCCCTTGGCGGTGGCGCGGGCGTCGCGGCGGTGTGGGCGTCCTTAAAGGATTATTTTTGTTTATGTAAATAAAATTTTGACCAACACATAGTTATGTTTCCCCAGATCCTCGTCCGTGGTTCGACAGGTGCACCACGTGCAAGTGATAGTTATTAGAAAGCAGATTAGAAAAATCTTACCTGTTTACAGGAAAGGTTAATTTCTTGTGTAACAGTGCTAAATGCGGCTTCGACTCGACTGCGTACACAGTATTTTTAAGTATCAACGCTCACGGTACAACTCCCGGGCAGCGCTCAAATTGCCTTCTGATGCTCCTACACAAAGCATCATCTCGTAATACTCTTCGTTACTCAGAGCCATTACTTACTACACAACACAATCACTATCACACACAACTTGACACAACTCACAAATTAACACACTAAACAACTATTTAGCTACCTCACTGCACAAAGCAAAGAATGCAACTGAACTGACCTGTGACCTTGCTAAATGATTTTAAATAAAATTCTAGGAAACTTCAAACGGCGACCGACTGCCGGCCGAGCTTCGTGCGGCATCGCTTGATGCGAAACAGAGACAAAATGTTCCTACCAGGAGTGAGACGGAAGGTTTTCACAGGCGCGCATTATTTGTACCTATTTGATGTCTATGACCGAAGTAGCTGATTTTAGCTAGTGTTGTTTAAACAAGTGTGTATTTTATTCGGTAATAATGTTTTTTTTATGAACTTTTTTTTCTTCACGGGCTGTCGCCACATATCGAAACGGGTTCTGGTCGACCAGCTGATGGAGCTGGCTTCGAGTTGATATAACCCTTACGTAACACCCGGTATATCCAAAATGTAAACAAATACCTATGATCTGTGTCAATCTATATCATCATTAGTCAATTGACGCCAACGAACGCCACAACATTCAGCTTTAGTGCTGCCTGCATCCAGCAGCTTCTGATGATGATGATTTTTCAGAAAGTAGCAGATATCCAAGAGAAGTTAGAAGAAGAGAGAAGACAGCGTGAGGAGGCGGCCGTGGAGGCGACGCGCGTGTCGAGGCGGGAGGCGCGCGCGCTACGGCTCGAGGCGCACTTCGTGGACGTGTGTCCCGCGCTGTTGCTTCCGCATGCGCAGAAGAACTTGCGCAGGGTCACCGACGCTATCGAACCTTATGGTAGGTACTTCTTGATTTATTGTTCTTTTTAAGGTCTAAAATGTTACTACGCAAAAATATTGGCTTAAAAGAGTCATTCAAAATGTTCTTTCAGGAGTAATATTGGCAGACAAATGTCCTATCGTGGTGGGCAAGGAAGGTGCAAGAATCTTGTCTGTAGAGGACCCAGAGATGGGTGAGCCGGGAGCCGCTGCGGCGATCGCTGAGAGACCCTCGCTGGCTTTGCTTTTTAAAAAGGCAGCTGATAAAGAGGGGGAGATTATCTGTGAGCATAATACGAGTATAATAAGAACTTATTATCGAGGGATTACTGGTACTAAGATGCCCGATTAACATCTCCAAGGCCAAGTCGCCTGCACGCGGTGAACCTGTCAATGCCCGGAGATGACAATAGGCTTGCCACCTATTAGGTACAGGGGACAGACCGCATGTCTACTCCTTCGATAATAGAGAAGTTATTTTGATGTGTGTTTAAGTGAGTGGATTACTGGAAAGCAATTAATGGGAATACCGCCGCCCGGCAGTGTTGGGGTATTTGTGACAGAGTATCGGTATTCGGTGAATTCTCTTGGTATTTCCGTATGTACCTACAGAAAATGTATTATAGGTAGTATGTAAGTACTGTTCAGTTTGAAAACAAATACCGTTGTGCAAAAATGTCCTAACATACTTTTTTTATTTGCTACTTCGCTTTACGCACTAGCGCTAACCCGTCAAGCGCTCTGCGGCGACCACCTGGAGGAAGACGACGAGGCGAGGAAGAAGCTGCCGGTGACAGATCTGCGAGCTGACGGCATTCCCGGGATATTCGTGCCGGTCGACAGACATCAGCGAGCCGCCACACTTGACTTGCTGTTCCCGAAGGTGAATGTCAATATCGCGACATCTAGACCAAATAATTGGTATAAGTTGGTGAAGGACTCAGAAGTGGGACTGGGCATAGCGCATAGTACCACTGACTGCATATTCAGGCGTAGGGCGTAGTAGTTAACTGAAGTATCAGATAAGATTTAGTAATTACATGGTAAACGTTCCCTAGCTTTCTTGCAATATTCTATCCATCATAACGTTGCACGGATTGCTTCCTTAGCGATAAGGTGGTCTGTTGTCAAGCCAAGGGTAACATATTTAAGGAAACAACGTGTTATCGTAACATTCTAGATGGTGGGCTCAGTAGTAGAGCCTCCGCCGCCCCCCGAGGCGCCCCACATCGCGCTGATGTTCGGCGCGTGGCAGCGGCGCGCGGTGCTGCCCATCACGTCGCGCCCCGACCTCGCCCCCCGCCTACTGCGCTACGGGTTCTTCGCAGACGCGAGTGTGGCCGAGCCGCGGCTACTGTGCAAGAAAGTGGAACAGTACGACCTGAGACCCGAGAAAGACTAGTACGAGACCTATTGCGACTATTTTATTTTAATCCAGTTTTCGAATCGAAACGAGAGGTTTTATAACTTTAACCAGTGTTGTATCTGGGGATTTTATTAAATTGGTAAATTATTTATTAAAGGTTAACCAATATTAGTACATTGCCGACAAAATCTGTTCAGCTGTTTGATTTAAAAATCAGCGGAAAGCAACCAATCTTCCGGGTATACCGATTCAAACTTTGGGCTAGTTTAAATTAAATTTATGATAATTTATGCTGTTCGCAGGCTCTTAATAGGTTACCGAAATCGTTAAAAAAGCGCCCTTTAACGTATAGTCGATATCACCAATGTTCAATTTGAATTTCACTTAAGCCTGCCATCAAGCCACTAAACTAACTTTGAAGGGTATTATATAAGCAGAACCTATCATCTCTCTGTTCCAGTTGCGAGACAATAGTTATAATGATAGCAGTAGGTCTAGCGGAGCCACTTCTGGCCGAACCTGACCAAGTCTTCGCAAGTGGAGTTCCAGAAGATCTGGTGGCTTTAGGGCCTCTGCACATCAGTGAGGACGCCGTCAAGGGCAGTGAGGAGTGCGCCAGGTTCTTCCCGCCAGGATACAGCGTGCCAGATAGGAAGCCCAAGTTGAAAAGCAAGAAAAAGAAGAAGGTACACTTTTTTAACTCCGACTAAGGAATCACTACTTATCTTATACTTTTTATCAGTTTTGAGATTCCTCGGATAGCTTTAAATTCTTAACATATTGACAAACAACAGCAATTCTATAAGTACTAAAGCCTTGCATAGCGTCAGCAGCTGCAGCACTGTGCTGCAAATCTCAAATTCTAAATTAACTAATAAATAAATAAATAAATATTTTTCGACATTCTCACACGACGTCATCTAGCCCAAATTAAGCTAATATAAGCTTGTGTTATGGGATCTAGACGACTGATAAACATACTTATATATTTCTAAATACATACTTAACATACATAGAAAATACCCAAACTCCGAAACAAACATTTGTGGATCACACAAATAATTCGATTCGACCCGGAATCGAACCTGGGACCTCAGGGGCGGCAGTCGCATACTCATACCACTGAGCCACCGAGGCAGTCTTGAACTTGAACACTTTTAAGGGGTTCCGTACCAAAACAAAACAACAGACATGATTATTTGCCGTTTTTTGGTCCCAAGACACCTCCTTGGACGACACCCAAAGTTTTTGGTCCGAAGATACCTCCTTGGACGACACCCAAAGTTTTTGGTCCCAAGACACCTCCTTGGACGACACCCAAAGTTTTTGGTCCCAAGACACCTCCTTGGACGATACCCAAAGTTTTTGGTCCCAAGACACCTCCTTGGACGACACCCAAAGTTTTTGGTCCCAAGACACCTCCTTGGACGACACCCAAAGTTTTTGGTCCTAAGACACCTCCTTGGACGACACTCAAAGTTTTTGGTCCCAAGACACCTCCTTGGACGACACCCAAAGTTTTTGGTCCCAAGACACCTCCTTGGACGACACCCAAAGTTTTTGGTCCCAAGACACCTCCTTGGACGACACCCAAAGTTTTTGGTCCCAAGACACCTCCTTGGACGACACTCAAAGTTTTTGGTCCCAAGACACCTCCTTGGACGACACCCAAAGTTTTTGGTCCCAAGACACCTCCTTGGACGACACCCAAAGTTTTTGGTCCCAAGACACCTCCTTGGACGACACCCAAAGTTTTTGGTCCCAAGACACCTCCTTGGACGACACTCAAAGTTTTTGGTCCCAAGACACCTCCTTGGACGACACCCAAAGTTTTTGGTCCCAAGACACCTCCTTGGACGACACTCAAAGTTTTTGGTCCCAAGACACCTCCTTGGACGACACCCAAAGTTTTTGGTCCCAAGACACCTCCTTGGACGACACCCAAAGTTTTTGGTCCCAAGACATCTCCTTGGACGACACCCAAAGTTTTTGGTCCCAAGACACCTCCTTGGACGACACCCAAAGTTTTTGGTCCCAAGACACCTCCTTGGACGACACCCAAAGTTTTTGGTCCCAAGACACCTCCTTGGACGACACCCAAAGTTTTTGGTCCCAAGACACCTCCTTGGACGACACTCAAAGTTTTTGGTCCCAAGACACCTCCTTGGACGACACCCAAAGTTTTTGGTCCCAAGACACCTCCTTGGACGACACCCAAAGTTTTTGGTCCCAAGACATCTCCTTGGACGACACCCAAAGTTTTTGGTCCCAAGACACCTCCTTGGACGACACCCAAAGTTTTTGGTCCCAAGACACCTCCTTGGACGACACCCAAAGTTTTTATACTTTCGACTCTCACTTGCCCAGTTTTTGTATTAAATAATAATGTGGCAGTCTGCACTATTCAAAGTAAATATTTATAATATTACAGAGAAAAACGAAAGACGAGAATACAGAGTCTACAGACCCGACTGCTAGCCAGGAGAACGCTGAGGAGCCCATCTGCGAAGAGAACGGAGGCGATGGAGACGAGCCAGTGGATGGAGAAGAGAATGGAGAGGCAGAGGAAGAGGAGACCGGGAATGGAGACGAAGACAGTGACGAGCAGTTGGCTGTGGACAAGGCTACCTCGCCGCCACCTGCCACGCCGCACTAGAACGTTCGGAGAGTCTACGCATCGGTACTCTCGTTCCTACTCGCTGTTACCTCCACATATGTAGATCCATAAACACGCCTATAGCTCAGTTTGAAGGTCATTCAATCAATCTGACGCGACCTGTACAGCCAACGTTTACCTCAGTCGGGGCCACTGATGTCCCAGAAAATTTCAAAAATATGTTAAATTAATATTTTAATTTTTTTATATTTTGGACATTCTCACACAACGTCATATAGCCCAAACTAAGCTATAAGCTTGTACCATGGACGTATTATAAGAGAGGAACGCCATAAGCAACTGTGCACAGTGCAATCTTTAAGTGAGCACTGACGTCATAAAATTTGCGCGTGATTTCAAAAAGTGGGCGTGGCTTATCAGTGTACTATCAGCTTTCGTACATGTATATTCTGTGACAGTTCAGTAATTTTTGTGGAAATAAAAGTATAAAAGAAGATAAAAATGAAGTATTGTGTTCTATCATGTAAAAAATATTCAGATAGACGTTCTGATGCTAAGGATCGCATCACATTTCATGCGTAAGTAATTTTAATTGTATTTTTTTTAGAATTGTTCTAGAAAAATGTCTCACTTTTGACCTTTTTGACATCTTCAAATATATTACTACTCGAAGATAGATGGGGGCGTTTTGTTTCACGAACACGTAATTTAAATAGCTACTTATATTTTACTATTAACATTTTAAACTAATTAAACATACTGGAATTCGTTCAACGTTAACTCGTAAGTGATTTTTAATTGCTAAAATATTTCTCTGTAGTTTTTATAGAGCCGTCCGCGTCTAAGTCGCCATCTATTGACAACTGGCAACAATAAACATAAAACTTCAAAAATACAGGGCCGCAATTAGAAACGGATAAATTTACAAGACAAGTTTCCTACGACTGTTTCATAATGGGCTTTAATTCAAGAACTGGGTCAGGCACATACTTGTAATAAGGTACCTCCACGTCAGCAAAGTTATAGACTAACATAACTTAACATCACGCTAAAAATGATAGGAGCGGAGCAGCAACGAAATATGTACGTATGTAAAACGAGAAAATAGTATATTTTGAGACCATCCATTTTTAATTCCGCGACCAAAAGCCGCAGCCTCTCATACGTCCATTGCCGCGCGCTTAAGGGAAAAGTGTTATGGCGGTGGGTGGCTATCCCGCCGTCCTCAGGCCCCGATCATGGAGGTATCGTTGGTCCTGGGCGTAAATAAGTCTGCGGCGCCCTGGCCGTTGACTACGGAACTCAGTGGGGAGGGTACGTTTCCTCACTCTCTCGGCCGCCTCCTTCGCGAGCATGAGCTGCTCCTCCGCGTTCCACCTACTCCTGCTGTAGACCATGGCTTGAGGCATGGACTCTAGCGAGAGGGTATCCACGCCCAGACCCACTATGAGGTCCCGGCGCTAACTCGCCCACGGTCAGAACTCCACCAACGTGTGGAGTGCAGTGTCTTCGTCGGAGGCCTCGCAGTGTTGACACTATGGTAGACTCACGATGGATGCGAAACAGATACTTAATGAAGCCAAGGTTATCAACGGTCTATTTAAAATAGACACGTTGTTGGCCGTCAATCTACCCGCCCATACGGGAGCCCCGTATAGGGCCCCGTTATACTTTAGACGTGGATATAACCCCTACGGCAAATTTCGACAGTTCAGTTTGAGATAGGTATATTTGCAATTCAAAAAATTTTAAAACTCCTTTGTACCAAAAATCTGAGTACGTCCATGTCACGAGTGTGAGATAGTTCAAACTACGTACTAAACTGACATTATATGAAGTAAGTAGTTTTGCCATTGACCGAGAGATGGGAAATAAACAAGTGGGCGGGACTAAGGTTCCTTATACCCCTCCTCACCACTCCTTCACACCCGCGAAGAGTCACACTTTGTCTAATAGGAAAATTGTATTACACCACCTCTACTCTTATAATATCTCTATGGCTTGTACTATGGGATTTAGACAACTAATAAACATACTTATATATTTCTAAATATATACATAATATACATAGAACACACCCAAACTCCGAAACATACATTTGTGAATCATACAAATTTTTGATTCGACCCGGGAATCGAACCCGAGACTTCTGAGTCGAAACCTACCACGCCACCGAAGCAATCAAGTCAAATTGATCACGTGATCGATTTTATCTTCAATATCGTTGGTTGAATATATCGAACGACTAAAGCTCTTAGAAACTTATTATACTAGAGGTTTGCGAGTGGCTTCTAGACGGGACTTCAATGACGTTGCGTACAAAAAAATTGTAAAAAAAATAATTAATAAAACAAGAAATAATCTTTAAAAAATTTGTATTTTCATTTATGTATTTATAAATAGTCAATTAATTATATATTTTTATTAACAATAAAATAAAATGAGTAACAACTTAACTTGATACGAGTGGAGGGGGAATATCTTACAGCGCAGGAGGTGAGGGGGGAGAGGTCACACCACCGAGTCTTTTCGGTTCCTGCAACAAACAGATACAACTTAACAACAGATACAGTAGGGGGGGACTTCGCTCCTTGCGTTTTTGGGACACCTGTATGTATGTATGTATGTATGTATCTATGTATGTATGTATCTATGTATGTATGTATGTATGTATGTATGGGACATACTATAATCACACCTCACTCTTGGCGACGTCGGCAGAGGTGAGGGCTCTCCACTAGCTATGACCTTGGCAGTCTTGGCACAAAAATTTCGCTCCTTTACGTTCATAAGCGCTCGTGCGTGCATGCCGTACGTTCCTGCGTGTACGTTCCTGCATGTACGTTCCTGCATGTACGTTCCTGCATGTACGTTCCTGCATGTACGTTCCTGCATGTACGTTCCTGCATGTACGTTCCTGCATGTACGTTCCTGCATGTACGTTCCTGCATGTACGTTCCTGCATGTACGTTCCTGCATGTACGTTCCTGCATGTACGTTCCTGCATGTACGTTCCTGCATGTACGTTCCTGCATGTACGTTCCTGCATGTACGTTCCTGCATGTACGTTCCTGCATGTACGTTCCTGCATGTACGTTCCTGCATGTACGTTCCTGCATGTACGTTCCTGCATGTACGTTCCTGCATATACGTTCCTGCATGTACGTTCCTGCATGTACGTTCCTGCATGTACGTTCATGCATGTACGTTCATGCATGTACGTTCCTGCATGTACGTTCCTGCATGTACGTTCCTGCATGTACGTTCCTGCATGTACGTTCCTGCATGTACGTTCCTGCATGTACGTTCCTGCATGTACGTTCCTGCATATACGTTCCTGCATGTACGTTCCTGCATGTACGTTCCTGCATATACGTTCCTGCATGTACGTTCCTGCATGTACGTTCATGCATGTACGTTCATGCATGTACGTTCCTGCATGTACGTTCCTGCATGTACGTTCCTGCATGTACGTTCCTGCATGTACGTTCCTGCATGTACGTTCCTGCATGTACGTTCCTGCATGTACGTTCCTGCATGTACGTTCCTGCATGTACGTTCCTGCATATACGTTCCTGCATGTACGTTCCTGCATGTACGTTCATGCATGTACGTTCATGCATGTACGTTCCTGCATGTACGTTCCTGCATGTACGTTCCTGCATGTACGTTCCTGCATGTACGTTCCTGCATGTACGTACCTGCATGTACGTTCCTGCATGTACGTTCCTGCATGTACGTTCCTGCATGTACGTTCCTGCATGTACGTTCCTGCATGTACGTTCCTGCATGTACGTTCCTGCATGTACGTTCCTGCATGTACGTTCCTGCATGTACGTTCCTGCATGTACGTTCCTGCATGTACGTTCCTGCATGTACGTTCCTGCATGTACGTTCCTGCATGTACGTTCCTGCATGTACGTTCCTGCATGTACGTTCCTGCATGTACGTTCCTGCATGTACGTTCCTGCATGTACGTTCCTGCATGTACGTTCCTGCATGTACGTTCCTGCATATACGTTCCTGCATGTACGTTCCTGCATGTACGTTCCTGCATGTACGTTCATGCATGTACGTTCATGCATGTACGTTCCTGCATGTACGTTCCTGCATGTACGTTCCTGCATGTACGTTCCTGCATGTACGTTCCTGCATGTACGTACCTGCATGTACGTTCCTGCATGTACGTTCCTGCATGTACGTTCCTGCATGTACGTTCCTGCATGTACGTTCCTGCATGTACGTTCCTGCATGTACGTTCCTGCATGTACGTTCCTGCATGTACGTTCCTGCATGTACGTTCCTGCATGTACGTTCCTGCATGTACGTTCCTGCATGTACGTTCCTGCATGTACGTTCCTGCATATACGTTCCTGCATGTACGTTCCTGCATGTACGTTCCTGCATGTACGTTCATGCATGTACGTTCATGCATGTACGTTCCTGCATGTACGTTCCTGCATGTACGTTCCTGCATGTACGTTCCTGCATGTACGTTCCTGCATGTACGTACCTGCATGTACGTTCCTGCATGTACGTTCCTGCATGTACGTTCCTGCATGTACGTTCCTGCATGTACGTTCCTGCATGTACGTTCCTGCATGTACGTTCCTGCATGTACGTTCCTGCATGTACGTTCCTGCATGTACGTTCCTGCATGTACGTTCCTGCATGTACGTTCCTGCATATACGTTCCTGCATGTACGTTCCTGCATGTACGTTCCTGCATGTACGTTCATGCATGTACGTTCATGCATGTACGTTCCTGCATGTACGTTCCTGCATGTACGTTCCTGCATGTACGTTCCTGCATGTACGTTCCTGCATGTACGTACCTGCATGTACGTTCCTGCATGTACGTTCCTGCATGTACGTTCCTGCATGTACGTTCCTGCATGTACTAGGTTCTAGGCAGGGTCGGGTTACTATATGTAGTGGCCGGTAGTTCATGGCGCCGCATAGCCGCCACTGGTTCGACTCCGGGTCGTGCACCTGAGTGCTGGTATGTACTATGTAGAAGGTCAGTTACCATATGTAGTGGTTGTCATGGTGCGGCGCGCGCATGACGCCCACGCCGCCGCCCAGCCGCCGGTAGTTCATGGCGCCGCATAGCCGCCACTGGTTCGACTCCGGGTCGTGCACCTGAGTGCTGGTATGTACTATGTAGAAGGTCAGTTACCATATGTAGTGGTTGTCATGGTGCGGCGCGCGCATGACGCCCACGCCGCCGCCCAGCCGCCGGTAGTTCATGGCGCCGCATAGCCGCCACTGGTTCGACTCCGGGTCGAACACCTGCACAATACAAGTCGGTTACTAATCAATATGCAACGACAGTCTAAAGAACTTAACTCTATATACGAGGGGGATTGAAAAGTAGTCGGCCTAACACTGATCCATTTAGTTCTAAAAATCAAATCTACCTGCATTATTTAGTTCAGTTCAGACTTGTTAATTGTGTGAAGTTTGAAACGTGTGCGATTATTAGTTTTAATTTTATAAATTTATTAACATGGCAATCTGACATAATTTCCGCAAATGGAGCAAATCGAGCAGCGTGCCGTCATTAAGTACCTCCATAAGAAGGGGCTGTCATCAAAAGTCAGTACATTAGGGGATTGCGCTCTTTCATATTCATCCGTCAAAAAATGGATAGCAGAATTCAAGCGTGGTAGAGAGAGTGTGAAAGACGAACCCCGCTCTGGAAGGCCTTCGACGTCCACTACTGACGAAAATGTAAAATACTCGACTTAATTATGGGAGACCGCAGATTGAAAATTAGAGAAATAGCCGAGATTATAGGCATCTCTTATGAACGTACTCAAAACATAATAGTCAACGTGTTGGGTTTCCACAAGGTGTCTGCGAGGTGGGTTCCGCGACTGCTTTCAGTTGAGCAAAAAAGGATGCGATTGACTATTGCACGCGACTGTTTGGAGTTATTTGAAGCTGATGAATGTCATTTTTTGAATCGTCTTGTTACTATGGACGAAACATGGGTTCATTACTGTACACCGGAAACAAAACAACAATCAAAACAGTGGAAAAGACCAGGTTCACCACCCCCCAAAAAGGCTAAGTCGATTTTGTCGGCAAGTAAGGTGATGGCTTCAGTATTCTAAAATAAAAATAAAATAAAATAACGTTTATTATCTTTGAAATTTTCAGAAAATTATTTAGATTCGTCAGAATATTATTATATTATTATTATTATATTCTGGGACTCGAAGGGTGTGATTATGGTTGATTATCTTAAAAGGGGTCAGACTATAAACTCTGATTATTACTGCACCTTACTACGTCGGAAATAAAGAAAAACGTCCAGGAATGATCAGAAGAAAAGTAATTCGTTTGTAGGCAAATGTATAAAAATTTATAATAAAATTCCTCAGGATTTGGTTGACATGCCTCTTAGTAAGTTTAAAATAGTAGTTAAAAAATGTTTGATGATGAAAGGCTACTATAATGTAGACGAATATCTTAATGATAAAAATGCATGGTCACCCTAATCTTCTGTTGTTGGCCACTCGTATAATACAATATAAACTAATTGTAACAATGTAAACAAAACAATATTAAAAAAGAAAATGGATAATCTACCTGAGTTTCTTGCTGGTCTCTTCTCAGGAGAACCAACTTACCGAACCAGCGAAAGAATCATTTTCTAATGGTTATTTATGTACTTAATTAATTTAGTATTTTTATAATATTACTTGACAAAATTGTAAAATGTTGACATTCATATGTGCTCTTTGTGTGCCTAAACTGAATAAATGAAATTGATTCTTTGATTGATTGATTGATTGACTGTTTCATCAAGATAATGCTCGTGTTCACACGTATGTCCAATCAATGGCAGAAATTCACAACTGTGGCTTTGAACTGTTACCGCATCCACCTTATTCACCTGATCTGGTACCGTCAGACTTTTTTCTGTTCCCTAACCTAAAAAAGCACTTGGGAGGTCAAAGATTTTTGACAAATGACGAGGTCAAAGCAGCAGTAGACGTATATTTTGACTCTAAGGAAGAATAATTTTTTTTCAACGGGCTAAATGCTTGGAAGGGAAGATGGCAAAAGTGCATTGAACTTGATGGTGATTACGTTGAAAAATAAAAATATATTTAATTTATCATGTATTTATTTTGTTGGTTAGGCCGATTACTTTCAATCCACCCTCGTATCCTCCTCCTAGTTTAACTTTCATAAAACAGAAGTATTTTCAACATAATGTAGAAGTGATGTAACACCCACAGCAATAATATGCTATGGGTGTTACAACTAACCGATTAGTTTCACGTGGAGGAAGAACCTAGTCAAACAGTTGCAATATAATAATAGACAAACTTGTAACAATAAACTATCGAGTATATAGAGTGTATAGAGTGTATAGAGTGTATAGAGTGTATAGAGTGTATAGACGGTACCTCTATGGACTTGAGGTAGGCGGTCCCGTCGAACCCGCCCACGGCGTACAGCTGCCCGTTCACCACGGCCAGCCCCACGCCGCTGCGCCGTGACGTCATCGCCACCACGGGCGACCACGTGTCCGTGGACGGCTCGTACCTGCCACAGACCAACCGCTGTTACCGCTGCTTCAAATCCGCTGGCACTGATGAGATTCTACTCTGCTCGAATTGCTGTATGTATCATCTGTCCTGGCTCATGGAAATTTGGTTTGTATTTATAGTTGCAGGTGGGTGTGTAATACACCTCTGCCTGCCCCTTCGGGGATATACACGTGATGCTATCTGTCTAACAGTCTACTTATAACGGAGGCGCATACCTCTCGGCGGAGGACAGCTCGGTGCAGTCGTCGCGCCCCCCCACGGCGTAGATCTGGTTGTCGAACACGGCGCAGCCCAGGTGCTTGCGGCGCGTGGACATGGGCGCCACGGGGGTCCACTTGTTGGCGCGCGGCTCGTAGCGCTCCACGGACGACAGCGGCGCCTGCCCGTCCGAGCCGCCCACCGCGTACAGCTGGCCGCCCAGCACGGCCACGGCCACGCCCAGGCGCCGCGTGGTCATCGCCGCCACCTGCGCATGCGCAGCTGATACGAGCTTCCGAGCACCCGACATGTGTCCTCACACATCTCGGGACGAACTCCAGGAAATTAAATAATCCTCATCAAAATATATTTATTAAAAGCTTAGGTGTGAGTCAAAAGTTATGTGTATTGACGTATTTACTGTAACGGTAAACATATAACACTTATTGATCTCTTATTGATCGAAACTAAGTATAATAAGTTCGTTTGTTTTGTTTTGATAAAGGAGTTTCCTGCCCTTTTTGTTGATCCCCGAAGAGAAACTGCTTTTTTTAACGTGATGGTAAATTAGTGACTTTTTAACGTGATGGTAGATTAGTGACTTTTTAACGTGATGGTAGATTAGTGACTTTTTAACGTGATGGTAGATTAGTGACTTTTTAACGTGATGGTAGATTAGTGACTTTTTAACGTGATGGTAGATTAGTGACTTTTTAACGTGATGGTAGATTAGTGACTTTTTAACGTGATGGTAGATTAGTGACTTTTTAACGTGATGGTAGATTAGTGACTTTTTAACGTGATGGTAGATTAGTGACTTTTTAACGTGATGGTAGATTAGTGACTTTTTAACGTGATGGTAGATTAGTGACTTTTTAACGTGATGGTAGATTAGTGACTTTTTAACGTGATGGTAGATTAGTGACTTTTTAACGTGATGGTAGATTAGTGACTTTTTAACGTGATGGTAGATTAGTGACTTTTTACAAGTGCCTTTGATGGTCTACGTGCCTGAAATAAATAATTATTGATTATAATATTCGTTGATTATTTTCCGTAGTATCGGTGTGTACCTTGGTCCAGCGGTTCTCCTTGGGGTCGTAGCGCTCCACGTGGTTGAGGCACTGCACGCCGTCCTGGCCGCCCACGGCGTACAGCGCGCCCTCCAGCACGGCCACGCCCACGGACGTGCGGCACGAGGACGTGGGCGCCACGGCGCCGCACCACTGGTTGGTCTGCGGGTCGTAGCGCTCGATGCTGTTGAGGTAGCTCTGGCCGTCGTGGCCGCCCACGGCGTACAGCAGGTCGTGCAGCACGGCCACGCCCACGCCGCAGCGCCGCTTGGACATGGGCGCCACCATCTTCCACTCGGACGTGGTGGGGTCGAAGCGCTCCACGGACGCGATGGCGTCGCCCGAGCACCACCCGCCCACCGCGAACAGCACCTCGCCTGCACCGACACACACAAACTTAACGATAAACATACTTGGATACAAATGAGAATGGGGAACTAAAACATCTATTTGACGCAGGCAACACCAGGTCAGCTGCTGTGTACCTCGTCGTGTGGGTTTCCTGGGTCTGGTCCTCGGGCCCTGCATGAGCGGCCTCTCCTGCGGCAGCAGCAGGTAGTTCTTGGCCTCGTCCAGCAGGTCGCGGCACGCGTCGTCCGAGCGGATCAGCAGCTCCGAGGACACCGTGCCCACCAGGAACTTGGGGCTCAGCAGCGGCAGGCGCACGTGTTGTAACACCTACACAACACACACTGTCTGATGACGAGCCTCAATATAATGTCACCAGGTGACGGATGAGGAGACAGACCTGCGCGAGATGCTGTCGACGCTCGGCCACGTTATACTTGACCCAGGACATGACTGCCTGGAAGGTCTGCTCCTCGGAGCGCACGTTCAGCTCGTCCGAAGACACGATGTCCACCAGCTGCGCGGCCGGCAGCAGCAGGAACTCCTCGCTCTCCATCACCTGTACAACACATACCACGAGTACTACATAGGTACATACATGTTACGATAGGTAGTGAGTATTCAGAGTACCGCAAGGTACCCGCGTGCTTACCTCAGGGAAATTTTGTTGCGTAAACTTGTCAGCTATGCGCAGCAGCTCCCGGCACGAGTGCGTGTCGGCGAAGGCACGGATGCCGAGGCAGTTGGAGCAGTCTAACTGCCGCTTGAGGAACTCGCAGCACACCTCCTGGATCTCCTGCAGCTGCAGCAGGCACGCCGCCGGGAGCAATGCCTGTCACAAAATCATACAACCATATTTTAAACTTGATATCTAGCAAATGATATAGCCAGAAAGTTCAACGTCCCACTGCGCCACCTGCACATTGCTCTCCTCCACGACGATGTGTGCGGTGTAGCAGAACTCCACGAGCTGCTCCATGGCCTGCTCGTCCACGTCGCGGATGGTCACCTCGGTGGCGCGCGACTCGGCCAGCTCGCCCGTGAACATCGCGCGGAAGTACGGACTGCATGCTGACAGTATTACTCTGCAACCATACAACCCTCAACAACAACTCAACAACTCTATATTATAAATCATTTTAACATAATCGTTGTAAATCATAAAGTAATTGTATTTTGGTATGCACTAAACGATAGTGAGGTCAAGTACAAAAATTTATTTTGAATCTCATTAACATTATTGACCTTATCCTTATTTTCATATATTCGACAGCCACGAATACATTAATGAGTCAGTCACAAATCACAACTTCTTACGTCGATGTCGTTTATCAGGTATAGCTTTCTCTAAGCTCATCCTAATTATAGTTCACCAACTCTTGACTGCTACAGGGGACGGAGCTCTCTCGTTTGCTGAGAAAAAACTATTTCTGAACACAAATTTCAATTTCGGTATTGATTTTGGATAAATATAGTAGCAGGCTTTCAATTAAAAAGGGTTTCCAGACGAGCAAATTTTCGGCATTCGAGTATACCTAGCTGTATAGACAGTGCGGGAGGTGGTACCTGTGCGCGAATAGTTTCCTGTTGGCGACGTTGAGCACGACGTCGCACAGCTCGCGATGGCGGCGCAGCGCCGACAGCTCGCCCAAGATGGCGCGCGGGTGCTTCTCCGAGGTGTGCGACAGGCGCGCGCCGCTGCTGCCGCCACTGATCACGTTGCTACACGCCGACCCCCCGCTTCCGCCTCCCCCACTACTGTTGCCTCCATTTACGTTGCCCACGCCGCCGGGCGAACCACCCTCGCCCATCCTGACCCGACATATAACAGTCATAAAACCGAATATCTAGAAAACTCTCTACAGACATAATAATATACCCAACCAGTGAAGTTCTGAATTTAACTGATCTTTCTTTCTAAAATAATTGACCGAGTGAGCGAAGCGAGCGAAGCGTCTCAGTTTTAACTCGATGACTGGCCAATTTGGCGTTGTTGGTATGTGTGTCAGTTCCGGTCTACAGGCCGCATTTTTCAGCCGATTTTCATGAAATTTGGCACAAGTGTTCTTTGTTGCAAGGTGCAACTTTTGTCGAAGGGATTTTTCGATTGGGGGGAAAATGGGGGAGAAATGGGTGGTAAATGCATTTATCAGCCGATTTTCATGAAATTTGGCAAATGTGTTCTTTGTTGCAAGGCGCAACTTTTGACGAAGGGATTTTTCGATTGGGGGGGAAATGGGGGAGAAATGGGGGGAAAATGCATTTATCAGCCGATTTTCATGAAATTTGGCAAATGAGTTCTTTGTTGCAATGCGCAACTTTTGACGAAGGGATTTTTCGATTGGGGGGGAAATGGGGGAGAAATGGGGGGAAAATGCATTTATCAGCCGATTTTCATGACATTTGGCAAATGTGTTCTTTGTTGCAAGGCGCAACTTTTGACGAAGGGATTTTTCGATTGGGGGGGAAATGGGGGAGAAATTGGGGGAAAATGCATTTATCAGCCGATTTTCATGACATTTGGCAAATGTGTTCTTTGTTGCAAGGCGCAACTTTTGACGAAGGGATTTTTCGATTGGGGGGGAAATGGGGGAGAAATGGGGGGAAAATGCGAAAATAACGCGAGGTCTGCTGTTCACAGAACCACTAGTTTTAGATATCAATCGCAAAAACGATAGTCTTGGGCTGGATTCGAACCAGTGAACGTTCTGCCTGACCAACACTCTACTTGCCCACGACCACAAAATTTGCGATCGTATTATTAATAAAGCGACGACCCGCAACTTAAATTATTTAAGAAAATCTAGTTAAGTTCATTAGAAAAATATAATACCTACCTACTCAATGATCTTCCGTAAAATAGAGGTTGAAGTCGACGACATTGTGTGCGTAATAAACATAAAAACTGATACAGACAAATGCTTAATGCGTAATAAAACCCAATAAAATGGGTTTGTAGTTTTTCAGAGAAAAAAGGAAAAATAATATCTATCAATTTAAAAAAGAAAAACGAAAATAGGATACACAACACTCTCAGATAGACTGTGCGTCTCAAAAAGCATACCGTCAAGGTCATTCATCTGAACCTCGTCATCATTTTCCCATTGTTATACCTATGTGAAAATTCTCATCTCACAATTAAAATTTGATGTTTCGTCACTGATCGTTACGGGCTGTTAGTGTGTTATACCTACCCAGTGAACAAGGCCGATTTCACACATGACATGACACATACATGACGATACAAGACCGCTACAAAACAGAAACCATCACCATCATAATACTGCATCCCAATGTCATCAATGTTCATGTAAAATTAGCCTTACCTATACGACACTTCTTGCACAGTTATTATACATCTTGTCTACTGTCTGTCACAACATCATACATCATACAGTACTTTGGTAGTGTGGTACTTGGCTTACTAATGTAGGTTAAATATAGAACATTTTCACATATATTACCAGGCGAACCAAATTGGTGGCACTTTGAAAAAAGTCCACAGCACCCAAACCTGTCTGGCAATAAAGCTATATAACTTAAGCAGTAGCACATGAGACGTGTAAAGACGAATTAAGCAAACAGTATTCTCTCTAGCCACCGCCGGGAAAATAGAGTAAAGCAATATATTGCGAACAGCATTCCATCGATCAAGTTAGAACTAGATGGAAGGTGACTGCTTCAAAAATAGCCAACAATTTTTTAAGTACATGACCATAAAATCACGTGTGCTTCCACTATTGACAGCAAATGTGAATGTTGTGAGCGATGCCGCAGTGTGCCGCATACCATATAACGCTCAAATGTTGCTGATTAATGTCTGTATGTGTAATGGAAGTTAATGGGACCCGGTTGCCTTTTGAATTGGGTTTTCTTTACCTACCACAGACAACAGCAATCCGCAATCTTACCTCCTTATAACAATGTTAGATGATTAATACCCCTATTTTAACTACAGAACTCTTGTCTCTTACTATCGAACGTCATTTTCAACCGACTTCCAAAAAAGGAGGAGGTTCTCAATTCAACTGCATGATTTTTTTTTTGTTTTTTAATTCTCATTTCAATTTGGTACCATTCCAACAACTATTTGGTCCCATTTTGGTAGCTTGAAGTCGGTTGCTGAGTTAATTTTTGACGTGTGTTTTTAACTTGACAAAAAGAGACAAAAAAATCGATAAGTAGTTAAAATATGGTAAGTGAAGCATTGTTTTCATGGAACTATTACGATATTTTGAGTGTGGGCCAGAGATCCATCCAGAAATCGCTATGGCAGAATATAGGCAAGACTATCTTTGGAGGTGAAAAAATGAATAGGAAAGAATACCTGAAACGGCTCTTACGACACGCTAGGGGACCGGTAGGCAGAGCCATCACTAGGAGACCCTGGAACATATGCCATAGAAATAACATTAATTATAGCCAAGAGTAAAATCTTGGTATAGCATACGGAAATTCTACATACTTATTTTATATTCTGGTTTGTTATTCTGGTCGAAAATATTTTGCAAGTTCGCTTTATTAAGAAAAATGCATAATTATAATATTTCTGACTTTTTGCCTTGTGAATCTAGCTGTGACAATTACTGTAGAAGCTTCACCAATGTTTGACTACTTATCACAAGTGATACTTTGTGTCCTACATGAAAAAAGATAATATTCTTGTTTTTATATTTGCTTGAGTGGCATCTCTATTAGCGCGAACAAAACGGTGTTAAATTGCCCTGTGTATGGTATGATTAATATACAGCAGACAGCAACACGGAAGTTTTCGCTGATAGTATCTGAGCAATTGCATATTATGATGCGTGTGCGCAGCCGTGTTCGGGAAACGTCAGTATAGACAGTGAAACTTATCAATTTCACTGTACAAAATGATTCGGATAGCGTTATTTAAGAACAAGTGTAAAATAATAATTGCGACAGCATTGTTAGAGCAATACCGGTTACTTCTACTCGTCAAATAGATTCCCGTCTCTGACGCTGAAACCCATACGAATCTGTCAATTACACTGAGAAGTAGATTAGACATGCCCAAACTGTTTTCATATCTCTACTCTAAGTGTTATAAAATTGAAAATAGCATCTGATTTGTACATCCTTCTCAACTGGGTCGATTTTGATGATACTCCGCACATAGATAGTTTAAAACCGTTGGCAGATCGAGAATACCGTCCCGCGGGGACGAGAAAACAAACAAATAGGTACTAGACTGACTAGGAAGATGTTTTCTAATTCGATTGTAGACCTACATAGAAACGAAATCTGCTAAATTATAAGTAGGTAAAAACGATGAATTAATCGAATAACATATTGTATCGATTGAACGAAATCTTCCAAATAATAATAATGTACCCTTGAACGACGGATTAATCGATCACAAAGCAACCTCTTTTCGGGCCTGCGCGCGCTGCGTAACGTGTTGATCTTTGTAATCGATTAACATATTGTATAGATTGTTAATATAAACGGAATTTAATTTTCAAATATACTTTGTTTACATTATCGCCTTTGTTCGTTTCTCTTGCATAATGTCACCAAAGGCGCGGGGCGGGGGGCGGGGTTACTTCACAGAAGTGCCACTCGTGTATTAGGAAGTGTTATTAATTGTAAGAATAACTCATCGTTCAGAATGTTATGAAAGCTTTATCTATAGGTACTAATACTGTTATAAAGTTATATATTATATAAGTATTGTAATGAAGGAACTCGTGGTCTAGGGGTAACCGACAATTTTAACACATTGCAATAAGCAACATCGAGTCAGGCCGTCTAAGGATGTGTGACCATTTCTTAAGACATTGGACCGCTCCGTGCCTCGGAGAGCACGTTAAGCCTTAGGTCCCGGTTGCCATACGAACATCTATGACAGTCGTTAGGGGTAGTTGAAGCCCGAAATCAACAATCCGACCGGTCTAATTGAACTTCGATATCGTCCATGGGGTGTGGAGCCGTGAAGGTCAGATGGCAGTCGCTCCACGGAAAATATCGAAGTTCAGCCGAATCGCAGTTAGACTGGTAAGCCGACCCCAACTTAGTTGGGACAAGGCTCGGTGGACGATGATGTAATTTGTGATTTTGAATTGTTTATCCCGGTAATGTGTGTTCCGTTGGGAATTCGAATCGAGCTATATACGAAAAGTATGCGGACCCGCGGGCATCGGCTTAGCTTTATCATAAAAAGAGAGCTAATACAGTTCATACTACATCTACTTATCACTTGGATATCCTGCTCCGCATAAATTTAGCAGATCGACATAATTTATCAAACGATATAACATGGCAGTAAAAATATGTCTTCTGACTAAATAGTGGTAAATTGGTAATTTTCTGATATATTATTGGTTCAGCAGATGTTGGAGAGTTGGCAGGAGAAGTCTGCCTGTAGAGGGGTATATTGTACTTACTTTAAAAATTTGTGGTAAGTAATCAGTTAATCACACAGCAGGCATGATAAATAAAACCCATGGACCAAAAGAAATGAGTTTATAACATCCACATGCTTACCGATTACAATACTTGAACGTTACTTTCACCACTTTTCGTCACCATCACGAGTCACGACGCATATCCCATCAATCATTATCTCCTGGCAACACTACCAACCACAGAGATATACGACTTTTGAATAACGATCTCACTAGGGAAAATACGCCTGTATTTACAGTTATAGACAAAAAAGTTTATCCTGTTTTACAGTCTTAAGATAAAGTGCTCGCACATATTTCGTACACGACACATACACTAACTAACACATACAAATAAAATTTACTAATTTGATTACAACAAAATATTAACTGAATCCTTTTTTCCTCATATACAATCCGAATAAGATACACACACAGTATGCAATCTCTGAATGCAATATCAACTTAAAACACTTTCATTTTTTGTAATAAAAGAGGGGTAAATGTTTTAACATAGCATTTAACATTATTAGTAACCTAGTCTAGTTAACATCCGCGAGTTGAATTCATTAGTCATGCTACTGACTGTTTTGGAGTTAGATAATTACACAAAGTATCAAAAAGAATTATGATACGAAAAAAAGTTATGTGAGTAACACAAAGCGTTGCATTATTAAAATACAAGCGAACGCCCATGACCTAGATACAATACTATTTATGAATATTGTAGGACACAGATTACTGTCTGACTACACTATTTATAGACCCCAGAAAATAAAACATTAATAACAGGAACTTTATAATACTTTCACTGTTTTAATAATTACTCAAGAGAATACATTGACTTTATTTTTTAAACGCAAATCTATATTAGTAATTAGCAAGTTGCTGTTGACATCCCGATTGTCGCTCGACGCACGCACGGGTGGTATTTTTTTCTAGTAATAGTAAATATTATGGTCTTAGACTTGTTTGTTACTAACATATGAAATTACAAATCTTCCTCTTTACAATAATAGTAAGTACAGAAGATATACACGTTGAAGAATCATGAAGCAGATTCAGACAATTTTTTGTTAGATATAGACTTCCGTATAACGATTACATTTAGGTATTATAATATAAAGTAGGATGCATTTGACTATTCCTTAGGGTTCGTTTAAGGAGATGCGGGGCGTCGAGCTTCGCGTGTGGCGTGGCTTGCCGCGGCACGTCGAGCGATTTAACCGTTATTAGTGAGGCGGCGCGTGAAGCGGCCCGCGTCGTGTCACGCGCACACTCAAACATATAGAAATACAGGAGCTCGTTTAAGGAAACGCGGGGCGTCGAGCGACGCGAGCGGCGTGGCTTCGCACTGCGCTGCGCCCGCCGCGTGAGACGCAGCTTTGTATGCGGCGTCGTTCAGTGCGACACCCGCTGCGACTTCGCAGCTTATTGCCGCCGTCCTTCCAGTCTTGTTCGACTAGTTACAAAGAGCAAACGTGTGTATTGTTTGTAATCATGGACGACATCATTGATATAGTTTGCTTGAAGATAATTATAACTCAAAAAATATTTTATTTGCCGCTAGAGCGGAACCCAGGTTCACAGCAGACGAACGCGAACAATTTGGAGAATATGCAACTCTTTACCAGTCAGTAAGAACAAAGGGTTATGAGGTATTTCATGGATATACACGAATTTCATTCCCACTGCATACCCCGCACCTCTCCCACCCTTCCATGCCGCGTCCTTTGCGGCGTCACCCGCCGCTTCATCTGCCGCGTTCTCCCATTACGAAACTCGCTGGTTTACCCGCCGCGTGCTCCGCGGCGTCGCCTGTCGCTACATTTGCCGCGTCCGACGCGGCGCCGCTCGTAGCTTGGGCAGCTACAACTCAAACAAACGCTTGCAAAGACGCTTCTCCTTGAACGCTCCAAACATTGCCGTATGTTTGTGTTTCGGGCGGCCCGCTTCGCGGACCGCACCGCTCGACGCGCCGCGTCTCCTTAAACGAGCCCTTAGGATGAAGGAACCGTAGGTAGTGCCTGCCTATGGGTCTTTGTAGATAGAAAATTACGTGTTTATGTTGACCAATAGATTCGTAGCGAGTTATGGGTTCGGAAAACAAAGGCTGTGCGTGATCCTATTAGAACCGGAACAATGTGCGTCATAGGCGCTACGTCTAAGATCTTTATCTACATTAATTGAATAAAATCGGCGATGTCCACTTTAGTCCAACGACTAACTTAACAAATGATGTACCAGTAAACGGTTCGATCACGCGACTCCAATGTGATAGGATGTTATATTCTCTAGTTTCCAAATCTCTATAGGAAAACATTACTGGGTTAAAAGAAATAAAAGGTCATAAGCTAATTTTCATTCAAATACTAGTAACAATGAAATATACTTCAGGAAACTAATTCAAAAACCTATTTAAATGAATTAAGTTTTTTTCTATTTGTATTTTTTCCAACAACACTTCCTTCATTATGAAATGAAATGATTTATTTATTTGTATAGGTCACTAAATGGCTCTTACAAACGTCAGTAAGTACTTAAAATAAAAAATGACATTGCTTCTATATTTACATGTAATGCCAGATTCGCAAAGCAATAAGTAGAACCGAGAGAAAGAACCTGGCAATAAAAATCTCGGTCACTCTTTTTCAATAATTTACTCATTTACACATTTTCTTAAGACTAAATGTGGACGAATGTACATTGGTCTCGTGTCAGAATCAAAAAGCGTGTATAATGCAAAAAAAAATTGTTTGTCACCTAAGTACAAAATATGCTACAATTACGGCATTTTAGGAGGCGGCTGCACCATGCTCAAGCCAGACACTTTTATCATTAAGGTAATCAACTGTCTTATAATATGCTTTTTGACATAAAGTGGTCTTTATAAAGGTTTTAAATTTACTGTCGGGCATACAAAGGACCGATTCAGGCAATTTATTATAAAAGCGTATACCTTCCCCCTTGAAAGAATGACCAACCTTGCTAAGTCGATAACACGGAGGGAGTAGTTTTATTTTTATTACGTAGATTTCTGTCTGTAACGTCACTTACTTTATAGCTAGATATATTTTTCCTGACATACAGTATGTTATCAAATATATATTGGGAAGCTACAGTTAAAACATTAATATCTTTAAATAGCTCCCTAAGAGAATCTCTCTTACCTAAACAATAAATGGCACGGACTGCCCTCTTTTGTAATATAAAAATTGTTTCTATATCTGCTGCATTTCCCCAAAGTAGTATTCCAAAGGACATCAAGCTATGGAAGTAACCAAAGTAAACTAGCCTAGCAGTAACTACATCTGTCAACTGTCTAATCCGTCAAACAGCATATGCAGCAGAGCTAAGCTTATTAGCTAAAATGGTGATATGGCCACCTCATTGTTATTTAGAATCTATTGTTATTCCTAAAATTTCCTATTACAGGAAACATCAAACACGTGTGCTATGAGGTCCTAAACATCTCCAAGGCTCAAACTATCTTCATCTGCACGCAGTGCAAAAATACTTAAAGAGCTCGGTTAAGGCAAAAGGCTATGTCTACCCATACGCCTTTCTCCAACTCAGGTGATGTCGGCTCTAACTGCGACGCGTTTGAACTTCAATATTTTCCATAGAGCGCTTACCAACCCAATGGCTATATCGAGGTTCTATAGTTAGACCAGTTAGATTTTTAGAGCTCCACTACCCGTAACGACTGCCACCATAGATGTTCGTATGGCAATATTTTAAGTTTGTATATAATGTAAGAAATGAAAACTGAATAAACACTCTTTATATAATTACAATTGCTCACCTACATAGTTACATCACCTTCACCGTGAGCTACTGACATTACACAAGGCATATTGTGTAAATATGTGAATGAGCGCCAATTATTTTTCCTACTCAAACTGATCCGTTGCATGAAACATCACACACGTGTGCTATGAGGCCTAAACATCTCATCTCATTGACAGATTTCAACTCAGGGCATCATCAGTTGAAACCTTGATGATATCATAAAGTGGAACCGGTAAGACTATTTATACCGTAGATTGATGGCACTCGGTGTTTTCACGAACCTCGGCGCCGGCAACCTGCAGGATCCATAATCAGTGTAGGGAGCGTTAGCAACGGCATCGAGCCTTCGCTATCTCGCGACTGATGCCCAACATAAGGGGACCCAACGCTGCTTGCAGGAGACCTTACCCGGGCATCGTGCGGAGCATTGCCTATACATGAGCCTGAGTTGTTAAGGTCCCATCCATGGGACCTCAAAGCGAGAGCCCTTGCGTCATTATGTCAATGGCACAAGGACGCGCTGGAGTGGGACCACAGGTCTGCGTCTTGAGAAATCGAGGCTCAGCGGTCCCAACTCCGCCAGGTTTTCATGGAAACAAGGTGGTGTTTCCCACACCACCATCGCGGCGGGGAGACCGACCATGGAGGAGTGGCTGCAGTGGCGACACGGGAGACAATGGAACGTGGCCGTATCCTTCTGCGAGCAGGTCATGCTCGAGAAGGAGGCGGCCGAGAGCGAGAGGGAGCGTACCCTTCCTGCTGAGTTTGCAGGGGCGCCGTAGACGGACTTGGTGGAACTTGCTACAATTATTAAACAAGAGAAGTACATGATCTTTCAGTTACTACACCACACAGAAATTTATTTTTCTTTTTTAAATACGCGGCCGTAGGCCGTTGCCAACGTCTATTGCCGAGCGCAACACACAGACCTACACACATCCACATTTTGGCTATAATTTTATTGATCCAGTGTAATAAGGAAAGTATAAGTAATAAGGCAAGCCTATTGTGGTCACGGGGTTACACAGTAGAAAATCAAATACCATTCTGTCAATAGCTCATTGAAGAGTTCAGTATTATAGCATAGCAACTAGGCTAAAATGTGATATTTCAGTGAATTTGTTTATTGCCTTCATGGGTGGTACATATTAGGTTCATCTAACAGTTAAAATAATAGAACATTTAATGTGAATTGTAATACAACTAAATCTTTAACGAAATACTAAATATGGCTTGGTATGGATTTTAAACCTACGGTTTATTATTTTGATCTTCTGTATGCAAAATATTGTTGCCAGTTCTTAAATGTATATAGCTCACAATCTCACATCCACCACTTATCTCTATTAAATTGTATTGATTACTTACTATACTATACTGTCTCTGTGAACTTCATGTCGCCTCTCAACACTTAAACCTTCCCTGAACTTCCAGGAATATTTCAAGACCAAAATATCCTAAATTGATTCAGCAGACAAACAAACAGCGATTCATTTAGATTTAAGATAAACGGTTTATTTCCTTAAGCATAACATTATGCTGCAGCCAAACAATGTCCGCTTGTATTGCTACTCGCATTGCCGCGAATTTATCCCTAGTGGTCACACGAGCCCCTACTCGCTCCTCTAGTATAACTAGTGTGTGATAAGTTGAGATCTGAGCACTGTGATAATGGTTCGAGTGCAAATCTTATCTTATCATATATGAGTAGTAGTTCACTAGACGCGCGCGTTGTGTGGCGAGCCCAGTGATGAGGCGAGCGGCAAGGCCTATGTTCCTCGCTGGTCGTGTAGCCCGGTTAAGGTTAAATTTGTTAAGTTAAGGTTAATACAATACGTACTTAGCTATGATGCCAATTGCACCTGTGCTTTTACCTTTTACATAAATAAACATCTACATACCAATGATACTACTGTAGCACCATCCTTACAATTTTTTGATAAATATAAGTAGACGACCACTGGAAGAGATTTCTATGAAATAAGTAGTGCACTATTATTATATACTTATTGTTATCTTCTCGCTATGCTACTGTTGTGTGTACATAAGTAAATAAATAAAAAAAATCATTATAGCCTTCCCAAAGGTGCTACCGTTACCCTACTCCACTTCCAAACTACATTTAAACTCCATCATTTTCTTGTTATTCAGTATACCATTTTTAAAAGAAATGTTTTAGAATCAATGTTAGTTCCATTAGTCTTATCTTATGGCTAAAGACAAAATAAAGACACTAGACTCAATAAACAATTGGCTATTGCCACTCTCCTATTCATAAATACTCCAATCCAACCCAGCCAGAAACAAAACAATGACCTCATATCACTTCAACATTAACAGAGCAAATTAATAGCTGTGTAAAAATACTATAAAGAATGTAAAAAAAATTGTGGCAATAATTTCTCAATGAATGATAGTAAGAAAGTTCACTCACCTCTTGTGCCCTCGTGAGTTTCCCAGCTGCAACCGCAGCGGGGGCGAAGCCCAACCCCACACGGAGTCAATCTGCAACACACCACACCACCCACTAATACCATGAAATAAACATGCTTCACACAAAAAAACAATCCAGTTTGCCAATACTCCAATAAATAATTTATGCAATGTATGTCCCCAGTCTAATACACTACTCACCTTTGACGATTGCTTTGCCACCACAAAAAGAAATTCGTCCACAAAGGAGCCTTAACACTTATTAAGCTCCTCAAGGAATGTAACACAGTTAACGGCACATCGATTTTACGTTTTCACAAGTTATTATGTTTACAAATCTTTCAGCTCGTACTTTTGTCCACTAGTCAATTTTTCGAAGGTTCGATCAAAATGTGTGACAAAACAATATCCACTGTATGTAGAGCTATAACTTAGCAACAAAATATTTCAGAATTATAAAATAAATATCACATTGCGTATGTGCAAATAATATCGTGTAAAATATATTTTACAAATAATCCTGCTTAACTGCACCAATAATACTAATAATAATTAAAAAGATATAAAATATAATGTTATAAAAGACATCAAGAATCGAGTTTTTGAATGTGATTTGACATATAAATGTCAAGATTGTCAAATCAAATCTCGAGCCACAGTAAAGCGTTGTTCAACAAACGCTATAATATATAGCACTATAGTAGAGACAATTAAAATGGATTTGGATGTGAAAAGCGGGTCGAGCACGGCGGTAGGTATGCGTTTGTCGATAATCAATGATATCGTAGGAAATGTCGCTTCTTAACACAATTTCTCATTTTCTGTGATATCATTAGTGTAAATAGGTGGATCGACATTATGTCGATACTGCCGTGCTCGTACTGCAGGCCGATATCCTACGGCCACGGCTTATAGAGAATACGAACTGTTGTATGTAAAACTATTATAAACATACTGGATTGAGGACTTCTAAAGAAAAAACGGGCCGAGCAATACAGCAACAAAAAGAGGGATTTGTCACTTTCTATAGGGTGACTGACTACGCGCAGGCCCATCGACCTCCATGACCAGGGCCTGAGGACGACGGACTAGCAACCCACCGTCCGTCCTTACAGAAGCAGGCTAGAACAGCTGAGTATTGTGGGGAGTATACATTTTTTGTAATTTTCTGCAATATCATTGGTGGAACGAGCGGACATGTCGATACCGCCGTGCTCGCACTACTGTAAAACATTAATGAGTTGCTCGGAATGCAAAAACAATTGCTGAGCTTTAGTTTAGCTAAAATGGGCTCGTGGTCCAGTGTTATATCTGACTATGTTAACACATTGCAAAGGTTAAGTAACATCAAACCTGGTTGTTCTTAGGATTAGGTAACAATTTTTTAAGACATTGTGACCCCTCCGTTCCTCGGAGAGCACTATAAGTCGTCGGTCCCGGTTTTCATATAAACATCTATGGCAGTCGTTAGGGGAAGTTATAGCCCTAAAACAAAAAATCGACCGGTCTAACAACAGAACTTCGATATCGCCTATGGGTTGTGGAGGTCAGATGGCAGTCGCTTCATGGAAAATCTTGAAGTTCAGCTGCATCACATCATTCATTAGACTGAAAAGCCGACCTTAATTTGGTTAGGAAAAGGCTCAGTGGCAGGTATCGTATATATAACAGATGATGATTGAGCCACAAGTATATTAACAATGAGGGAACTTATAGCCCTAAAACAAAAAATCGACCGGTCTAACAACAGAATTTCGATATCGCCTATGGGTTGTGGAGGTCAGGTGGCAGTCGCTTCATGGAAAATCTTGAAGTTCAGCCGCATCACATCATTCATTAGACTGAAAAGCCGACCTTAATTTGGTTAGGAAAAGGCTCAGTGGCAGGTATCGTATATATAACAGACGATGATTGAGCCACAAGTATGTTAACCATTGTTAATATACTTGTGGCTCAATCTACTTGTGGCTCATCTCATTAGATGCGATCTGGCTAGTCAAGATCCGCCTTATGAATGTCACCAATGCCCGAAAACATCTTCGTCACATTTAAAAATACTGATGAAATAACTAGACAGTGTGTCTAGTACCAATTCCTTAAGTTTATTTGCTCGAAAAACGTTTTTGACCGAGCGAGCGAAGCGTCTCAGTTTTAACTCGAGGACTGGCCGATTTGGTGTTGCTGGTATGTGTGTCAGTTCCGGTCTACAGGCCGCATTTTTATGCCGATTTTCATGAAATTTGGCACATGTGTTCTTTGTTGCAAGGGCTCGTGCCGGAGGTCTGGAAGGAGGCGAACGTACAACCGATGCCCAAGAAAGGGGATCGATCAGATCCAGGCAACTATCGACCCATAGCTGTCACCTCAGTCATTTTCAAGGTGCTTGAGCTCCTTATAAATAAGCAGCTCATGCAATACCTAGAGGATCACTCGCTAATCAATGATCGACAATACGGCTTCAGGCCAAAACGATCAACGGGTGATCTTCTGGCATTCGTAACGCATGTCTGTGGTGGGGCTATGGAAAGGCATGGCGAGTCCTTAGCTTATTATATATTACTTATATATATTAGCTTATTATATTAGCCAAAGCCTTCGAAGGGATCTGACATGTTTCGCTCCTTTCCAAGCTTCCGGCATATGGTCTACCTCCTCAACTGTGCAGCTGGATTGCCAGCTTTTTAAACGAGCGCCGAGTGCGGGTCCTCTGCGATGGCCAGGCTTCTCGCTTCTTGCAAGTGAATGCCGGGCTACCACAGGGGTCCGTACTATCACCAACTCTCTTTCTTCTGCATATCAATGATATGCTATCCCTCGGGAACATTCATTGCTATGCAGATGACAGCACACTGCACGGTAGTTACTCGGTTCGCCAGACGGTGGGGCGATCTGAGATTGAGGAGGAGAGATGACGACTCGTGGCTGATCTCGACCGTAACCTCGACAGTATCTCTCAATGGGGTACCGAGAACCTGGTCGAGTTCAATGCCCGCAAAACACAGGCGTGTGCATTTACTGCGAAGAAATCCCCTGTCCTTCCCCTACCCTCTCTTCAGAATGCATTATTACCAATGAAGGACAACCTTGATATCCTTGGCATAGACGTTCGTCGAGAGCTCAATAATAAAAACTACATCGAAAGATGTATAGGGCTAGCTTCGCGGAAACTAGGAATACTAAATAAGGTAAAGAGATTCTTTACACCGGACCAGAGGTGTCTGCTGTACAAGACGCAGATTAGACCCTGCGTCGAATACTGCTCTCACCTCTGGGACGGTTCCGTGAAGTATCTGCTGGACGCTCTCGACGCTATGCAGCGACGGGCTATCCGTATTATAGATTGTCCGGAGGTAACGGGAAGCCTTGAGCTGCTAGTTCAGCGCCGAACAATAGCTTCCTTGGCCGCATTCTACCGTATTTACCACGGCGAGTGTTCTGAAGAGCTCTTCAATCTGATCCCACCCTCTTCCTTCCGATTCCGAACGACTCGTGCCGGGCAGAAATGCCGCTCCCACACAGTGGATAGCATGTTCGCGAGAACCGAACGTTTTAAACGTTCGTTTCTCTGCCGAACGATAGTGGCCTGGAACGCCCTGCCTGTGCACGTGTTTCCTCCCACATATAATCCTGGGTTCTTTAAGCGGAGCGTGAAGAGGCATATCAGTAGGTCGTCAAGTTGAGGGCCACTCTCTATAGTATTACGTACTGTGAGAGTGGCTCACAATCGCTAGACATCGTCACGACTTACCACCAGGCGGGCGGCGTCAATTTGGCAAACCAAATATAAAAAAAAAGGCGCAACTTTTGTCGAAGGGATTTTTCGATTGGGGGCAAAATGGGGGAAAATTCATTTTTCAGCATATTTTCATGAAATTTGGCACATGTGTTCTTTGTTGCATGGCGCAACGTTTGTCGAAAGGATTATTCGATTGGGGGGGAAATGGGGGACAAATGGGGGGAAAATGCGAAAATAACGCGAGGTCTACTGAACCACTAGTCGTATTCCGCATACATTTCACACAGTTCCCTCAGACAGTACACAGTACCCCCATACATTTCAGACAGTCTTGATAATGCCTCGTTTACAGGCGAAACAATTTTATTTTATTTTATTTTATTTTATTTTAATTACACATAACAGATTACAACCGAAAAAATACAGAAAATACAAATCAGAAAGATCAGAATCCAGGTTGCATTCCAAAAAAAAATGTGTATAAGTAAGTACAAAAGAAGTAACATTAAGGAGTTGATATAAACATATAAAGTATACAATTTTAACAATCAGGACATGATGGAGTTTCAAACCACGATACCCTGATTTAAAAGCTGTTTCACAATTCTTACAAATAAAAACAGTTTAGGTACAAAGACATCGAAGGCTGGGTTATCCCGGGCGATTTCGTTGCACTGACGAGCCATCCTAACCAGAGGGTTGTAGAACGAAGTATTATTTTTATGCACTTGTAAGGCAAATAGTCCTATTTGGTTTGATCTACGAGCGCTATATCTAATATTAAAGGTCAATTGAACAAGCAAACTAGGTACGTCAAATATTGAATGAACAATTTTATAAAGATGAGTAAGGTCAAAGTACCGTCTGCGTACCTCCAGCCTCTGTATATTAAATCTAATAAGGCGCGCATCGTAATCGATAATATTACGGCCCAAGTGTTGACGGTACCATAATATTCGTAGGCACTTTCTCTGCACCCTTTCTATATTGTCAATGTGAACATTGTAGTGTGGAGACCATATTGGGCAGGCGTATTCTAAAATGCTTCTTACGAGTGTGTAGTACAAGTAGAGAAAAGAGTTAGTACATTTAAAGTCATTAGTAGTCCTTACAATAAACCCTAACAGCTGATTGGATCTCGTCACTATGTGTTGGTAATGTTCACGAAATGTAACTTTATTATCAAAAATGATCCCAAGATCTTTAATAACATTGGATCTTCTAAGGACTTGGTCGTCAATCGTGTAATCAGTAACGATCCCATGACGCCTGTTAGTAAAAGTAATAGCGAAGTATTTGGCAATATTGATGGACATCAAATTACTCCTGCACCAACTAGAGATAGCATTTAGATCACTCTGTAAGAGGTTGCAGTCATTAGGAGAGACTATCGCTTTGAATATTTTTAAATAAATCATCGGCATATAAGAGACATTCGCAGGAAATGTTCTTTATAAGATCGTTAATGAATACTATGAAAAACAACGGGCCCAAATGTGACCCCTGAGGAACCCCGGATGGAACATTAATAGGAGACGAGGTGTACCCTCCCAAGGCCACCAACTGACTTCTATTAGTCAGATACGAGGACAACCAGCGAAAAAGACTACCGTGGACACCGTACGCGGCGAGTTTGCTGCAAAGTAATCCATGATTCACTCTGTCAAAAGCCTTTGAGAAGTCCGTGTAGACAGAGTCAACCTGGCCTCCCACCGCAAAACTTTTACACAGGTAGTCTTTGTACACTAAAAGGTTAGTTGTTGTCGATCGTCCCTTCACGAAGCCATGCTGGTTTTCAGATATCATAGGCCTGAAATGGCTGTACAACTGAGTATATGCTAGAGATTCGAAGAGTTTCGCAAAACATGACAAAATACTGATGGGTCTATAATTTTCGCACCTAGACTTGTCACCGCTCTTAAAGATGGGGACAACATAAGCTGTTTTCCATCGAGAGGGAAAGGTTCCATTTATAAGGGATTTATTAAATATAATTTCCAACGGCGTGCACAGCTCTCTGCCACAATGCTTGACAAAAGAAGGGGTATTTGGTCAGGACCTGCCCCTTTACCGGCATCAAGATGTTTGATCTTCGCTAGAATGTCACTGTTGGTTATATGGATATGAGAAATAGAGTCCATATTATAGTTCTCAACCAACTTAAGATTGTCGTTAGATATGACAGGGGTTGTATGATTGGAATCAAACACTGAGGCAAAATATTTTGAGAAAAGCTCACATACAGTCCAGTTGTAGAGAAACAGGTACCAAACTGCATTATATTTGGAATTGAGACACGTCCCTTCCTGTTATTAACAAATTTCCAAAAGCCTTTTATACTATTTACCAATGACCCTTCAATTGACGCGACATAGTCTCCATAACACTGACCCATCATTTTTTTAGCCCTAGCACGTAATAGGGAGAAGACATCGTAATCACGTGGGTTATTGAATTTCTTGAATAACTTATGGTATTTGTTCTTCTCCTCAATACACTTTATGAGGGGTTTGCTGTACCAAACAGGATATTTGTTAGATTTTGTAGTTGTCAAAGGGGTATATTTATTAATAACTTCAAAAAGTTTTCCATGAAAAAGGTCAACACACACATCCACGTCAGAGCTCACGAAAAGCGCATGCCAATCTACTAAATCTAAGTCACATCGCAAACCCTCATAATTACACCTATCAAAATTCAGCCGCTTGTTACGTTTTGGTTTTAAATTTGACGTATTACGCGTCGAGGGAATTTCAAATTCTAGAGCAGGGTGATGCTTATCTTTCAAGCTCAGAACATCGGCCTCGGAAACCTGCAACAAATCGTCAGACGAGAGTACCAAATCAAGATACGGGCCTTTCTCATTGGGGACGTTGTTACTCTGATGCAGATTACAGAGCGAAAAGAGTTCATGTAAGAGGAGTAGCCTCCTACATTCTGATGTTCGTGATGGCTCGTCAGAGTGAAGAGAGACAGGAGAATACTCGGGTGTGTTGAAGTCTCCCACGATTATGTTCCTATCGTCCTGACAGTGATTTAACAAAACCCTTTGAATATTGGAGTAGACATCCTCCCTCTGTGAGCAATTTAACTCAGGAGGCAGATAGCATACGCATATGTTGATTCTGGGAGCATTACAGAGATCCGGTACGATAGTTATCCAGATATCCTCCGGGCTACTATCCCAGCATGACTGTCGAAGAACCTGGAAAGACTTTTTTTACCGCCACTAGGACCCCGCCACCATCGTCTTTTAAAGAATTAAAGCAATCGCGGTCTCTTCTAAAAATATTATAACGAGGATCAACAACTTCTCCATCAAAAATACCGTCATTCAAATTTGTCTCTGTCAGGCATATGACATCATAGTTACTGTTTAATACATTTTGATAAAATTGTGGCAATTTAGTTCGCATTCTGTTAATATTTTGATAATACATACTAATCATAATGTTTATGTAGTTTAAAGCAGTTTACAAAAAAAAAATAATTAGATAGAGAAAGCCACAATTTCACAACAGTCGACCGAGACTATCAATGGTATTGATATGCTGAGCACGACTCTGTTCATCCTTACGAACGTATATTTGGCCGAAGCGGACCCCCACAAACTTAAAATTATTGTCTTTACGAAACTTCCGCGCTGCACTATACAACTCCTTGGTCTCTGAAGAAAGATGTTCGGCCACATAAATCCTGTGTGTTTCCCCCGGAAAGCCAATATGAGTCGAAGCGAGTTTATCTCTCGGATGCGCCTTATTAAAACGGGTTACCGATGACAGGAACAAATCACGCAGTTTCTGTGAAGAAAGAGTGACAAGTATATTGCGAGGCCGCCCAGACGAAGGATTCATTTTCGAGATCCTACGGCAGGTTCTTACATCACTGGCTGGTATATCGACCTGTAAACACTCGCACAGCTTATTGAATACACCAGACAGGTTCTCGCTATTATTCTCTGGCACCTCGTGTATCTCAAGGTTCATGTCACGCGAAATCTTCTCCACACTCTGTACTCGTGACTGAAGCTTAATAAGAGAACCTTGACAGTTTATGAGTTGGGATTCCAATTCTCAGACCAAATTATCCTTTACCTCAAGCTTCGAATTCAGATCAGCCTGTTCAGCAGCCAGGTAGTCGGTGGTAGCCGAAAAATCGGTCTTTAACTCGTCGATTGCTCGCTTCACGTGCACCGCCACCATTTTTTCGATGTCCTCGTTAAGAGGTGATCTCAAGTTTCTCATGAATGTGCCGTCAGGTGCCAGCTTTGAGTCGAAAAGTTGACTAATACTCTCCATTGTAACTGGATCCTTCACCAGACTTGTACCCGAGGAGATACCAACACTTGCGCCAGTATTGTTGTCACGAGACAATTCGCCGCAAGATACCATATGACTCATTTGACTTCTCTGGCGGCAGGGCGTATCGTCATTGTTTGTACGCCGCGTCACATTTCGACAGCAGGGGCAAGTCAGGGACTTTATTTGTTCCTGGGTAGGTACTTGGCTAGTGTCATTATTAGGTAGGTGGAGACATTCGAAACAGTATACGGATTTGCATCCATTGCACTTCAAAAACTTATTATCTTTTAGCTCAGTCTGACATCCGTAACAAACCACTGTGATTCGCAGTTGAATATCAGCCTATCTTTATTATTTCTATTGTCTCATTCCTTTACTTCTCTTTAAACAATGTGTGAGACGACTATTTACGACGACAAACAACCTGCACCTACCAGGCGAAAACAACACAATAGGAGTAGCTAAGGGGCAGGAACACTCATTAGACGTCGCCAATAGTGTACTAGGTAGGCCCCGCCTCTATGCTTGATGCGCAGGAGTGGTGGGCGGGTGCAGTCCGTGTACAGCGTAAGTCGCTCACTGGCGTGGGCACCGCCCCCTCTTTGTGTGCCTGGGCGAGGTGGGTAGGCAGACTGTTCGTGTGACGCAGTCGTAGTAGTGGGTGATAGCCGATATTATGTTTGAGTGTGACTCACCCCGCAGCCCTCCGCCTGGCACACTCGCAGAACTCCTCACTATTTATGGTATCCTATTTTTTCAAAAATATTTTTGTGTGTTGAATTAAATTATTAATTAAAAACGAAATAAGGTAATTCTTAGACACGTCTGAACTCCTCAGATATCCGCGGGGAGAGATTGTGGACGATTTGTTGTCTTTTTTAACTCTGCGAAAAATAATGCTATTATAATGTTAATAAGTTTTTAACATCTTACTTACCATTACTTTTGTTACTTTTGTTCTTGTTTCTTGCACTTACCTATGTATAATACTCACTCACAATTGTTTTTTTTTTCTGCCACATCCGTGGACATTGGTGTGGGTTATACGTTTACCCAAGTGTTTAACATTGTACTAAGATATATTAAGTCATAACGTGTAACTGTTAAATGTCCCAATAAAGAAAAATAAAAATAAAATAAAAATAACTTTGTCATGGATTTTCGCCAGGTAACGCCTGTTTCTATCCAATATTTTAAATAAATAAATATTTTTCGACATTCTCACACAACGTCATCTAGCCCAAATTAAGCTAATATAAGCTTGTGCTATGGGATCTAGACGACTGATAAACATACTTATATATTTCTAAATGCATACATATTATACATAGAAGACACCCAAACTCCGGAACAAATATTTGTGGATCACACAAATATTTGATTCGACCCGGAATCGAACCTGGGACCTCAGGGACGGCAGTCACATACGCATACCACTGCGCCACCGAGGCAGTTTATTACATAAAATACATTTCTACGACACATAATCCTACTAATATTATAAACGTGAAAGTTTGTGAGTATGTAAGTATGTAAGTATGTATGGATGGATGGATGTTTGTTACTCTTTCACGTAAAAACTACTGAATGGATTTTAATGAAACTTTACAGTAATATAGCTTATCCGACCGGTCTAACTACAGAACTTCGATATCGCCCATGGGATGTGGAGGTCAGATGGCAGTCGCTTCACGTAAAATATCGAAGTTCAGCCGAATTCAGTTAGACTGGAAAGCCGACCCCAACTGAGTTGGGAAAAGGCTCGGTGAATGATGATGAATGTGTGATGAATATGTGTGTAGCCTTGAAGGACTACCTATTGATTCTAAAGTTCTAGACCAATGTGAGGCTTGATGATTCTGCTATCTTGTCTGTCACTGTCATGAGTGTCAAGACTATCAATCAAGTGTCAGTTGGTAAGTGTGTAGTTTGTGTACCTTGGTTGGATGGAATAAATAAAAATAAAAAATAAAAATATTGCTTTACAATATGTCAATAAGTTTACTATTAGAAAAATACGACGTATCTACTGATGAAGGACTGCAAAAAGCTCTCAATGAGATCGAGAAAGAAGAGGTATATAAAAGAATATTTTTACGAGTGATGACGATGGCAATAAGAATATTATACTAATTTTTTTTGTTAGTTGGAGGTTGACGAAGCTCTATCAGAAGTGTTATCCCGTGCATGTTCTCTGGAAGGCCGCCTCCGTACCGCAAGCCAGGGCTATACAAAGCTAACCGAAGTGAAGACTGATGCACAAACCGCTGCGGATATGGTCGACAAGACGGCGGAGCTGGCTCGGGACGTTAGTGCTAAAGTACGACAGCTGGACCTAGCTAGAGTAAGTGACACTACTCATACACAAGTAGAATAATATACACTACATATAAAACAAAGTCCTTCACAGCGTCTGTCTTTTCGCGATAAAGTGGCTAGAGTGGTTGTCGAGGAAGGTTTTATAATTTGTCACTGGCGAAGTCGTGTGCGTCCGCTAGTCTGTGATATACACAGAATGACGTATTTATCCATGAAAGGGTAGACAAAATCTTTTATTTTGCCCAGGTTTCGCCTTGTCCACAAAATAGAACTAATTGTATTTGCTGGGCAATTTGTGTATATGTACTTGCTACAGCCTCATCTGTCTCTCTGCATAGAATAATTTTAATCATACACCAATACAAAAGTACATAAGAAAACTATATATTTAGACATAAAAATCACAAAGTGCATGTGTCCTTAAGGCTTATTAATATTGATATTCCAGTCTCGAGTTGCAGAATGTCAACGACGTGTCCATGATTTGATAGATCTACAACTGTGCAGTGCAGGAGTGGAGGCTGCAGTAAAGGCACATGACTATGAAACTGGTATGTTGGAACTTTTAGTTTTCTCATTTCCGAGGATGGATTGAAACCAGTTGCTGTTTTACTAAAATTATGTTCAGCTCATCTATACTAATATTATAGCGGTGGAGATGGTTGTTTGCTTCAACAATAATTGCAGTAACTGACTACTGGTCAAATTAAACAAAGTGTATTGTTAACAACGGCTATTAGGCATAGGCTATTTATTTAACATCATGTTACTACCAAAAGGAACAAAGCAGCAATCAGAAAGGGGACATAACTCTTCCAAACGTTCCAGGCTTCCACTAGTCTTATTCTTAACCAACCTCATAAAAAGGAGGATGTTATCATTCAACTATGTTTTCTTTTGTTTGTTTGTTGCCTCATATCTTTTGACTAGCTGAACCAATTTAGAATTTTTTTCTTACTAAAAGTTACTGCTTCCTAAGTATCCCATTTCGATTTGGTGCCATTCCGACAACTATTTGGTCCCATTCTGGTAATTTGAAGTTCAATGTTCAAATTTGTTTCAATGTTTGACATGTTTTATTACAATAAAGTTTGTGTTGGCATTATGGCAATATAGTTTGAGGGGCTCGTGGTCTAGTGGTAACCGACAATGTTAACACATTGCAAAGGTTAAGCAACATCGACTCAGGCCGGTCTTAGGATGGGTGACCAATTCTTAAGACATTGAGACCCCTCCGTGCCTCGGAGAGCACGTTAAGCCGTCGGTCCCAGTTGTCATACTGACATCTATGGCAGTCGTTAGGGGTAGTTGGAGCCCTAAATCAAAAATCCGACCATTCTAACTACAGAACTTCGATATCTCCCATGGGTTGATGAGAAGGTTAGATGGCACTCGCTTCACGGAAAATATCGAAGTTCAGCCGAATCGCAGTTAGAGTTAGAGTTGGGAAAAGGCTTGGTGAAAGTTTGTGTTGGCATTAGGGTTTATTATGCCTAGATACTATCTGTATGGTGATTGTGCAGGAGCGGGTCACGTGTCGCGGTTCCTGGGCATGGACCCCGGCTCGGTGGCGGCGGCGCGCGCTCGCGGGGCGCCCGACCCGAGGGACGCCATGACGCGCGCCGCCAACACGCTCAGGGAACATCTAGTGCGCAAGTATGTCACATCTATTAATCCAAATTATGCAAAAAAAATTGTTATTAAATCAAAACAACTGGTTTTTAATGAAAAAGGTGCTCTAGTGGCCCACAGTTTCTGGAAAAAAGTGTATAATTTGCTAACTAAATGTAAAAAAAATGTCTGCTCCAGACCCAAACTTACTACCCAAATCGTTTAGTAATTAGAATTAGGCCTTTTTTTTCACGGCCGCCACTATCGGCCATGCCATTGTCGGGCGTCTCAGGTATGCCCCCATAAGGATACGCCAGGCAGCTCAAACTATAGGTGCATTTGGCCACCACACATGATAAATGGGACACTGTATTGTTACAGGTTTGAAGAAGCATCTCGCAAGGACGACGAAGCCAGTATTGACAGACTGTTCAAGCTGTTTCCACAGATTGGCCGAGCTGAGGAAGGTGTAGAGCTACTCGCCAAGTTCCTCACCACACAGGTAGCTATTAATATACTTAGAAATGGCTTACAATTGTGTATTGTGTTGTAGGATTATGCTCTTACTATGTTTTGTCGTAACATCTGACCATGTCAGTGATGACGAGACACTCATTGAAGTAGGCAGACTATGGCTTCCTTAACTTTCATTGATGTGTTTTTATGCATGCATGCCCATTACGGATTCTTTTGACGTGGACTTTTTCAAAACATTGCGATTTGGGCACAATTCGCCTTGGTCGAACCTTACCGACCTGTCCATTCACACTGTTTTGTCAATCTCCTTTCATCCCTCCTCTATATTATATCCATATTTCAACCACCAGTGTTCTCTCTCGGTTGACCTTAAGCCCTTTATCAACATTTATAACGACACTATTTTAGGTTATTATGAGTGAGTATTCGGTGTTCTGCGTAGACGGAAGGCGCCATCCGTCGCGCGTGCCTGGTCACGGACACGGGGTCGGACACGTGCGTGTTCGCGGACGCGGTGACGCGCGTGGTGGAGGCGGGCGGCGCGGGCGTGGAGCGCGCCCGCGCGGCGCACCTCGCCGCGCGGGCGCACGGCCTGCTCGCCCACACCGTGCGTGTGCTGCAGCCCGCTGTGAGTATCGACACATAGTTGATTTGTTTGCTATGTATGCTGATCATTTTTTAGATTTATTAGAAAATAATCATAACGAGACACAGTTTTAACGAAAAAAGAGTTATGTCGTAGAGGTTCAAAGGTGCATTCCCATTATTACAATGCAATAACTTGACTGTATGGCTGATGCTTGGAGAGATTGATGCAGAGATTTTATTGAGTGGTACGTAACACCTGTCCTCGCACAGAGCGCAATGCACTTTTGAACCTTTACTGTACACTTAATGTTGCAAATTAAATTTCGTTTTTTTTTTCAATCCTCCAGGTGTGTACTGGTGTACGTAGAGTATATAACGAGCTCGTGGTGTCCAGACGGTTAGACTCTGACCCTCAGCGTACTGCCGCGTCGCCGCTCAGCGTGGAGCCCGTACTCACTGAACTGGCTCTCATACACTCCAGGATCTGGCTCTACTTTATGTTCCTTAGGAGGAAAACTGAGGTATGTCCTGGTTAATATTAACATGTTCTAAGAAGCTGAGTTGTTGACGAAATTTATTTCAAAGCAATATCGTTTTTTTTAAATTTTTTGAACGGGCCTATCTTTTATACTGTTTATATTATGGAAAATAATAAATACATTATTGGATAAGGGCAAGAAGAAAAGTAATGTAATTAAGTAAACGTCTTGGCTAAAACTGTCCTTTTAAGTCTTAAAATAGATCGAGTGATATGAAAATAATTGACGAAATAATCAGGTGTGTTGCAAGGTACTATTTTGAGCCCACTCAAAAAGATTTATCTGAGGTTTATTAAATGTTTTAAATTGATTTCACTTTGTAGGTGGATGCCACACCTCTAAAAGATGCCGAAAAAAAGAAATGTTTAGACAAAGTAGAGAAAATTATAACTGATTGTGATTTGATGAGGACGGCACAAGACATACTGGGACATTACTTGACCCTGGAAAAGTAAGTATATGAACGCTGCGGGAACCAACTAGATCGAATTAGTTACGGCAACATTATTTGTAACTTCGCATTAAAAGTTGAGAGAATTATATCCCGAAACTAGAGAGCACCGACTGCTCCTTGGTGAGACAGTGGCGAATGTTCCATACATTCCCATAAGCTCGGAATTCCCTAAAACATTTCAATATAATATAATAATAATATTGTACCATTGACCCTAAAATAATATTGTGTATTGTAATATTGACCCTAAAAAATTTCGAACGATTATTTCAAAATTTCGCGCGCTAAGGGTCAATCTCCTATACCGACTAACCGTTCCACGTGTTGTGGTACTCTGTACGGTGTTGAGCGCACGGATGCCATCTCGCTCGCACAAGTTGTAAGTAGACGCAATGCATGCCCGTTATAATCGGGCTTGCATTTTCTCCTTCACACCTATGGATATTTTCGCTAGCATACCACAACACTTAGTAGGTTGTTATAGCAAAATCTGCCTGCCAAAAAGCCTGATTTTGCTCTGAAGTTCGTCGCACATCGGTTGCGTGGCGACCTATGCTATGTTCGCGTTTGTTTACTTCAGTTTCGCGTGAGTGGGTGATTATTTCAAAATTGTTTTTTATTGTTTAAAAGTTGTGAATTAGTTTTAGTGTTAAATATGGAAGAAATTGTGCCTTGTGATGATTTGAGGTGCTGTAACGTTTTATTAAAAGACCAAAGGGTAAAATCATTAAGTTTTGATCAGAGAAAGTCGTTAGTTGTTTCTCCTAAACCAACGCTAGATTTATATATTTTTAAAGTAAGTAAAACTCATTTGTCACTCCAATTTGCTGAAGAAATTTCAAAACACAATCAGCAAGTTGACCAAAACCGTAGTATTTTTCAGACTTGTATTGCCTTTTAGAGGACATGACGAGTCCAAAGATTCATTAAATAGAGGTAACTTTTTAGAATTAGTTTCATTTTTATCGAAGTATGATCGCGTTTTGGAAAAGCATATATGCAACATCAACAGAGCGACAAACCCGGACCGAGTTATTTATCATCTACAATTCAAAACGATATTATTCAGTCTGTAGCCGATATAATAAAAAACTACGTTAGCCACCGCGAACAATTATGCCTGTAGTGATAATAGCGCATGAAATAAAATAGACAAAATCAGTTGTAATTTAACTTTGATTTTTAACCGACCTCAAAAATGGAGGTTCTCAATTCGACTGCTTTTAACTTTGATTTTTAACCGACCTCAAAAATGGAGGAGGTTTCCATCTCGACTGCTTTTAACTTTGATTTTTAACCAACCTCAAAAATGGAGGAGGTTCTTAATTCGACTGCTTTATTTTTTTATGTTTGTTACCTTGCTTGCGGGCTTGCTGTCCTCAGGTTATGAAGCTTCGCCCCTGTGGTGAGAGTACTAAACTTGTGTATTGTGTATTTAAGTGTCTAAACACACTATGCCGAACGTACGTGACCGAAGTTCGGCATGATTACGACTGCAATGTTATTTGTATTACTGACGACACAACAAACAACTTCGGCATAGTGTGGATAGACACTAAGGGTCTATCTATGCAGTAGATATATCAATTGGCAACATTTCCAGATACTTTTTGGAGGAGAGCGTCAATAAAGCACTGAAGATGGCAACACCTCAACCCGGGGTGACCACTTCCAGTCTTGTAGATGACGTTTTCTTTATTGCAAGGAAGGTGATTAGGTGAGACTTTTTTATGATGTTTACGGTTATAATTTGTAATTTTCCATAATTTATGTGAAGCAAGTAAGTATAGAATTTTTTTCTCAAATGTGAAATATTACTCGGATAAAATTCAAAATTTCAATTAGTGTTATATGTAACTTTTTAGTTTAATGAGATGTTGCTGTAGCTTGTTGCAATAACACACTGATTAAGAAGAGCTCGTACACAAAACTGCTGTGGGACTTCATATCCTAACCTAACCATCCTAACCAATATACCTTCACAATAAATACCTTCCATATAAAAGTTATATCGACTGGCTACCAGTGAGTGGACATCTGCGTGAGTCACTAAAGATTACCTCGCATCGCATCGTATCAGACGCGCGATATCCTCGGGCAGCGTGGACGGCGCGTGTGTCGTGCTCAACGAGGTGAGCGGCGCGCTCGAGGAGCACGTGGCGCGCGCGTTGCGGCGCTGGCTGCGCTCGGCGCCGCTCGACGTGCTGCCGCTGGCGCCGCCGCGCTGCGCTCCCGACGCGGCTAGCGAGCTGCCGCAGAAACTTACTAGGGAGATGGATGCACAGAGGCTATTGTATCTGGTGAGTGTTACTACTGTAGGTATAGGCAATTACGTTGATTCCACAGTTATTATAATCCATGTTTCACACAATCACAAAACCCCCTTACGTAGGACCGACAATACTGGCGATAAGTGGGCGTATAATATACCTAGTAGCTTACCCTAGTTAGTAGAAAAGGTCCATACCACTATTGAAAAATAGTCTCTATCAAAATGCTAATGAAAGTAGCGAGAAGAGTGTAGTGAGCGTGTTGTCGTGTACCAGGCGCACATGAGCGAGGCGGAGGCGGGCGCGGCGTGGGCGGAGCGTCTGGCCGGCGAGGCGTGCGCGGCGGGGGCGGCGCTGGCGCGGAGCGAGCCCGAGCGCGCCAAGCTGGCGTCGTGCGCGGGCGGGCTGGCGGGCGCGGCGGCGGCGCTGCGGGAGGCGCGCGACGTGGCGCTCCCCGCGGTGCTGGCGGCGCTGCAGCCGCGGCTCAGGGCCTGGGCGCAGGCGCTCGCACATCCTGACCCACCTTCTGGTAATGGTCGCCGACACAATATTTTGAAAACTTTTTAGTGTTGTTGTGATTAAAATACAGTATTTTTTGAGTATTTAGTTGTTTCAAGGTGTTGAAATCTAATCCAGAGCTGTTTCTCCGATCGGCGGATGGTTCTACACGCAGTCAAAGGGATAGCATTAGACTAAGATTACAAAGTGCTAAAACGACGCTCATGAACAGGAGTATCTTCTGCCTAGCCCCTAAGATTTGTAACAAATTCCCTAGAACCATTAAAAATTTGCCATTGAATCCCTTTAAAAAGACCTTTAAGGACATGCTATGTCGTAAGTGTTACTACGACATAATGGATTTCCTAAATGATAATTTCTAAAACATTGTTATGCATGACATTCTTGGCTACTTTTTACTTTATTTAATATACAATTTATTTTGGGGAACTTGACATTTTTTGTTTGTATTGACATTTTTAAAATATTGACATGATCTATTTAATTTCCTATTTATGTTATTGACTATTCTTAATGTTTTTATAATCTGCTATTTCATCATCTGCCTGCCCTTATCCCAATTATTTGGGGTCGGCGCAACATGTTTTCATCTTCCATACATCCCTGTCACACGTCATCTCCTCAGACACTCCTTTCCTGGTCATATCCTCTTTCACGCAATCTATCCATCTTTTCTTGGGCCTACCTCGAGTTCTCAAGCCATCTACATTCATACTTTGCACCTTTCTTACCACATTACTTTCCTCTCTTCTCATAACATGTCCATACCATGATAGCCGTTCGCTTCTCACTTTTTCATTTACCGGTGCAACTTTCAAACTTCCTCTAATATACTCGTTCCTTACTCTATCCATCCTTGTTACACCACACATCCATCTTAACATTCGCATTTCCGCTACATGCAGTTTTCTTTCATCCGTCGCTTTTACGGCCACACATGAAAGTCCATACAGGACGGCAGGTCTGACGACAGTTTTGTAAATTTTCCCCTTAAGTTTCGGAGGAAATTGGGGGTCGCATATAGTGGCTTTGACCTGCCGCCATTTCATCCAACCTGCGTCAATTCTGTGCTTCACTGTACGATCGATTTCCCCATCGTCCTGGATAAGAGAGCCGAGGTATCGGAAGCTGGAGCAGACTGACAATGGTACGCCGTCTATAGCGTTATGGGTGTAAAGCTGGAGAGACCGCCGAAATCGGAGAACGTGTACTCCGTTTTGGTTCTGCTGATTTTCAAGCCTACACTCTCCAGTTTACACTGCCACCTCTCCAGTCTGCTCTGTACCTCAGGCCCGTCTTCACCGACAAGAACAATGTCATCGGCAAATAGCATACACCAGGGGGTCTCTTCCTGTATCTCCGATGTCAAGGCATCCATTATTAACAGGAAGAGGTACGGGCTTAGCGCTGAGCCCTGATGCAGGCCTACCTCCACACTGAACTCGTCGGTGTTGCCAGCAGCACATCGTACGTAGGTTCTCGATCGACAATACATTGCACAGATCAATTCTACATACTTCCCAGGCACACCTTTCTCTTTCAAAGGCCACCACAAAACCGTTCTGGGTATCCGGTCGTATGCCTTCTCTGGATCTACAAACACCATATGCAAGTTTTTGTGTGCACGCCTGTTTGTCAGAGAGCTGGCGGAGTGCAAATATGGCGTCTGTAGTCCCGCGACCAGGCATAAATCCGAACTGGTTTTGGGTAACCTCACTTTGCTCTCGTACTCGTTTCTCTATCACTTTCTCCCAAACTTTCATACTGTGTGACATGAGCTTTATTCCTCGATAGTTGCCGCAGTCTTGTACATCACCCTTATTTTTAAAAATGGGCACTTGGGAACTATTGCACCATTCATCGGGGATCGTCACCTCATACAACAACTTATTGAAGAATAAAGTTAGCCACAGAAATCCATCTTCTCCCAATTTCTTCCACACTTCCACTGGAATGCCGTCGGGCCCTACGGCTTTCCCATTTTTCATATTTCGTACCGCCGTTCTTACTTCATCTTTGGCAATCTCCTTCACTAAACCTACATTTACTCGTCCCTCCCCTCCTTTAAAATTCCCCTCCACGCATTCTCTTCATTCATAAGTTTTTCAAAATACACTTTCCATCGATTTCTTACTTCATCTTCTTTTACAAAAACTGTACCCTTTTCATCTTTTATACATCTCACATGTTTTCCATCTTTCGTTCTATCTTCTCTTTCTTTCGCTAAGCGGTAAATTTCTTTTTGGCCTTTAGGTCCATCAAGGGCTTTAAATAGTTTTTCTTGAGCCTGGGATCTAGCTATCGCCACCGCTTTTTTTGCCTTTTTACTCAATTCCTTATACCTTACCTTTCTTGCTTCTTTTTCACTTTCATTCCCTTTTTCTTTCTGCCATTTCTTAAAAGCATTCTTCTTTTCTTTAAGCACCTCTTGTGCCTCCTTATTCCACCACCATGTATCCCTATCAATAGCACTTTTGTTTTTAATTGTGACATAACGTAACTTATAATTTGTTTAAAGTAATTTTTCAATTATCAATAATTTTTGTACGCCTGTCTGGGCAAAACATGTTGGCACTGAAACAAACGACAATTATATTGTAACAACATCCATGTAACCCGTGTTTATGCAAATTAATGAATCTTGAATCTTGAAAATGTCTGACATAGCAGTACAGTCAATCTCCACGACTCATGTCATTCTTACCGGTTGGCAACAATACTCAAAGTGCCCCGAAACAACAATATGCTCGCCCCCTACTAAGTTAAACTGACAACATGTGGCCGGAATGTGGATAAAGACGTAGTTTTAAATACAATTTTCAAAGCAATCTCGAGTTTAAATAAAAAATAGATGATTCGTTCATTATTTAATGCACTAACAAATGTCAATTAGTAATAGTTGGGCACAATATTATATTGCAGAAGAGATGGAGGACGACGCGGACGCGCTGCCGCAGGCGCTGGAGCAGCTGGCGGAGGCGGCGCGCGCGCAGCTCTCGGCGCGCACCGTGGACGCGCTGCTCGTGCAGGCGCTGCAGGAGATAGTGGCGCGCGCCGAGGCCAACGTGCTGCAGAACAGATACGACAGGGTATGGATGTCGTACTATATTCATTGGACAGTATTTAAAAAAAATTCTGATAAAATAAAATGTGTTAAATGGTGAAGTGGGGTACAAAAAGCAGAATTTCGTAATGTCTTGTGGTGGTAATAAAACATTAGTAATATATAGATAATAGTGGAGCAAAATTATATATTATGTAGTTACGCTCAGGATTCAAAGTACGTCATCTGAGAAAAAAATAATTTTACTTTTCATCACTTTCTTCTATGAATAAAAAAATGTACTAGCGATGAAAAAATTTCGCGCGTTTCGTTTTTTTTTCGGTTGTAGTATTACTATGAAAGATTTATGTTCCAAATTCGAATCTCATGATTGCCCGCTAAAAAGTCTAAACAAAAAAGAACTATTTTAGGCCCATGTAGAAACAAAACGCCACTTTTGAATAGAAGTTATGAAAAGGTAGTAAGGCCGCGGCCGCTCCCACGCCCGTCGCCGGGCACACCAGAAGGTATTTCCAGTGGCGCCCGGCGGACTTTGGCCACCTGTGTGGCCTCTTTTGGGGTTTGGTCGGGATGAGAATCCCGCGTCGTTGGGAAAGGTGAAATGAAATGAAATGATTTATTTATTTGTATAGGTCACTAAATGGCTCAAACGTCAGTAAGTACTTAAAATAAAAAATGTCATTGCTTCTATATTTACATGTACTGCCAGATTCGCAAAGCAATTAGTAGAACCGAGAGAAAGAACCTGGCAATAAAACTCTCGGTCACTCTTTTTCAATAATTTACTCATTTACACACTTTCTTAAGACTAAATGTGGACGAATGTACATTGGTCTCGTGTCAGAATCAAAAAGCGTGTATAATGCAAAAAAAAATTGTTTGTCACCTAAGTACAAAATATGCTACAATTACGGCATTTTAGGAGGCGCCTGCACCATGCTCAAGCCAGACACTTTTATCATTAAGGTAATCAACTGTCTTATAATATGCTTTTTGACATAAAGTGGTCTTTATAAAGGTTTCAAATTTACTGTCGGGCATACAGTCAGCGTCTAATAGTTAGTAATAGTCAAGGTACTCTTATCTATAGGCGCAATCAAATAGTCAATAATATCGGTACAAACAAAGTTTCCTTATTGTTGACAACGATATAGTCGCTTCAAAGGGCGAGACGTTTAAAGTGTCACATAGATAGGTTCAGTCAAAGTGTTTAAAAATATCGTAACATGCTAAATGAGACATCAAATGCGCACGCATACTTGTCTCTTTCATTTCGAACATGACGTCGGAGACTGGTTTTTGTTTATACTTGTAACAGTTGTAAATAATGGTATAAAAGTAACTATGTTACGTCTGTCGTTCAATTCAGAGGCACTAATATAGACATACAAATATGTTGAGCGTCAACATTAAAACGCAAAACTCTTTTTATTGTAGTTCGACCTTTGTACGAATGGTGTCATAAAAAAATAAGTTGAATTTGCATAGATTTATTGAGTTAAAAGTAGATTTACATTCTTTGAAGTCGGTTAGTGCAGTTTTACTGCGAAATAAGTAATTAAAATCGTGTGTAGCCTCCATCTGCTAGAATTACATCGGTGCCATTCATTCTTCTTCCAACCTCCACTAGCTCTTCTGGTCCGCTTTGAGTCATGCATCCCCAAAATCCTAAGGTGATTCGACCACTGCGGTTATTAGGGAGGACATTTCTTTCATCATATCTTGTGTTCAATGTCCGGTATAGAGATAAGCGTCTCTGGGCAGAAGAACAAAAAACTTTTTCATCTACAAAGATCACATTATCAAAATTAAAATTTAAAAAAATTCGTGCGAATCGTCGATCGAACAATACTCGTCAGTGGTGTGGTGTGTGCAGGAGGGCGGGCTGGGTGTGGAGCGGCGCGCGCGGCGGCTGTGCGCGTGGGCGGGCGCGGCGGCGGGCGGCGCGCGGGAGCGGTGCGCGCGCGTGGCGCAGGCGGGCGCGCTGCTGGCGCTGGAGCACGCGGCGCACGCGGGCGAGGCGCTGCGGCCCGGGCCCGGCCGGCTGGCACCCGCACACGCCAAGGACGTGCTCGCGCGCAGGTACGTCTGGACTTCCACAGGCCAATCGTGACCTTTCTCTACGCTCTGGTTGTCTTTAGCGTGAACACTGACTCACTGTTTTTTTTAATTCTCTACACTCAAATCATTTACTTTTTCTTTGCTAAATCAAATATATGTAAGATCATGAATCGGTTTATTGGTTTAAGATTCATCCGATGCAACATAAAGTATCGAGAATCCCTACGTACCGTATGTGCACTAACAAACTCCCCCCTAAAACCCCCTTTCCTTCCCCTACCCTCTCTTCAGAATGCATTATTACCAATGAAGGACAACCTTGACATCCTTGGCATAGACCTTCGTCGAGAGCTCAATAATAAAAACTACATCGAAAGATGTATAGGGCTAGCTTCGCGGAAACTAGGAATACTGAATAAGGTAAAGCGATTCTTTACACCGGACCAGAGGTGTCTGCTGTACAAGACGCAGATTAGACCCTGCGTCGAATACTGCTCTCACCTCTGGGACGGCTCCGCGAAGTATCTGCTGGACGCTCTCGACGCTATGCAGCGACGGGCTATCCGTATTATAGATTGTCCGGAGGTAACGGGAAGCCTTGAGCCGCTAGCTCAGTGCCGAACAATAGCTTCCTTGGCCGCATTCTACCGTATTTACCACGGCGAGTGTTCTGAAGAGCTGTTCAATCTGATCCCACCCTCTTCCTTCCGATCCCGAACAACGCGTGCCGGGCAGAGATGCGACTCCCACACAGTGGATAGAATGTTCGCGAGAACCGAACGTTTTAAACGTTCGTTTCTCTGCCGAACGATAGTGGCCTGGAACACCCTGCCTGTGCACGTGTTTCCTCCCACATATAATCCTGGGTTCTTTAAGCGGAGCGTGAAGAGGCACATCAGTAGGTCGTCAAGTTGAGGGCCACTCTCTATAGTATTGTGTGCTGTGAGAGTGGCCCACAATCGCTAGACGTCGTCACGACTTACCACCAGGCGGGCGGCGTCAACTTGGCGATCCCAATATAAAAAATAAAAAATAAAAACTTAAAAAGAACATTAATAAAATCAAATACATACTTATTCTTTTTTTTCAGAACCGACTTCAAAATAGAAGATATAAAACGCTTAAAGCTATAGTACCTAACCAAACTAGATATTTAATATTACCTTGTTATATACATTGTGTTAACATGCATTTAAAAGAATTATATTATTTATGAATATACAATTTAAATAATTTGTTTGTTATTGTAGTCTGTATCCCTTTGAAATAGTTTGAGAAATATTGCATCATAATCGGTTCAAGCCTTGTCTCATCTTCAGGTTGTGGAAACAAGTTAAAATGAAACCAAGAAATACTTAACTGCGTTTATTTAAATAATAATTATGTTTCGTCATAATTTACTAAGCTTATAATTTTACAATTTGGTACAAAAATTCACATCGAGAGTAAGCGGTGATGTTGTCGCTTGTCATGCTGACTGTACCACTAATAGCAACTCGGTGTGAATTTAATGAAGACGTTCACAAACTGTACAGAACATATTTGTGTTCTAGAGATAATATATCAGCAAGATACGTGTATACATTCAACTACATACAAAATTGTATATAAAATACATTAACTGTCAGGTTATGGGCCTCAAAGAAGAGGAGTTGTAGTATGATTGTGATATTTTGTAAGGCACTTTGTAAGTATAATAATCTCTCTCACTTCTACAGAGTAGTTACACGAGGCCAAAACACGTGATTCAGAAATCAATCTGTGGATAATTAGATAAAATAATATAAAATTTTAAAAAAGAAGTACTCTTAAATTAGTTTAAAAACGATTTTAGTTCATATAACACGATTATGTATATTTAAAAATATTAATCAATAACAATAAATTCGGTTAATAAAATGCAAGTAAAGGAACCGCTACAGATACGAGACAATTGAAAAAATATAACCGATTTCCAATGCGAATGGGGATGATGACTGATTTTGAAAAACTGTCCTATAGTATGCTAAAGTAGTATGTATCTACTATTACCAAAAAATATAATATTTCTGCAGGAAACAAAGTTTTATTACAAAATACATATTATTTTCATTTGTAAGCTCAACTTACGTGCCAAAAAGGTGTCATGGCGTCTGCTAATGACGTCATTGACTCTTACGAAAACAAAGTGACGTACAGCCCTCCAAATATAAGTAGGCGCGTGGCAAAAAATGGAACTAATATAATTCTATGGAGTAATTGTTCTGAAATGTCATTTTTGACGTTTTTCAATGTAATTTGGCGACACCATTGGAACACCAACTTATACTTGGCAACCTGGACGGTCACCAAGAGGTCGTGACTTCATTCACTCTGATTGGTGTTCAACTAATGATGGCGGAATGCTGTATTTTATAGTAATGGTAAGTATGATGTTCAAACCTTTTTAAATAATAGCATTATTTTTGCTAAAATAGAAGACATTAAAACGTCGACATATGTTTCATCTCTACACGAGGCATTCTCAAGACTGTCTCAGAGAAACCAGTTCTCTCTGAGACAGTCTTGAGTCGAAAGTCGAAACATATGTCGACGTTTTAATGTCTTCTATTTTAGCGAAAATAATGCTATTATTTGAAAAAGTTTGAACAATCATACTTACCATTGCTCTGTCATGGACTTTTGCCAGGTAACGCCTGATTCTATCCAATATTTGCATTTTATAGTTTTATTTTATTAAATAAAATGTCGATCTCGCCCTCAATATAAAAATAAAAACATTTTTCCAAATCTATTAGTCCTACCTATAAATATACACATTATTTTAATGATCTTTAATTACAGTCATCATCCCATTTATTTTTCCATATAGAGTAAGATCCCAGCGACAGCCAGATATACGACATTTTACAGAAGCTGCATATTTCTCAGAGCATGTCCTCAATAAAGGTAAGAACGGTCGTTGAGAATGGAGTTGTGGTTGTGGCTACTTGGACACCCAACAGGTGGTAGGAAATGGCAATCGTGGGTTCTTGATATTATACTTTTATTGAAAATACATATCTATATGTATATTTGAGAGTAGTGGGTAGTTACACAAAAGAGTAACCTACCCTCGAACATCGTAAGAAAACGTACCTGCTATTGAGTAATATGGACTTATATTAATTAACATGAACAATACCAATATCTCAGCGGTTCTTTATAAACTTCTAAATTCATTAAATGACAGTATATGTGTATGTTTCATGATCATGATAACAGCTCATCTTAAAAGTATAATAATTAAAAAAAGTTAATACATAAATAAGTAAATGGTATAGTAGAGCTTAAGTATAATGATATTAAAATTTATAATCTATCAATCTACAAATGTCAAAAATGCAACTCGCCAATATGTATATTTACAACTGACTTCCAAAACGTTTTTTTTAAATGTTTGTTCCTCATATCTCTGGACCGAGTGAAGTTATTTAAATTTTTTTTTAAATGAAAGTCCAAGTGGTCCTTTTCCGACAATAATTTGATCGGTAACCTGAAGTCTGTTGTTATACAATAAATAACTGATACTAAACCTATTTTATCATGATGTAATATCAAGGTACGACACGTCATTGCTCCCCGACGTGTCACTGTGTCAGTCAACCCGTGACAGTTATGTATAATTCAAGCGAAACGTCGCGTCGCCGTCGGGGAGCAATAACGTATTGTACCATTCGTCAGTTTACAAATTGGTAATACAATAAATTAACAGATATAAGTATTTAAACAGGTACATAGTATGGCGAAAGGGTAGGTATATATAGTATGGATTTATGGTAACTGAAGTCCTTAATGTGCTAGAATTAATAAATTATTGATACATGACGTGTATGGTGCACTAGGCGCTTCACCAACATTTTGATAGCACAGTAATATCCAATAACAATATAATAAGAAATACTTCGTTGTATGCTAGCGAAAATTACATTTATACTTTTAACATTTAAATATTGGATAGAAACAGGCGTTACTTGGCGAAAATCCATGACAAAGCAATGGTAAGTTATTGAAAAAATCGTTCAATAACTAACGTGGGTAGAAATATATTGCGATAATGAAATTTGCACACGTTTACTTATAAGCAAATATGTTCTAACCACAAATTTAGCTGTTCTCTCTGAGACAGTCTTGATAATGCTTCGTTTAGAGGCGAAACAATTGTCGACGTTTTGTTGTCTTTTTTTAATTCTGCGGAAAATAATGCTATTAAAAATTTTGAAAAAGTTTAATAACATTTTTTTTATATATTTTACTTACCATTGCTGTTAACATTTATTTATTTATTTTACATATAAAATTTTAATAAATTATATATGTGAACCTTTCTCATAAATAACTATATATTGGTGAAAACTACATGGAAATTCGTTAAAGACTTTTTATAAAATATATATTATTATAGTGATAAGATTTTTTAAATCTAATGTCAATATGAAGCTTAGGCATCTTCTAAGGCTCATAAGTTCACAGAAGTGCAATATAATTTATAAATATAAATAACTTATATTTACGAGCGAGATGAATGTTAGTATTAATTTAATAACATTAAATATTGTTACTTATGGGGTTAGTTGCCTACATTCAATACTTTTTCAAATTTTATATCCATTCATTTTGTCTAACATTTTTATATTTTAATTTTAATCACCAAAGCATTATGTATAGCAGTTGTTGATTCGACAGTACCTTATGTGTTAAGGAAACATAGTTGGCCATTTGATACGTTTTTCTTTTAATGAAATGTCAAAACGATATGTATCGACATTTTATTCTGACAGTCAACTACCACCCTATGCCATTCTATTTGTCATGTGCATTCTAAAATCAAATACTAACATTCAACAAGTCCTATGAAGTGCATGTGAAATGTTGCTTGTGCCTGTACAAATTACTATAAAAATACAATTCTGCGACATTTGTCATGACGTCAATAACATTCAGATCATGTCTGTCATATTGAGCTGTAACACCCTGTAGATACATTTAAATTATATAATTGTCGTGACCGTAAAAGTTGGTTAAAATAAATTATAACCACGTATAAGTCACATTTTGTGTCTCGACTATACTCTATTTTGTTTAGGTAATTAAAAACGTAAACAAAGAAAATGGCGGTTGACGTGCTTTTGACTAGAGATGAAACGGATAGTAGTTTGGCCGGATACCGGATACCGGATATTCGGCAAGCTACTAGGCCGGAGCGCCGGATATCCGGCTGCCGGATATTCGGCCCTTTATTGCGTTGACGCGATCAGTTTGATTTGAATATTGGCGCGGTGAACGAGATCGGAAATATTCAGGCGCATTAGCGTCGCACGAAAGCGGAGATCGGGTCGACTCGGGTGCGTTCGAGTGTTATCGCGCGTGTCAGTTTGTGTTTGTTTCTCAGTTCGTTTGTTGTTTATTTCATTGTTTATCACTTGCCGTCTTGATTTTATGTTTGAATTGTGATAGATTAACAAGAAATGTCATCATCAAAAACACGATCGCCAATATGGCAATATTTTGATTTAAACAGTGACGATAACAAGTACGCGGTATGTTTATTGTGTCAGGTTAAAATTTCTCGAGGTGGTGAAGGAAAAAAGGCAGGTACGTAAGTTTTAGAGGTTATGTTTTTGCTTCAATTGAACGAAAAGATATGAAAACGAAGAAACTTAAACTGATTTTGTTAATAAACAAACTTAGTAGGTACCTACCAGTATAAATAAATTTTGGTCGATGTGTCATTTCATTTTCATTTTCATTAGGTACCTACTACTACGGCCTTACTTTAAATTAGTTTAAATTCTTTAAATAAAACGACATTCACCAATTTTATAAATGAAGTTTATGACTTCAACTTTTTTTTTATTGATGCACATTGTGAACGGTACCTACAATATTTTAAAGTATGATTTTTTTTGTCATTCATTAGGTACTTCAGCCATGAGTAATCATTTGAAGTCCAAACATCCAGAGGAGTTTAAATTGATAAATAAAAAAAAACTGGTGAAAGTTCAAAGCCGGTTATGGCTCCGGGACATGCCGTTCCCAGCACAAGTGCATCTTCATCATCAGAAGATAAACAACTAACACTGTCGGAATCGTTTGAAAGAAAATTACTTTGGAATGTAAATGATGCCAAAGCCAAGAAATATCATTATTTAATTTCAGAAATGATTGCTCTAGATAACGAGCCGTTCAGTATCGTAGAAAAGGTCGGGTTTAAAAGGCTTCTAGAACAAGCGCTACCTCGTTATGAATTACCAAGTCGCACTTATATTTCTCAAAAAATTGTGCCCAATATCTACAATAGAATTCACGACAAAATTAAAACAAACATTTCAAAAGCTATTGCAGTTTCTGTTACTTCTGACATTTGGACCTGCCTGCACAATAGTTCAAGCTTCTTGAGTTTCACAGCCCATTGGTTGTCTCCGGAATTTCAGCTGCAACACGGCGTTCTTGCTATGAAACCGTTTTCAGGATCACACACTGGAGAAAATATAGCAAACGAACTGAACGCTATTGCTGCTCGCTGGGATATTGATAGAAATAAAATTCATTTACTAATCCATGATAGTGGCGCTAATATGGTGAAAGGAGTTCGAGTTGCAGAGTATGATTCTGCTAGATGTTTCATACATTCGCTTCAGCGAGTTGTTAATGAGGCAATGAAGGTCCAAGCTGAAGTATTAGACATGATTGCTACTGGAAGACGTCTAGTAACTCATTTCAACCATTCAGGTTTAGCACAAGAAAAATTGCTTGCAATTCAAAAAGAGTTACATTTACCGCACCATCAGTTAGTGCAGGACATCAACACGAGGTGGAACTCTACCTACTACATGGCAGAACGCTTGTTGGAACAAAAAAGGGCTATCTCTCTTTATGTCGCTGAACATGCCACACTCACTAATTTGACGATACAACAATAGGGCCTAATGGAGCAGTGCATAAATCTTCTAAAACCATTTGAAGAAATAACGAAAATTACAAGTTCTGGCCTTTCCTGTATATCTGAGGCGATTCCGCATATTTCCGCATTAAAAAAGTATTTAGACAAAAACGAGACTGCACAAAGAACACCAGACTTAGCTCGTATGAGAGCTTCTTTGAAAGCTGAATTGGAAAGTCGTTTTAAATCCTTAGGAGATAATCCAAATTACCTAATTGCTACCTTTTTAGACCCAAGGTTCAAGTCAGACTATTTAGGAGTTCTTGAAACTGAAAAGGCCCGACAGAAAATCATGATAGAGTATATAAAAAACTCTTACGAGGAATATTCTTCTGACAGTGAAAGATCATCGCCGTCTTCAACACCTGCTAAACGAATGAAAGAAGATGAAACTGGATCCAAGTTCACACGTGAAGCTCATGACACTTTTTGGAACTGTTTCAATGAAGTGGCAAAGGATAATAGTAGTGATAGTCGCGATCAAGAAAAACAAAATCCAATTGCTAACGAGATTGACTTTTTTTTAAAGACATCAGTCAGTTAATCTAAGTCAGTACCCGCAGTTCTCAAGGTTTGCTAGAATTTATCTTTCAGCACCTGGCAGTAGCGTTTACAGCGAAAGGCTATTTTCAGAAGCTGGTCTGGTATATGAAGCCAAGCGGAGTCGCCTCTTCCCAACAAACGCGGAAAATTTGGTATTTATTCATCACAATTTGCCACTTGTTAATTTTGAGTATTAAACTAATAATTAATAAAACAAACATTTTTGATGTGCGATTATAAAAATAAACGGTGTCCATAACCTATTGGAGTATGATTTGCCTTGTGTAAAATGAGATTTTTTTAAATTTTACTATCCGGTATCCGGCCGGATACTGTATTACTATCCGGTATCCGGCCGGATAGTGAAAACAAGGCCGGATATACCGGATAGTTACCGGATATCCGTTTCATCTCTACTTTTGACACTGTCACGGATGACACATGGAAACCCGACTAAGTGAAATGTCAGTCAAATGCGTCGCCGAGCTTTCGAGCTGTTATCTATATATTTAATACGACAATTTGTCTGTCTGTCCGTCCGTCGCGTTTTTCAATTATAATTAATAATACATACATTTGCATGAAATATTAAAATATTCTTTTTTTTATATTTGAGGCGATACAAAGTTCGCCGGGTTAACTAGTACTTTTAAATTTAGCAGGGTTATGTACGTTGAATGTTTCATTTTAAGGTCTTTATAGTGTCACACTGTACTACTTTATATGGAATCATTATAATTATATACATAATTAAATGTTTCCTCGCTTCGGAAATAATAATGGCCCTTAATATTTTAAATATAGTTAAATGTACGAAACAAACAGATTTAAAATGATTAATTTTGGCTACGTTTTATTTAGAAACGAAAAGTGGTCATGTAAAAGAACCCTTTTTTTGTGGTGTGGTACCTGAACTAATAGAGTATCGTTTCGAACCATTTAGAGATACTTCTTCAGAGTACACTGCATCAGAGTTTTTGTCAGAGTTTATAACAATTACTCTGGAGATACACTTACTTCTTTGGTTACCTACAGTAAGTCTCATGTTAGCAAAATAGTTAGTAAACTTAAAAAGTATTAAGACGAATATACAATTATATTACACGCTAGCACACTAAAAAATATATTAATAAATTGATTATAATCTTGTCAGTATGTACAACTATTAATAAAATGCATTGTTATATAAAACATCGTTGAAAAACTGGCGGTAGAAATACCAGACTATGTTAAAAAGTTAAAATTAATATAACAAATTAATATTAAGTAAGTACACGATTTGTCCGATAAATCTCTTAATAATGTTTAAAACTTACAAACTAAACTGTTCGAATACAAGTAACAGTTAAGTTGGTATTCATTTTTAGTTTAATTTAGCTCACCAGGCTCTTAGTTATTTGCATAACATTGCTTTTTAAAAGTACCATAATTTTACTTGTCACACGGGCGCTTTTCCATTATGTATGGATTACGTCACATTTACAACTTCCATACAACTTGTAACGTCATACTTGTAATGTAAGGAATAGCGCCCCGAGTGACCATTCTCATGTCTATGCTTGTCACAAGTGACAGCTATCAACTCAACTGTCACGCGTATGCGCATAAGCAGTAAGCAGTAAGCAGGCGCCAACTACTAAAACGTGTGCCGTAACTGTGTGCTAGAAGTGACCATTCCATCTGGTTTTTTGACAACGATTTTTTAAATTATGGCAGTTTAAATGCGATGATAAAAATTAGCGTATATGTCACATGTAAAAATGTAAATACCGTTAGATTATGATAGCCAATAATTACATTCATTGTATCATTCATGAGAGATTGATTATAATCTAACAGTTAGATTACTGTCAATCTCTCAGTTACTTTATTTACAATTTTACCGTGACATAGACATTGAATCAACCCAAGACATTGTGTCACTTTTACATTCAGTATGGTGGGTAACTTTTTGAGACATTCTCTCTCTTTCACTTTTATATAACTTGTAATCTCTAGGAACATCTTCTATCCTGTTTCTTCACACTCAATTCAGCTTTCATCGCATGTTGTTCAGTATTCGTGTCAGGGGTTGTAAACCTTAGTAGCCCACTCTAGGCGGTGGTGATTCTACAGTGGATGTAGTTTGCTTAGATACGACACGAGAGCCCTGGGCTAGTCCCCCGCTGCGGACCGCCACGAATTTAAGGTAACAGTCGACCGCGTAAGCTATTGTTGATACGAATCCGAAAAACTGAAAAAAAAAACAATACATAATTTAAACAATTTGTAAGAACATTTACTAACCAACGCTATCCTCAAATAAATAAAAAGCACGTCAAACATAGACACAAAAACTCGACTGCAAATTACCAGAATAAGACCAAATAATTATCGGAATGTGTACCAAATACACGGAAAGCAGTAGCTTGCCATTAAAAAAAAACATTTCAAATCGTTACATCCAGTCGAAAGATATGAATGAGGTCATCATTCACCGAGCCTTTTCCCAGCGGAATTGGGGTCCGCTTTCCAATCTAACTGCGATTCGGTTGATCTTCGATATTTTCCGTGAAGCGACTGCCATCTGACCTCCACAACCCATGGGCGTTATCGAAGTTCTGTAGTTAGACCGGTCGGATTTTTGATTTAGGGCTCCAACTACCTCTAACGACTGCCATAGATGTTTGTTTGATAATCGGGACCGTCGGCTTAACGTGTTCTCCGAGGCAAGGAGTCTCAATGTCTTAAGAAATGGTTACCCAAACTAAGGCTGGCCTGACTGCAATGTGTTAACATTGTCTGTTACCACTAGACCACGAGCCCATCGTTGAAAGATATGAGGAAACAAACAAAAATAAAAATACAGTCGAATTGAGAACCTCCACCTTTTTTGGAAGTTGATTTAAAAGCAGGGCTCTTATGTTACCATGTTACATACTAATATTATTAAAATGAGGAAAGATTTGATTGTTTCCTTGTTCGCATTAAATAGGCTCCGAGAACGAAACTACCGAACCGATTTTGAATAATAGCTAGTTCTCGGGCATGTAGGTACATTATCCCTGAGTGCTCGGATACTTTGTATCCCGGTCAAATCTATATCACGCAGGCTTGTCATTAATATCTGAATATTCTATATCTAAACTGCAATCGTACAATAATTAGATGCAACCCAAGGATCAAAGATCATAGAGCATAATCATGTCTACCAAATAATTAAACCTTATTAGATACCCCAATGTATGCTGTGTCGAAAGTTAATCTACACTACATATTTAGGGAATTTTACTGTAAATAACAGTATCTAGGAAAATATAGAACGGCCTATTTCTTCTTTATGGGACAGGGCACATCTGTCTGTACTAATAAAGTATTCTCTTATCAGTGGTCAGAGTAACTAAATCGAACCCCAGGCCTTTATCAAACTGCCTGAAGGAAGTGAGAGCTTCCGAGGCAGTAAAGGATACCTTCCATGCATATTGATGGTGCGATCCACATGACTGCGCAGACTAAGAACCGAAAAGGAATTAAGCTATTACAGCGTACTTAACGTAACACGTTTTTTACCCTTGTGGTGTTATATACTCTTAGATAATTGCGATTATATATTCGTTGAAATAACTAGTAGTTAGTTAATACGTAATTCGATAAAGACTTACCGCAGCGGCCGAGTAAGCGCTTGCATGAAATGTAGTCGCAAGAATAGCGGCTACTAAGAACAATATAGTCCACAAGGCGCAGAAAACAAACTCCATCTTGAGCCAGGGTATCTTGTAGAACTTCTCCAGTATATGGAACAGGTAGAACCCGAGCAGTATACTGGTGAACCAGAACGCTATCATGGATATCCACATGAAGTATTCTCCCTTCGGCGTACTCCAGCTAAAGCAGATGCAGAAGAAACCGATTAAACTGCTCCCCTGTTGACAATTATAGTTATTTTAGCGTAAGCGGGATCATAGGTCTATCTTTAAACCTTTTTAGGTACACACTGATGATCGTCCACTTTGAAGACAACCAATACCTTTGGATTGAAGGACGTATTATCAGTGCCCACTTTAACAGAACTACCAAACGTACATATAAATATATTTGTAGGTACCTAATGTATTATAAGCCTTTTTAAAGGGGGTATAATAGCCAAATCCAAGTCGACCTCAATTACAGCACGTGCACGAGCATGGCAGAGTCGACACAATGTCGATCGACCTATTAAACCAATGATATCGCAGAAAATTACATAAAATGTTAAGTGGAGATATTTTCTGCGATATCATTGGTTTAAATTAGTCGATCGACATAATGTCTCACTGCCATGTTCCTGGGACTGGAGAAATACGAAATCTAAGCAGTGACGTAACTAGGGGGGGGGGACTAGGGTGGGGTTCCTTCGTGACCTTTACTTAAGGGTCAGGTATTTTTCTCAAGTAGGAAGGTAGACTAGGTATTTAGGCAATTATAGTATGAGGTCGATTTATAAGACGTGCTTTAAATACATAATACCTACATGTGTGTTACATGTAGGTATTATGTACGTCCATGCATGAGAAAATGTACAAATGACGTGTTCATTTCCACCTTTATCACCACCAATTAAAAATAATAGCCAATAATTTACATACTAGTACTCACTTTATGCAAATATTTAATTTGCACACCAAAATGTTGGTATCGCATGCCGCTTATAAATACATAATGATAAATGACGTCAGTATTTTATTGATAAAGTCAGATAATGGCGTTAACAGTTTTACCTCTGAATCGTACAATCGAAACAAACTCGACAACATAAATATCAATTTCTTTTGAGACACGAAGTAGATAATAATATAGGCAGACATACATCACGACTATATCCCCGAAGTAGAGAGGTGCATAACACACACTTTGGCAGTAATTTCGTTGGTCGCACGTAATAGAGGGCAAGCCTATTGCCGACACCGGGCACTGTAGAAAATCCATAATCACCTGCAATTCAAACCAAAATTCTAACAGTCATTCAATCTATGACTTAAGAATATTTGGAGCTCTAAAACAAAATCCTCGTGGTCTAACTACAAAACTTCGATATCGCCCATGGGTTGTGGAGGTCCGATGGCAGTCGCTTCACGGAACATTTAGAAGTTCAACTGAGTTGGGAAAAGGCTCGATGAATGAATAAAAAAACATGGTTTAGAATTTTAATTTGGAATCTGTTATTCATAGATATCGATACCGATAGGTACCGAATTCTGTATAAAAAATTTAGTTGCGGTAGGCATATTAAATTAAGTGAAAATAAATCCAAATAGTATGTAGGTCTGTAGGTACTAGCGGATCACGGGCCGTTTAATTATTGGGGGTTTGGTAAGTGGCCGCTAGGCCGTGACATTCAGCCGGTGGACCCTCGTGACAACCAACCAGTCGCACTATTCAGACAAAGGCTTCGACCCCAATTGTGTGGGAACTAAATATACATTACAATACATAATTTTTACGAGGTCACATGTTGTTCTACACATTATTATGAGCTGTTACTTTGCGTGTTTCATAACTTCAAGTTCTTTAAAATACTTACCAAAATACACGTCAAAAATTAACACAGCAACCGACTTCAAACTACCGAAATGGGACCAAGTAGTTGTCGGAATGGGACCAAATTGAAATGGGACACTTGGGAAGCAGTAGCTTCCAATTAAAAAAAACAGTCGAATTGAGAATCTCCTCCTTTTTTGGGAATCGGTTGAAATGTAAATATTGTTTTTAAGAACACAATAGTAAGTAATAGTTTCGTTGAAGTCTATAAATAGGTTATCACGTCTACTTATCATCTTGTCTAAAGTGGTATTGCAGATGTACTCGTATCAAACATGAAATCGACAAACTGCACTTGAGAGCTCATAAAACTGCTATTTTGAAAGAAAGTGTAATAAGAAACTATCATTATTTGACGATTGCGTTGTCGTCAGATATGTTTTCAACTATACCCAAATCAGCTCTAATACTGAGCGAGAAAGGCCTGGTTTTATCTAAAAATTAACCGGCATAATAAGACAAACAGCGAGACAAACCCAACTGTACAATAAATACGACGAACCACCAATTAAAAATACGAAAATAGTATGTAGCTAAGCTAAAGAAATATAACGATTCTCTGTTCATTATTTACTTTTCCTTTCTGAACTTTTATACATCTCTTTTCATTGCCAATAGCTAGGCTAGCTAGCGTTGTATTTCACTTCTATCTACTACTTCTATCAAAAGGCACTATGTCTATCAAAAGGCACCTAGGTCTATCAAAATTTCTAAAAAAATTGACAATCTGTGGACAATGATGTGGGTTTTGTGCTTGCCTAGTTTTTTTTTGTTTAATATTGTGATATATATAAAGCATGTAACTGTTTTTTGTCCCAAATAAATAAAAGGCACCTAGGTCTATCAAAAGGCACTGTGTCTATCAAAATATACCTAGGTCTATCAAAAGGCACCTAGGTCTATTAAAAGGTACTGTCAATAAAAACGGCACTTAGGGTTGCCTGTAAGCAATCACTTTTGATGACAATGCCACTATTTGTACATGCTAAATGGATATCAAGTTTCTGATTTTTTTTTATAAATATTATAGCCAATCAAGTACTTACTGCTTGCACGACCTTCAGTATGCCGGGTATGGTTTTGACATAGCTGGAATCGAACCGTATATTCGTTTGTACGGCCGTGCTGGACGTCACTGTCGTCGTGGTCGAGTGCTGGCCGGGGAAGCCCACTTCCGTCATTGTAGATTATCTGGTGACAAATTATTAAATTAATATTGCAGTAAGACAGTTTCCACTATCCCAGGGTCGATAATACAACCTGCTGACTAGGGCCTAACTTCTTCTCCAACAACGGTTCAAACAGCCTTAGGGATAAATTATATTACAACGGACATGGCGCGGGGCGTGCCGTGTACGCGGCTCGTTAAGCAGCCCACACAAGGAACGATCGCCTACAGGCGTTCCGACGTTCAGACGGCTGTTTTTGTTTGATTTTCGACCTTATCGAGTACCTAACTTTCGTAGCCAACTTCAACCTAATCGCCCGATCGGAGACTGCAGGTAGGCTGATCGTTTGTGAGTCCCTTTACATACATTTTGTGACAATTTCACCACTGACACTGAAAAGATAAAATAAAAATTTACTTTATCTTTTTTCTGGCCTAACCTCTGTCAGCTGACAGTCTATACAATTCCGCTCCGCATGCACCCCTCGGTCTAAGCCCGCGGCCGCCCCCACGTCCATTGTAAGTAAGTAAATACTCTATTGTACCTACATTGTACACGATAAACATATAGTGAAAAACTAAAACACATGCTTTTAAATTAAAGTACAATGGGCGGCCTTATCGCTAAGAACCGATCTCTTCCAGGCAACCTTAGGATGGAAAGAGAAATATAAGAAATAATGCGGGTAGTGTACCTACAATATAACGAACTTATTTATATATAAAATGAAGAGAGAAAGAGTGGATAAATATAATAGGTACATACTTATTAGGTATGATAATATACAGATAGTTACAGCTTTAATACATTTTTAAGTAGAGGTAGATATATAGTACTCTTTTATCAAAAGTTTGAACGCTACCAGTGTTTGTGCACGTCTTATATGTAGCGGCAGAGCATTCCAGAGGTGAACCGCTTGGACAGCAAAAGATTTGACTGCTTCGGTGGCGTGGTCGGTAGTGCATCGGCTTTCGACGCCGGAGTCTCGGGTTCGATTCCCGGTCGGGACAAACTTTATGTGATGACATATGCGTTTGTACCGAAGTCTGGATGTTTCCTAGGTATAATATGTATGTATTTACATAAAAAAATGTATATAAGTATTTATATCAGTTTATCTAGTACTCATATCACAAGCTCTGCTTAGTTTGAGACTAGATGGCGTTGTGTGCATTGTCCTAATATATTTATTTATTTATCAACGAAACGTGTGGAGTGCACGGGCATCTCCAGTATTACATTTTCTGATGACCTCAAAGACCTCAGATGCGTGTCAAGAAGAAATTTAAATCGTTTTCTTAAGATATTGGGGAGTAGAAGGATTGAATAGTATGTTGTATAACAGTGAGAGGATATGACTATTCCGGCGAAGACGAATTGGGAGCCACTTGAGTATTTCACGAAATTCTGAAACATGATGAGTATTTGCTTAGGCCAAATTCGAATCATCAAACATTTTGAAGGCGCTCAAGCCGACTCACCGGGCCGGCCGGGCACCCTCTCGCTTCGAGCCATCGTCTCCAATGGAAGCCAGTGAAAGGTGGCCGAAGGAGGCGGCCGGAAGGGAAAGCGAGCATACCCTACTCTTTAATATAATATATCGCTTTTTCAAATTCCGCGGCACATGGCCGCGGCCGCTCCCACGTCTGTTGCCGGGCGTCTCAGGTACACACGCAGAAAGTATTTCCAGTAATATAATAACAATTCATCCCTTAAGTTTTAAATAGATTAAAAATTCAAGTAGAATGAACCTTATTATTATTATCAATCCACTCTGATTAGATTATCGGTTACCACTCTTATCAGGTTGAAATATGTACAGGTACTTAAATAAGTACTCTTTTCGAAGAAATTACCTACATTTAATCCCTTTCTAATGGCATCATGATTATTATAGTACGTACCACACCGCGACCGATGACCAACTTAAGGGGACCCGACGCTCCCTGCAAACTTTAAATGGGCCCTACACGGGGCTACACAGGGCTCCCATATGGGCGGCGAGACTGATTGTCGGCAACGTGTCTATTTTAAACAGACCTTAAGTATCCGTTTCGCATTCATCGTGAGGTCACGCTCGAGAAAATTGATTCCACACAGATATAAATTAAGATATCATTCATAAATATAAATACCAGTAGAAGTCTGGGACTTCTGGATATGGAAATTCTTACTTGCACTTACACTTGCGCAGCGCACACCATGGACTTTCCTTTGAAGCCACTCAATAGGCATTCGCCACGTACCTATTTGAAACAATTTCATTGCTGCTACGCTCGTATTGTCTTTTGATCGTGTAGCGTAATATTATTAGTTAAGTAGAAAATAATTAGGTACCGCTTTTTTGTGCACCGCTATCTCTACAATCCTTCCATTGTCTCACTCGATCAATAAATTATTTCTTTACAGAAAGGTAACAGCGAGCTAATAATCATAAGATTGACAGATAAGAATCACCTTGACCTTTACACAAATGGCAGTTAGTTTAGCTCAAATATACAGGAAGGCTGACCTTTGAAATCTAAGTTCAATCACAGGTTATTTTAGGGGTTACATCACGCTATAATAATCAATAGCACAGCGGTAATAAAAAATATTGCAGAAATTAAAATTGATTATTTTTGAAAGCTGCTACTTCATATTTTTCTACCAAGAAATAAAAGAAAGGCAGTACAGGCTACAGAAGTATTGAAATAGAGAGGATCTACTTGTTTAATAGAACGTTCGAACTAACGAATCTTGGGAATCACTAATCGTTAGAAAATTATTTTACCATTAATTGTCCATTATAAGTGGAAGATATATTAGTCTGGCCATAAATACAGTTACAACTAAAAATAAAAAAAGTTACATTTGCATTTGGAATCTGTAATTTTTAGTATAATTTTTCTGTTTTCTTATTTTGGCGCCAATACAATATGCGGGATAGAATTCGAACCCTAAAGATGCGGGTTGAATTAAACCCCCCATTGAAAGATACGGGATAGGATAGGTGGCCAAAGTCCGCCGGGCGCCGGGCGGCGTCCTGGGGATACCCTTTCGGGGATGTTCCCGGAGCGTCTGGTAATGGTTATTGGCGCGGCAAATTGACAAAATGTAGGGGGTAGGACTGTGGACTATATACAGCTAATCATTAGTATGGCATGGACTGAAGTAACGTATTGTGAATATGACATCCAATAACTTCTCACTATCTAATCAATTTTAACATTGAACATTTGGATGTGTTGTGGATGAATGGATATACAATGTATCATAGATTATTTATGAGTAATGTGCATTATATACATGCATATAACAAAGACTATTTAAAGTAAAATAGAAGGTATAATATTTAAATGGTTACCAGAAATGTATGATCTGTTTTACTTCCAATAAATACGAAATTTCTGCCGGAATGTTCAGCAAAAATTGTGTTTCATGAAGTATTGTAGAAATAAAGCTATTTTACCTTATTTTTTTTTTATATTTGGCTCGCCAAATTGACGCCGCACTCCTGGTGGTAAGTCTTGACGACGTCTAGCGATTATGGGCCACTCTCACAGCACACAATACTATAGAGTGTGGCCCTCAACTTGACGACCTACTGATGTGCCTCTTAAAAGAACCCAGGATTATATGTGGGAGGAAACACGTGCACAGGCAGGGCGTTCCAGGCCACTATCGTTCGGCAGAGAAACGAACGTTTAAAACGTTCGGTTCTCGCGAACATGCTATCCACTGTGTGGAAGTGGATCGGAAGGAAGAGGGTGGGATCAGATTGAACAGCTCTTCAGAACACTCGCCGTGGTAAATACGGTAGAATGCGGGCAAGGAAGCTATTGTTCGGCACTGAGCTAGCGGCTCAAGGCTTCCCGTTACCTCCGGACAATCTATAATACGGATAGCCCGTCGCTGCATAGCGTCGAGAGCGTCCAGCAGATATTTCGCGGAGCCGTCCCAGAGGTGAGAGCAGTATTCGACCTTTTATTTATAAATGAACATGCTGGCGTCTTGGGGTCAACAATCACCCCTGCCTCAACCTTTATCTATACATAGTACCTAAGGTTTATTTCAGTGAACAAAATTGCTTTTTATAGTGGTTTGTAGGGTGCATTTTAATTGTAGCCTAGGTCGACAAAAGAGACAATGGAAAGAAAAGCTCAAACTTACTGTTGGTCCTCCAAGAGAAAGATAGATAATTAAGGACATAATAATATGTCACTGGAGCCAGCCAGAGGCCTTTACCAAAAGGTACACTGAGAATATTTTTACTAGCCTGTCAAGCCCTGCACAGGGTAAAAAGTATGCCTCTATCATATTGAAAAATTAAATATGTATGTCTTTATTGCAATATTAAACTCAGATATTTACATTAGTTATGAGGTGTATTACCTTATATTAAATGCAGTCATAAAATGAGTCATGTTAGCACTAAAACTCATAGCTATAAATAGATATTTACTACCATAATTTAAATGCTTTGTAATTAAGTGTATGACCAGGACAGTGTAGAGGAAAATTGCTAAATTAAATAGTAAATTATGTATTATAATACTTACTCTTTTCTTTTGTAAAGATAATATAAAATTAAGATAATGGTTTATTACAGTCATGAATGAGTCACATGAATGAACATAATGTATCATATCATATATCATATAACATTATAAACATGAAAGTTTGTGAGTATGTATGTATGGATGGATGGATGTTTGTTACTCTTTCACGTAAAAACTACTAAATGGATTTTAATGAAACTTTACAATAATATAGCTTATACATCAGAATAACACAGGCTACAATTTATAAAGATATTGTGTGAATTGTTCAAAATATGACGCGGTGGACGAAGTCGCGGGCGACCACTAGTGTATCATATTATACTTATGTATAGGTATATTACATTAATTAGTAGTTAAGTTTTTTAAATGGTAAGGAGCCTCTCGATATATAACTAGAGCCTAGTCATCTTCATCTGCACATGGTGCACTTGCCGACTGTTGGCTTAAAGTGGGCGTACAAAACGCTCTGTCTACTCCAATTCCCAGACAAAATCAAGTCTTTCTACCTGAAAGACTAGGATTTTGTGTATAATTTTGACCATGTGTATTAAATAGTAGGCGTTAGTCTACAGTATGGTATGTCGTATTATCATTTGCTTGATCTGCTCGCTGATAGGGAGTTCATTTACATATTACACCACTAAAATAATAAAAATACTGGCTGCTAAATGCTCGAAATTTATTTCATACCTTCTGTAGATGAACCGAATAGTTAAACTTAGAGACGGTTGTCGCATGTCACCAGTCACCACTTAAAATAGTGTTGATTGAGCAACACATAGCAGGAATACAAACATGAATATCGAAATCATAATGTCTAGGTTGTGAATTTCACTTACCTTTAGTGATATCACTTGTCACGAAACACGTTCACGAATTACTTGTACTTATGTACACAAGTGTTTCTTAATAGGTAATTTACACATAAAAATAAGTATGTAATTCACGAATTATGTACATACATCGAATCGAAATAAATTAAATCTGGGTTCTCTGACGTACTCCGTCTCTCCATCTGACTTGACTTGACTAGACTGACGAGGGCGAAGGGAGGGGAAATACTGTCAACTGTCAATGTCATGTGAACTTTGGGTCCTATCAATCAACAGACTGCTGCTTGCACTTGCAGCAACTTGCCAATGACCAGTGAGTAAAGCTAATAACGTAAGAGATTTTAACTGTGGGTCGAAATAATATAGATAATAATTCTGGCGCTCCGCAAAAATCGGGTTTCCAGACACTCTCATACCGAACAACGTTTCTTGTCCTGCACCTGGAGCTAGTTAGGAATAACTAGTTCTTCTGTGCGGGACTATCAACTTATCAAGCATTACCCTGATTGACATTGGCGAAATCATCGATAAACATCGGAGCCACGTTTTTAAAGAAAGGAAAAGAAGGACAGATGAGGCTCTGACATACCTATATATATTATATAAATGTGCCTTGTTAGCACCAATAGGTTAACCACAACAAATAAAATTAAACCCAATGATGTATGTATGTATACATAATAATATTATGTAGGTATATAATTGGGTATATTTTATTTAAATTGACGATTGTAGAAACGTCGATATATACCTACCATCGTCAATTTTTTATGTCGACAACCCTAGGAATGTCAGTTTGAACATATGTCGCAAATGTATAGGTACTTCTACCTACCCAGTTTCTTTTTGGGCAAAAAAAATTAGGGATGTGACTTTCATAATAAAAAGCGATTAATAATTAATCAATTGTACTTTTACCACAAACTTTTACCAAAAAAAAAACTATGAATAAATAACGAATGTTTGTTCAAAAAACAATTGATTTCGTTAAATTAAGTGTTTTTTTTCTATTTTATCAATTATGTAATGTAATTCCAAAATAAATGCGAAACATAATTATATTAATCACTTTTATTAATAAAATATATTTCAACACATTAAAGTTTTTACAGAAATTAACAAACTTTAAACAATTCGAATAAAAATTAACTGACTGCCATGGGAATGGTACTATCTGTTGTACCTATCTACGGACTTCTAGTTATAGACTCGCTGGCGCAGTCGGGTAAAAACTAGAAATCTGTAGGCAACGAGTTCAGGAATAAAATTTTAGGTAATCGTTTAGATAATATTAGGCTCCTGGTCTTGGTTAATATGGCGCCAGCTTTTGAGAATAATCTCTTTTCATTAAAAACAATCAATTTTAAATCGATAATTTCCATAATGGATAATTTTTTCACATCCCTAATTTATATATAACTAAAATAAAATAAATCTCACTACGAGTACGTAGGCCCTAGAACATTGAAACTTATTGATTAACAGCAAGCTCATTTTTCGTAAGTAGCTTTATTTTACCGAGTCCTACACCAATTTCTAAAAAAAATCTCAAATCAGTTAGCTAACAGAGTACCTAATCTAGTAAAAATATTCGGAACAAAATTGTAAGGTAGTAAGTATTAATTCGTATAGAGCTGCAAATTGGTGCAGGTCTTAAGTACGCCATCATAAATCAAATAGCAAAAGTTCCCATCGATCCGAATTGTGCTAAAAAGTCATTCAATTTATACTTTCTTTTGTTGGCACTTGGTGGAATCTATGTAGGTACATGATGAAAATAATAATAATTTTTAAATGCTTCTTTAAACTTTCGCGTTTTGTACACATTATAAACTTAAGACTAACGGGTCTTTTACGCGATTATTGAGATATATACATACCTCTTTATTACCCGACGTTTCGGCCCTGTTACAAGAGCCGTGGTCACGGGTGGACTGACGTCGGGTAATAAAGAGGTATGTATATAATTCAATAATCGCGTAAAAGACCCGTTAGTCTTAAGTTTATAATTTTTAAATGGCTTGAAGATATGTAAACAGTGCAGTAAAACACCTCTGATAATGCTGAAAAGCGAAACCTGTCGTTGAAAATAAATCAAATAAAGTGTGGAATAGTGTACAAGTGTGTTTGTTCATCATGTAAAGTTATTTACTTCAACTGGAAAATTTTGGTTGTTGGATTTTTCTCGTAAACAGTGAATACAAAAATGACCTTAAAACTTTTTTCCTAGGAATTACCATTTCTTAGAGATTGCGGTTATTAACGTTCAACAAACTATAGTCTACACACAATGCTGGTCCGATCCTATTAGATCTGGCGTGATATTATATAGCCTGTGTTACTCGCTAAAAATGTAGCTTTATATTACCGAAAGAAATTTTAAAATCAGTGCAATAATTTCTGAGGTGTCACGTTGTCCCGTACAAACTTTGTCCCCCCTTTTTCACCCCCTTAGGAGTAGAATTTTGGAAAACCCATTCTTATCGGATGTATACGCCATACTAGGTATAGTAGGTATGCAATGCATGCTGCTGTTGCAAAAAACTGAGCGAAGTATGTATGAATGTATTTTTTTCGGTGATTATTCCTCGATGGTAGGTCCGATTTTCAATTTTTTGTTCTAAACCACCCTCACGCCACACGTTATCACTGTGGTAAGTTTGAAGGAGATCGGTTCAGGCGTTTAGGAGGAGTATGCGGATAAACGAAATACATGAGTTGCCTAAGATTGAGTAGGTACACTCCTTCCAAGTTTAAGGTTTCTACGATAAAGGTAAAATAAAGCTACTTACGGAAAATGAGTTTGGTGTTAATCAATAATTTTCAATGTTCTAGAGCCTACATACTATGCTCAATGGTTCTAGCAAATTCAAATTAATGCACTTATGCACTTGCCATCAATGATAGCGTCAATGCTTGCCATCGCATATATGTAATTATATAAATGTAAAATTATGACAACTAGTATTAACAGTGGTAGGTACATATGTGATCTGTAACTTTAAAAAAAATATACGTAGTTAAATGACGATACTCATGTCTGTTTCATCAGAGTAAACAAAAACATCCGTACTTACTGGTTAACTACGTAAGTTACGACGATATTTAGACGTAAGATATTTAAAAATATGAGTCATTAATGTTTAGCACGGCTCTGGCTCAATATCGGTTAGTAATATAGTGTCAAGGAGACTTCAGTATATTATGGTTTTGGCTGGTTTTGTTTCCATACTATACGATTTTGTTTTGTGTTCGGGTATCTGATTCTGTGCTGCGTAAACTAATACGACTGCTTCTCTACATAATTTTGTGAGTAAATCTTAGGTTTGCTATTAGTGGTTATATATTATGGTCACTACATTGAACAAAAACAATAGATTTTGTTGGAAACAATAGGTACATAATAGTTCTTTTAGATTAATAATTGAAGTACATACCTAACTTTATATAATACATAGGTACTTTATCCATAGGCGAGTTATTCTTAAGTAATAGTAAGTAAATGTAGTTCAGGTTCCTTTATGTGGGAGCAAGGACAGTATGTATGTGGGGCAGCAACTAGATAATAAAATTAAAACATAAAAAGGGATTATTTGGTATACATAGTTGTATCAGAGTTTCTTGCCCTTCTTCTCAGATGTGTGGTAATGGGCGGCTTTCATTACATTTACCCGGTGTGAAATGCTTTCAATCTCCTTCCAGGTTATCTTTACATTGGGACCGTTCCCGTTCCCGGGTTGAATCAAATATTTTTGTGTTACAGAATGTTTTTCAGAGTTTGGGTGTTTTCTTAATGTATTGAGAATCAGTTGTTCAGCTTGATCATGTTGTGTGAGAATGTCCAAAAATATTTCTTATTATAATAGACATCTAAAGTTTCATAAAGTTGTACGTATATTAGGCTATAGAAGGGTCTGCTTCTAGAAATAGCCTCAAATATAATTGGTATTATTTTTTTTATATGATGATATCAAATACCAAGTTCACTGCAAATAAACTGGACATCAGGCGACTTGTTTCATGCATCAACAACCATAAATTTCATTAGGTTCTCTAGGGTTTATTTATTTCACCGGATAGCTACATAGAATTATATTTAACTTGGCCTTTAATACTGTTCATTCTGCCATTTCTATATCTCATTACCATCTGTAGAAGATTACAGGCTCAATAGTTTCAATTTTTTTCCACTTTAGAACAATTCTTTTCCACTTTTAATGTTCCAATAATGAAATTCATTGTGCCAAGTGAAAATACAAAATCAATACCTAATTAAAGGAGTTGTGCAAGGACCAACATTGAGTCCCTATTATAATTATACTGAAATATGATTTTATTCTTTTGGGTGCTAAGAAGCCCTACTAACATCTCCAAGGCCAAAGTCACCCTCACCTGCACGCGGTGCACCTGCGACACAAACTGAAGAGGCTCTGATAAATATACTCCCTGGAAACGACAATAAGCTCGCCACCTATTACGTGGGGGATAACAATTTGGCGAAATAAGCGCTTCGGGAATAAAGATGTGATTTGTGTCTGGCCGTAAAGTTATTTCCCACCCTCCCCCTTCCGATCCCGAACAACTCGTGTCGGGCAGAGATGTCACTCTCATACCGTGGAAACCGTCTTCGCGAGAACCGAGCGTGTTAAACGTTCGTTTCTTTGCCCACATATAACCCTGAATTCTTTAAGCGAAGCGTGAAGAGGCACATTACTAGGTCGTCAAGTTGAGTGCCACTCTCTATAGTATTCCTGTGTACTATGAGAGTCGCCCACAATCGCCAGACGTCGCTACACCTTACCATCAGGCGGATGACGTCAATTTGTCGTTTCCAGTTCTTCTCGTGTCGCTGGACAACACCTTTTTTGTTATTAAATCGCCTTGGCCCACAACTGCTTGGCGATTTTCCGATTAAAGTCAGTACATAAATGAATCCAGTACATATAGGTTTCGGTAAACACGCCGGCCCGCCTTCCCCGCTCTAGCCCAAAGCACTACTGAAAAATCTTCTTCAGATTTTTATGCATAGAATAAAACGTTTGGCCTTTCCTTGTCCGGAAACAAGAAATTAGGCATAAAGAGCCGATTCCCACAGGGTTTAAACTAAAGTGTGTTATTGGTAGATACCTAATTATGACATTACATCTAACATAGCATGAGTTTAAGAGTGCTTTAGAGCGTGAATAATCGTCACTGAGTCAATCTCAGTGACGATTATTCACGCGCTTAACTAACGAAGGAGTCATTTAGGTAAGTAAACTAGATACCTACTTGATTACTTCTGCAAGGCTAGCACAGCCCGCGTCCATTTCAGCCGCTAACCGATGATGTCGCAGAATATTCCAAAAAATAATGATAATTTGTGTCACAGACCGTCAATTTCTGCAATATCATTGGTTAAATAAGTCGATACTTTAGTCAACACATTCTCATCGGGCTGCTTCATAGAGCTACACGGTCCCCCGGTGGGCTATGGTTAGGAACGTTGAAGAAGCGAAAGAAGTTGTATATCAAGATCTTAGTACGAACGAATATGACTAAATAGCATGTGCTTGTGAAATGGTCATTTTCCTACATAATCTGGTGAATTTTGAATGATTTTCCTCTCAACTCGTAACACGCTAAGTACATCTTTCGCCATTTCTCATAACTCAATGTAATATACAACATTCCAGATAATAATCAGCGATGGAGTATCCAAACCGACCTCCACCGCCACCGCCTCATGAGATGGGCTCTAAGAACACGTTGTTTAATACAGAACTCCGGCTTGATCTCTCATACTTTCGTACACCTTCCGGGATCATTAAGTCTATAGTTATAGTGAGTATAAATTTGTTTTTAAACTATGAAGATACTATTTTGCCAAGTACCTGTTAATACTTACGACTTCATTAGAATTCTTACTCTTTATTATTATTTTCTTAATAAAGTTTTTTTTTTGCAGTATTCTCAAATTCTAACCAAATACGATGTTCTACCTGCAGGTTTTCAGCCTGATCGGTTTGATCTGTATTCAAGGCTCAGTCTTCAGAAGTCACGGTCCAGGAATCTACTTCACGATAGTCACACTCTTTAGTTTCTGGTACTGTAGTGCCCTGCTCTGCATTTATCTGTTCCACGTCGCGGAGAAGTACTATATGGTGAGGTGGTTGCAGCTAGAGATACTATTTTGCATCATCATGATCGTCCTGTACCTGACGGGGTCTACTGTCGTGGTGGCGTTTGGAGCAATGCCGTTTTCAGTGGCTGGGGTGAGTGTTTATTAACATACATACAAATAATCATGTTGGTTTCCCAGAGAGGTTAGAAGAGACATGTTGTTGCGAACATATTGTTGCAAACCAGACACTTATAATATACCAGAGTCTCGTCATTGATCGTTAGATAATACTGCCTACGTAATAACTAATTTTTTTCTTGCTCTGTGCTGTAATTCCTTCAGGGAAAACAAAAGTCAAAACAACAATCGGCTCTCTGGCCCACTGACCCGCTATCTAAATAGGTAGGTGACGTGCCTACCTATTAGGTACGTGATCTAACTATGAAACGCTTAATTAAGTATACTGTTTGCACATAACATTCGTCATGTCTTAGGGATTCGGTTTGATTTTATGAAGGACACTAAAGATAAGAGCACTTGTTGACCGAGCGAGCGAAGCGTCTCGGTTTCAACTCGAGTACTGGCCGATTTGGCGTTGTTTGTCTGTATGTGTGTCAGTTCCGGTCTACAGGCCGCATTTTTCAGCCGATTTTCATGAAATTTGGCACAAGTGTTCTTTGTTGCAAGGCGCAACTTTTGTCGAAGGGATTTTTCGATTGGGGGGAAAATGGCGGGAAAAGTATTTTTCAGCCGATTTTCATGAAATTTGGCACAAGTGTTCTTTGTTGTAAGGCGTAACTTTTGTGGAAGGGATTTTTCGATTGGGGGGAAAATGCGAAAATAACGCGAGGTCTATTGTTCTAGTTAATAAAACATTCATGTTAAATATCCATAGAATAATAAAACAAATACAATAACATGATAATTCTATAAATAGTATTAATTATATACTTGTTAATTACATTCCGTTTTGTAGGTGGAAGTGATTTTGAGAAATAAGAAAAAAAATATTGGCTATATTTCCAGTTCTTCGGGTACCTATGTATGGTGCTCTACGGTTTCGACGCCTACCTCAAGTATAGAGCGTTGAAGGCAGGGGAACTGGCGCAGGGGACCCGGGTGGTCACCAAGCAGCCACACATAGTGACTCCACCGGCCTTGCCGTAGCATCGAATATCTAGTGAATGCTTCAGTAATATTACTAAGTGATACTTAGAAGAAAAAAAGTGTACATTGTGTGTCCCAAGACTTCCAATAAGGTGCTGTTTCTCAAGTTGAATGTGTGAGAACTTTCGTAGCGTTATTCAGGATTGTTTCACTTAAGTGGCGGCGATATTTGTAACATAATATAATAATTTATTTTTGGATAAGTACTTATTCCTCTTTCTATCAATGTACTTAAATGTTTTATAAATATTTATCTTAATGTAAAATTGTTGTTGATTAAGTGATATTAGAGTTCACAAGTTATACCAGTTTGAAGGCATGAGATGGCATACATCCAGAGGTTTGGTCGGGCCAAGTGCTGCAACAGTATGTTATACACAGAATTGTTTATAAATCGTTATGTATGTACGCTTTGACGCCTCAACTACAGAGCCGATGTGAATTGAATTTCGTACAGATATAATCTATTTTGTCCTGGTAATGTGTCCCCCATAGGAATCGGTAACAAGAAAACTATTTGACGCGAGTGCAGCCGCGGGCTTCAGGTAGTTAATAATAAAACCGCCTAGATACACACAGTATTGTACAGTCAGTGGAGATTTTCCTGGTCATCACACTACTGACAAGTAATTTAGCATAAATGAAGAGATTAACTGGAATGTTTGTAAGTTAATAAAAATCGTGGTCTAGTGGTAACCGACAATGTTAACACATTGCAAAGGTTAAGCAACATCTAGTCAGGCCTGTCTTAGAATGGGTGACCGTTTCTTAAGACACTGAGACCTCTCCGTGCCTCGGAGAGCACGTTGTCGCGTCGGTCCCGGTTGTCATACGAACATCTATGGCAGTCGTTAGGTGTAGTTGGAGCCCTAAATCAAAAATCCGACCGGTCTAACTACAGAACTTCGATATCGTCCATTGGTTTGTGAAGGTCAGGTGGCAGTCGCTTCACGGAATATATCGAAGTTCAGCCGAATCGCAGTTAACTGGAAAGCCGACCCCAACTGAGTTGGGAAAAGACTGTGAATGATGATGATAAATAGTAAAAAAAACTGATTTTATAATCAACACTTTGCCATAACCTTTTGAAATGGTATATGAAATGTTATCTGTTTCGTGTGTCCTTGTACCGGCTACATATCTAGCCACTTGTGTTTCAGTCGTAGGTACAGATACATCATCTAAATCTCTTGTGTCAAACTACCGATATGTGATAGCGCAACTCGCTGAAATAAACCTAATTTTGTCATGAAATAACATGGACATTTAATTTTGGTAGAACATTCACAATAACAAGTTACCAGCAACAATCAACCACTCCACCCCTAACACAAAGGCTATCGACATATTCAACCAATAATATTGCAGAAAATATCAATCATGTGACCACATTTTTGAATTCGTCTGCTTTATTATTGGTTGAATAATTGTAGGTCGATTTAATTAAGTCTACACTAGCAAAGCCTGTTGGTAAGCTAAAAGTTCTTGTGTTAGGTGTGTTGTGATTGGGCCTCCCAAGTCCGGTCGGTGCGTAGGATTAAAGGTATCTCTGGACGACATAGATAGCTGGAAAAATGGAAGAGATCTTTACCAAACAGCATAGATTTATGTAAAAGAAATATGTACAACATATATTTGTGATAAACATAGTACCTAAGTAACTTATTTTGTAATCTGAAAATATTAAATGCATTACATATATGTATGTTATTATTATGTACCCATAAACCAGATAGTATTTTTGTAGCATTTAAGTACTTACCTAATTTTTTTTTCAATGGCAAGTATTATTTAACCTTGTACGCATGTGTTTTGCTCATGTATTCTACACCTATTGTAAGCTTAATGCTCACATAAACTTAAATGTTGCTTCAAGACAAAGTCAATGTCAAAGTCAATGCTGAAATATATTGTGTCAAATTTTCTTAAATGTCTATAAAGTTTAGTTTATGTATTTAATGTCTAATAAATAATATAAAGCTAGATAGTCAACGATTTTATCTTTTTAGGTTTAGTAAAATTTTAGTTGTCTATTTGTACTCATAAATGAGACTCAAGCCTAGCTGAGCCTAGCCCAGCCTTGGTGTAATTTAATCCATCGAAAATATGCAACCAATGATAATGCAGAAAATTTAATAATGAATCAATTCGATCACTTGACCGAAATTTCCGGCGCTATCATTGGTTGAATAAGTCGACCGACTTTAGTCCACACTGCCATGCTCTTAGGGCAGGGATTTGTTGCTTAATATTTCCTCTGAGCTACCTCAAAAGTATACAAAATAAAATGAATTCAAATACTTGTGTATCTTGTTTTATTACCATAATTAATTAACAACTTGATTCTTAACAATATGTGTATAACAAATTTTTGTTGCATATTTTAAATAGTGAATTATAAGAAAGAATAGAGTTATAGAAAAGTACAAGTGATTAAAAAGTGTGATACTGTAGAGCACAACCAATATGATAGAATGTTATGAAATATGTACATCACTAAATGTTCCTAGAGACCGCGACGAGCGACCGCGACCATTCGACTACGCGACCATGGTCGCCTGTCGATGTCGTGGCTCGTGGCGCGACCCCTAGCCATTCGACTACGCGACCATGGTCGCCTGTCGATGTCGTGGCTCGTGGCGCGACCCCTAGCCATTCGACTACGCGACCATGGTCGCCTGTCGATGTCGTGGCTCGTGGCGCGACCCCTAACCATTCGACTACGCGACCATGGTCGCCTGTCGATGTCGTGGCTCGTGGCGCGACCCCTAGCCATTCGACTACGCGACCATGGTCGCCTGTCGATGTCGTGGCTCGTGGCGCGACCCCTAGCCATTCGACTACGCGACCATGGTCGCCTGTCGATGTCGTGGCTCGTGGCGCGACCCCTAACCATTCGACTACGCGACCATGGTCGCCTGTCGATGTCGTGGCTCGTGGCGCGACCCCTAGCCATTCGACTACGCGACCATGGTCGCCTGTCGATGTCGTGGCTCGTGGCGCGACCCCTAGCCATTCGACTACGCGACCATGGTCGCCTGTCGATGTCGTGGCTCGTGGCGCGACCCCTAACCATTCGACTACGCGACCATGGTCGCCTGTCGATGTCGTGGCTCGTGGCGCGATCCCTAGCCATTCGACTACGCGACCATGGTCGCCTGTCGATGTCGTGGCTCGTGGCGCGACCCCTAGCCATTCGACTACGCGACCATGGTCGCCTGTCGATGTCGTGGCTCGTGGCGCGACCCCTAGCCATTCGACTACGCGACCATGGTCGCCTGTCGATGTCGTGGCTCGTGGCGCGATCCCTAGCCATTCGACTACGCGACCATGGTCGCCTGTCGATGTCGTGGCTCGTGGCGCGACCCCTAGCCATTCGACTACGCGACCATGGTCGCCTGTCGATGTCGTGGCTCGTGGCGCGACCCCTAACCATTCGACTACGCGACCATGGTCGCCTGTCGATTTCGTGGCTCGTGGCGCGATCCCTAGCCATTCGACTACGCGACCATGGTCGCCTGTCGATGTCGTGGCTCGTGGCGCGACCCCTAGCCATTCGACTACGCGACCATGGTCGCCTGTCGATGTCGTGGCTCGTGGCGCGACCCCTAACCATTCGACTACGCGACCATGGTCGCCTGTCGATGTCGTGGCTCGTGGCGCGATCCCTAGCCATTCGACTACGCGACCATGGTCGCCTGTCGATGTCGTGGCTCGTGGCGCGACCCCTAGCCATTCGACTACGCGACCATGGTCGCCTGTCGATGTCGTGCCTCGTGGCGCGACCCCTAGCCATTCGACTACGCGACCATGGTCGCCTGTCGATGTCGTGGCTCGTGGCGCGACCCCTAACCATTCGACTACGCGACCATGGTCGCCTGTCGATTTCGTGGCTCGTGGCGCGATCCCTAGCCATTCGACTACGCGACCATGGTCGCCTGTCGATGTCGTGGCTCGTGGCGCGACCCCTAGCCATTCGACTACGCGACCATGGTCGCCTGTCGATGTCGTGGCTCGTGGCGCGACCCCTAGCCATTCGACTACGCGACCATGGTCGCCTGTCGATGTCGTGGCTCGTGGCGCGACCCCTAACCATTCGACTACGCGACCATGGTCGCCTGTCGATGTCGTGGCTCGTGGCGCGATCCCTAGCCATTCGACTACGCGACCATGGTCGCCTGTCGATGTCGTGGCTCGTGGCGCGACCCCTAGCCATTCGACTACGCGACCATGGTCGCCTGTCGATGTCGTGGCTCGTGGCGCGACCCCTAACCATTCGACTACGCGACCATGGTCGCCTGTCGATGTCGTGGCTCGTGGCGCGATCCCTAGCCATTCGACTACGCGACCGTGGTCGCCTGTCGATGTCGTGGCTCGTGGCGCGACCCCTAACCATTCGACTACGCGACCATGGTCGCCTATCGATGTCGTGGCTCGTGGCGCGATACCTAGCCATTCGACTACGCGACCATGGTCGCCTGTCGATGTCGTGGCTCGTGGCGCGATCCCTAGCCATTCGACTACGCGACCATGGTCGCCTGTCGATGTCGAGGCTCGTGGCGCGACCCCTAACCATTCGACTACGCGACCATGGTCGCCTATCGATGTCGTGGCTCGTGGCGCGATACCTAGCCATTCGACTACGCGACCATGGTCGCCTGTCGATGTCGTGGCTCGTGGCGCGACCCCTAGCCATTCGACTACGCGACCATGGTCGCCTGTCGATGTCGTGGCTCGTGGCGCGACCCCTAGCCATTCGACTACGCGACCATGGTCGCCTGTCGATGTCGTGGCTCGTGGCGCGACCCCTAACCATTCGACTACGCGACCATGGTCGCCTGTCGATGTCGTGGCTCGTGGCGCGATCCCTAGCCATTCGACTACGCGACCATGGTCGCCTGTCGATGTCGTGGCTCGTGGCGCGACCCCTAGCCATTCGACTACGCGACCATGGTCGCCTGTCGATGTCGTGGCTCGTGGCGCGACCCCTAACCATTCGACTACGCGACCATGGTCGCCTGTCGATGTCGTGGCTCGTGGCGCGATCCCTAGCCATTCGACTACGCGACCATGGTCGCCTGTCGATGTCGTGGCTCGTGGCGCGACCCCTAGCCATTCGACTACGCGACCATGGTCGCCTGTCGATGTCGTGGCTCGTGGCGCGACCCCTAACCATTCGACTACGCGACCATGGTCGCCTGTCGATGTCGTGGCTCGTGGCGCGATCCCTAGCCATTCGACTACGCGACCATGGTCGCCTGTCGATGTCGTGGCTCGTGGCGCGACCCCTAGCCATTCGACTACGCGACCATGGTCGCCTGTCGATGTCGTGGCTCGTGGCGCGACCCCTAGCCATTCGACTACGCGACCATGGTCGCCTGTCGATGTCGTGGCTCGTGGCGCGACCCCTAACCATTCGACTACGCGACCATGGTCGCCTGTCGATGTCGTGGCTCGTGGCGCGATCCCTAGCCATTCGACTACGCGACCATGGTCGCCTGTCGATGTCGTGGCTCGTGGCGCGACCCCTAGCCATTCGACTACGCGACCATGGTCGCCTGTCGATGTCGTGGCTCGTGGCGCGACCCCTAGCCATTCGACTACGCGACCATGGTCGCCTGTCGATGTCGTGGCTCGTGGCGCGACCCCTAACCATTCGACTACGCGACCATGGTCGCCTGTCGATGTCGTGGCTCGTGGCGCGATCCCTAGCCATTCGACTACGCGACCATGGTCGCCTGTCGATGTCGTGGCTCGTGGCGCGACCCCTAGCCATTCGACTACGCGACCATGGTCGCCTGTCGATGTCGTGGCTCGTGGCGCGACCCCTAACCATTCGACTACGCGACCATGGTCGCCTGTCGATGTCGTGGCTCGTGGCGCGATCCCTAGCCATTCGACTACGCGACCGTGGTCGCCTGTCGATGTCGTGGCTCGTGGCGCGACCCCTAACCATTCGACTACGCGACCATGGTCGCCTATCGATGTCGTGGCTCGTGGCGCGATACCTAGCCATTCGACTACGCGACCATGGTCGCCTGTCGATGTCATGGCTCGTGGCGCGATCCCTAGCCATTCGACTACGCGACCATGGTCGCCTGTCGATGTCGAGGCTCGTGGCGCGACCCCTAACCATTCGACTACGCGACCATGGTCGCCTATCGATGTCGTGGCTCGTGGCGCGATACCTAGCCATTCGACTACGCGACCATGGTCGCCTGTCGATGTCGTGGCTCGTGGCGCGACCCCTAGCCATTCGACTACGCGACCATGGTCGCCTGTCGATGTCGTGGCTCGTGGCGCGACCCCTAACCATTCGACTACGCGACCATGGTCGCCTGTCGATGTCGTGGCTCGTGGCGCGACCCCTAGCTTTCCGATGTTAGCGACATCGCCACTTTCCTGCAGTTTTCATGGGCGACGGTTGTGTTCATTTTAGTACGATATGTCAGACAATTTCTTATTATTTATTATTCTTAGTTTTAAGGTATTTATCTATGGGCCGTAGAATAAAATAAAGGTGGGTTTTTATGCACAAATTCTATCAAAATATCATCCTCGTGTGAAGAAAACGCCGTCATTTTCGCATGAGTCGCGTGGCGTTACTGCCTTCGGCGCGACCACTTCTCGGTCGCCACGCTGCTCTCTGGCCACGCCCACCGGTCGCATGAGTTGTTTAGTGCTCCATATAAATTCATACAAAGCAGTGGGTCGCGCGACTCGGTCGCGGTCGCCGGTCGCGGTCGCTCGTCGTGGTCTCTAGGAACCGAATGCTACCTTAACTTTGGTTCATAAATACATACTTCTAAAAATATGACTCATAAAATCCTTAACATACAGACATACAGATAAACGAAAGTAGTAGACATTATAGAGGTACTGTCAATTCAATATTTAGTACACAAATGACTATTTCCGCAGACCTGACCCATACATAAATAATATAATAACTAATCCAATTATTTATTTTAGGTGGGTCGAATTGGTCCAAAGGTTATTTATGAAGCACAATGCCACATGAATATATTTATGCATCAAATCACACCTGCCTGTTTCTGTTGCAGTTATATTTTAGATTATAAATTTCTAAAAAAATTAAAGTGAATTCTACCATACAATATACACTGTTAAAGTACCACCATTTACAAAAAATATTTTGGACTGTTCCAATAACAGAACCATTTGGAAGTATTACTTTGAAAAACAACCAACTTTTTTTTTAAAATCCTAAAATTGATGTAGTCTCTAGACAAATAGATCAATTTGATGAATTCAATAAAAAAAAGTGTTTGTATTTCAAAGTAATACTTTCAGTCGGTTCTGTTATTGAAGTCCAAAATATATTTTTTTGTAAACGGTGGTACTTTCACAGACATACACTTTGTGCATCCAGATATCTTTAAGTATTATTATTAATCTTTAAATTCGCAGTAAGTACATGTAGGCAGTTATATAAGGCACATAGATAGCTTGACGAAACACATTATAATATAAAATATATTCGATGTTACATCGACATTGTTAAAATCTTAACATTTATATTAAATCTTAATCTATAAACACTTATAATAAAGAGAAAATTCTAAATTGGTTTTATAAAAATACTGAGTGAGAAAAGAAGTGATTCAACAAAATGCCGCCAGGTGGCGTTAGGTGTACAAACTTAACATATCCAGAAAAACTTCGTGATATATTATAAACAGCTCCCTGCATCTTCTAAGAAATTCGATTATTTGATATAACAACTATAGTACTCATTTCGATAGTAAGTAGCATGTATTGTAAACTACACATTAAATGACTCAAAAGTTTCGGAGAGGTACATTACTGATGGAGTAATTTGATGGGTTGTAGCAGCATTACCCTTTACCCCGTAATCCATACTAATATTATAAAGAGGAGAGATTTGATGTTGTTTGTTGTTTTTTGAAGCGAATAGGCTAAGGAACTAATGATCGGATTTTGAAACTTCTTTCACTGATATGTAACTACATTATCGCATAGGGTATTTTATCTCGGTACCGGGACCGGGGACGAAAAAACTGTATCACGCGGGCGGAACCGCGGCGATCTTCTAGTCATTAATAAGCTATAACTTTTATAGGTATAAAAATGGGGAATGTCCCCCTTAGCTCTCGAGAACTGCTTATGCTCCAATGTTGGTTGACCCCTCTATGGATACCCCTCGATCTGGAGGCAAGCCAAAAAATCGACAATTTGACCTAGCCCTAAGGAGTCAAAAGTTTTAGGCTAAAACCTATGGCGTGGTGCGGCGCGAAGCACCGCGTAAGACACCGTACTAGTCTTTAAGTCGAGAATATTTTGGCATCTTACTGTCTTATTATTTTAAATATTTGTATCAATAATTCAATACTTTAAATTGGACCAATTATTGGCAATTATACATAATATAGTTAAGTTCATGTTACATATACAAATATATTCTAAGTATTTTATATAGGTTAATAAGTATTAACACTCAATGTAATCATTGTTTTTTTTAAATATCCATTTTCCTCATATATATTGCCACACTCAAATTGGACCAATATTTGTTAAATCTATACAAAATATATGCTATATTTATCAACATCCTGTCTAATTCCAGCACGGGATAATTGAATCAATAACATAATTATTATTCTCTAATTCAGTTAACCAAGTTGGAACCATAAATCTGATACATAGATTAATTTTGTACAAAAGGTCACAATGTATATAGAGCACAAGTCTGCATACATAACACCTTTCTCTATACAAAAAAACTAATGATGCAACTTCTTACATTTATTTGATGGGTTTTACTTACAACTAATTTCTGGCATGTCTAGTTCACATATTGTACTACTGTGCAGGCAGTCCTTTCCTCCATCCTTTATATTTCAGATAGCCATCTAATCCATATGCTATCATCGCACAAATCCCGAAGAACTGAAATAAGTTTAAGAGGAATTTAATTTTAAATATAAGCATTCAGTAAAATTCTATTCAAAGTCAAACTTGCATCCTAGTTGGTGCATCTGCTGATCTAAAACAAGTTCAAATGCCTATTGCTACCCTAAGAGTACATGTAGACTCAAGTTTCTTTACACTAATATTACAAAAAAAAGATTTCATTGTTTGTATTAAATAGGCATATAATTTCAAAATCAGTTCCTTAGTTACGGAAACTAAGGAACCGATTTTGAAAAATCTTACAAGCTACATAATAATAATCCTACTATAGTTACTTTTTATCTCTGTGATGTGTTCTCATGGGAATTGTGAACAAGATAAATATATCACACGAACCTAGAGAATATACAAGGGACACTCACCATTACAGCATATCCCACACTCTCACCAATGGTCGAAGCAAATATAGAACAGCCCAAATAAGTCAAAAAGATAATAGCACAGTAGAAGAATTCATACTTATGCCATGGCCACTTGTGGAACTTCTCAACAAAGTGGAATGTGTATGAGGCTAGTAGAAACAATGTCACTATGATGGCAAACCAGTATACTATGTTATAGAATGTGGCTGAGACAAACGACCACGATACCTTTATGCAGATAAAACCAATTATATTGCATGTCTGGAAAAAAAAGTTTTTAATCAATTGAATCCCTAATAGTTACAGATTTGACGCTACATAATCGTGACGTCATTGTTGAGTTTTTCATTGAAATTTCTATGAGGAGTATCGTTTTGACATTTAATAAAAAGGTTATTTGATTTGACAGTCACGTACCCCATCATAAAATACAATAAAAATATGTCATTGGCAAGACTCGAATGTACTCCGAGCTTGTGCTATAAGTACTAGAAAAATATTTCATCTGTAAGTAGGTACTTACTATTTGGACCAACTGCAGTATACCAGGCACAGTGAGAACATATTCTCTGTCAAATTTTACAATCTTCGCTGGCCTCTCAGCTTGTGTTTGACCTTCAATATTGTGCATTGTGTACTATCTAAAAATATACAGATTATTATTTTCGTGTGACTTGATTCTACTTCCTATAAGGGAACATACTAACTAATATGTTCATTATATTATTCTATGCAAATTAACACAAATCCCACTGATAGATATGTATAGGCCTGATGTTTCAAACCAGGTTACACCGGCCCTTGGCACAGGCTACTAATTCCAGTAGAATAATATAATTCAAATGTATGAAAAGTAATAGTTTAAAAGTTAACCAATATGCATTTTACTGTTAATTCATGTTTATTTACAGCTGCCACACCCAAGTACTACTAACCAGTAAGTATATTACTTTACTATATGGTTACTAATATTAGTATAAAGTATGACCGGTTCTGATAAATGAGTTTAGCTATTAAACTTACGTTTGTGAGAAAAACATTAAATAATATATTTACCGACCGTGCAAACAAGCCTGAATAAATGATTAATTTAATGACGTTACAAAAAGTTTAAGACAACACTTGGTTCCATTACAAGAAATAAAGACAGATATATTTTAGAATATTTCGTACCTCAGAAACAGACTTGATTTGATATTATTCACAAATTTAAAAGAGAGATAAACTTTAGAAATGCTTCTATATGTACTAGCCTAGCCAATTAGAAATTGAATTTATATTTTATATAAATAAATAATTCAAGATTTTGACATCGATTGCCTTGACATTGACAACAGAATTCAGAGTTCAGACTTTTTTTTAAGAATTGTTAGCATGGCTTTAGAGACTTTTGTTCCAAAATCTAGACTTGATATATTAACAGTCTAAAACGTTTAAAACGTTTGAAACGAGATAAGAGATTTTGTGAAAGTGATTCTTCTTCTTCTTCTTTCTTTAAAAACGTGGCTCCATCGATGTTCATCGATGATTTCGCCAATGTCAAGGTAATGCTTGATTAGTTGATAGTACCGCACAGAAGAACTAGTTATTCCTAACTAGCTCTAGGTGCAGGACAAGAAACGTTGTTCGGTATGAGAGTGTCTGGAAACCCGATTTTTGCGGAGCGCCAGAAATAACCTAAAAAGCCACCTGTCACGCGCTCAGCAAAAATCGAACCCTGTGAAAGTGATTGATACATTCGCAAATTGCGAATGAATTTTAAAGCTATGCCAGACATTCTTAAAAAAAATGTCAGTGTCAGAAACTGTCAGTGTCAAGGACAATCACTACTGTCACCTCACTCAATGTCAATTTAATGACGATTCGGAAATTTGGGATGGAAGGAAGTGAAGGATTGGAAATTGGAAACGAAAAGGTTACGAACAATAATATTTCATCAGAGTTTACGACGTCGAACACGACTGAAATTAAAGTATTCGCGTTTGCGATTTTCAGATGCGAATTATAGTGTTTGTGTTCCTGAAACTCAATCAATTGGTACATTCATTTAATTGGGATAAGGTTAAAATCACTATAATAACCTATCTCTTGTGAGTTAATTAATCAAAGTACTTTATCAAAGATTTCTAGTCACCGGTGTAGTGTAACATATTTCTTTAACGTAGTACAGTGATTTATAATCTTTATGTGTGATGGGAGATAGTGACTGGAGACCGTTCATTTACGGCGGCCTAGCGTCGATAGTCGCTGAATTCGGTAAGAGCTAAATCCTGATAAAATTTGCGTAACCTCAAATATTATGTATTATATCATTCATTTATCTCACATGCATTACATTATATTTACACTATTGTAAAGAATTTATCACATTCATATACCCAGTACAAAATATTATTAGTTAACTTATTATCTTAGTCTTATTATCGTTCGGGGTGTCGCAAAGAGAAGATATATAAATGAAGTCAAAATTTAATACAAAAGTCCCGGATTGCTTAAAAAGTGTATATTTGGTTTTTTTTTTTAATTTTTTTTTTTTTTTAAGATTTAAAACTTATTTAGTCTAATATGAACGATTAATAGATGGGTCGACGGAGCCCCATTTATTTCTGGGTGGTTCAAAAAAAAAAAAAAAACCTAACCTCTAACCCTAAACACTCCGCATCGCTCCCGCCTTAGCCTTCTAGACCTAACCTAACCGAGTCGGGGTACTCTGGAGTCGGGGTGTTAACCATAATGATTTTCCAAGGTCATCCTCAACGACCCCCGCACCTCCCCCAATAGGTCGACAAAAATCACATACACACATCAAAATTTCACACACATTAATAATGAAGGTATTTGTTAGTATAAACACACAAATCTCAGGAGCTACCGATTCCAATTGAAGTTTTTTTTAATGTTAGATCAGGCATTTTTTGAAGTATAGCTCCATGCTATATTATAACAACAATACCGACTTCAAATGAGTTTAACCTATTCCTTAAACAATGTACAGAAATGGTTTTTAATCTCATCAGTATATGTTTTGGGAAGTGGCAATCCCTGTTCACAAAAAGTAACACCTGTGCTTTATATGGTCTCCACACATAGACCTACACAAATATTGTAGCACCACCAGCAAACTGAGGTCTGTTTTCTTTGGCAGGTACATTCCCAATAGACACTACAAAAACCCGTCTTCAGATTCAGGGCCAGAAAATTGACTCTCGCCATGTCGAGTTGCGGTATACTGGTATGGTTGACTGCTTCGTCAAGACTTCACAGCAAGAGGGCATCAAAGCACTTTACTGCGGGTAAGTTCAGTTCAACCTCCAATTCCCATGGGAACACATTACCATGATAAAAAGTATCCTATGTTACTTAAAAATAATGTAGTTGACATTTCATTAAAAAAACTTAATTGATTAAGTAGGTTAGCTATTAAATTCAGACAAACAATTAAATCTTTCATATTTATAATATTATAGTTATCATCCTCCGAGCTTTTTCCCAACCTAGTTGGGGTTGACTTTCCAGTCTAATTGTGATGCGGCTGACCTCCATCTGACCTGCAGATCAGATGGCAGTCGCCAGACCGGTCTAACTACAGGACTTTGATATTGTCCATACAATATCAAAGCTCTGTAGTTAGACTGGTCGGATTATGTTTTAGGGCTCCAAATACCTGTAATGACTGCCATAGGTGTTCGTATGACAACCGGGACTGACGACTTAACATGCTCACCGAAACACGGATAAACATATATATTTCTAAATATATCTATAGTAGTATACGAGGATGGATTGAAAAGTAGTCGGCCTAACACTGATCCATTTAGTTCTAAAAATCAAATCTACCTGCATTATTTAGTTCAGTTCAGACTTGTTAATTGTGTGAAGTTTGAAACGTGTGCGATTATTAGTTTTAATTTTATAAATTTATTAACATGGCAATCTGACATAATTTCCGCAAATGGAGCAAATCGAGCAGCGTGCCGTCATTAAGTACCTCCATAAGAAGGGGCTGTCATCAAAAGTCAGTACATTAGGGGATTGCGCTCTTTCATATTCATCCGTCAAAAAATGGATAGCAGAATTCAAGGGTGGTAGAGAGAGTGTGAAAGACGAACCCCGCTCTGGAAGGCCTTCGACGTCCACTACTGACGAAAATGTAAAAAAAATACTCGACTTAATTATGGGAGACCGCAGATTGAAAATTAGAGAGATAGCCGAGATTATAGGCATCTCTTATGAACGTACTCAAAACATAATAGTCAACGTGTTGGGTTTCCACAAGGTGTCTGCGAGGTGGGTTCCGCGACTGCTTTCAGTTGAGCAAAAAAGGATGCGATTGACTATTGCACGCGACTGTTTGGAGTTATTTGAAGCTGATGAATGTGATTTTTTGAATCGTTTTTTTACTATGGACGAAACATGGGTTCATTACTGTACACCGGAAATCAAACAACAATCAAAACAGTGGAAAAGACCTGGTTCACCACCCCCCAAAAAGGCTAATTCGATTTTGTCGGCAAGTAAGGTGATGGCTTCAGTATTCTGGGACTCGAAAGGTGTGATTATGGTTGATTATCTTGAAAGGGGTCAGACTATAAACTCTGATTATTACTGCACCTTACTACGTCGTTTACGAGAGGAAATAAAAGAAAAACGTCCAGGAATGATCAGAAAAAAAGTCCTGTTTCATCAATATAATGCTCGTGTTCACACGTCTGTCCAACCAATCAATGGCAGAAATTCACAACTGTGGCTTTGAACTGTTACCGCATCCACCTTATTCACCTGATCTGGTACCGTCAGACTTTTTTCTGTTCCCTAACCTAAAAAAGCACTTGGGAGGTCAAAGCAGCAGTGGACGCATATTTTGACTCTAAGGAAGAATCTTTTTTATTTTCAACGGGCTTAATGCTTGGAAGGGAAGATGGCAAAAGTGCATTGAACTTGATAGTGATTACGTTGAAAAATAAAAATATATTTCATTTATTATGTATTTATTTTCTTGGTTAGGCCGATTACTTATCAATCCACCCTCGTAGATATAGATTCTATATCTATATTACTATTATAAAGAGGAAAGATTTGTTTTGAACCGGGAACGAGTAAACTAAATCACGCGGGCGGAGCTGCGGCGATCAGCAAGTACTAAATAAATATACATAGAAAACACACAAACTCCGAAACGAACATTTGTGGATCACAGATATTTGATTCGACCCGGGAATCGAACTGGAGACTCCGGAGTCGAAAGCCGATGCACTACTGACCACGCCACCGAAGCAGTTTATAATATTTTGGTATAGATAGAATAGGCAATACAAAAGTGTAAGAAGTGATATGTCACTATTTAGGAGATTACTCTTATAGGCATTTGATTTGCGAACTCTTGTGTTTGTTTCTCTGAAACATCTAATGACAGTAGACCTAATGCACTAAGGTCCCAAGTCATCCTCAACTACTCATGGTGGAACTGCTGATGGACTGACGAGGCCCTGGCAAATGTACCTAAAGCGCCCAGAATTGGCAATAAGCACGCCGTCAATTACATAGGTAGAGGATAAAAACCTGATTTTATGTACACCAAACGCTCACTTATTTGAATGTGTGCCCTGGTCCATTGCTGGGCATTCCGTGTACTCCCTCGGAAAGATAAACCGGGGGCATCTATGAACCAAACCCTCGCTTATTGGCATTTCTGGCTTACTTAGATCAAAAATACCTAGATTACCGATCAGTGCTTTGCATTTCTTTCTCTTGCATTTCTGGCTTACTTAAATTCAAATCAAAATCCATGAACGCTATTTATACTAGTAAACACAATCAAACCATTATCTAATACCTTATCTAAAACCACACATTTTGATCACATTGAATGACATTTTCCTAAACATATTTTTCTAGACAGTTGTCAATTTATGAGAACCCACCTAAAAGGTTTTAGTACCTTACACTTATCACAAGTACCACACAGCTTCATATCCTGACTCCTCAATAACGATCACTATGTCGTCAACAAAGATCGCAGGGAATATCGCATAGTTACAGATCTTATAAAGTAATCTACGACCCATAGATATATATATATATATACTTAAACCTAAAATACTTCTTACATTCTTAATATAAATGGTAAAATAACTACATCAGACTTCGAGGTCGCTAACGAATTTGAAAATTTTTTCTCCCGAATTCCTGTAGATTTGACAAAAACCCTAGGCTCTTCAACCCCCATTGCAGAATCTTTGTTAAAAGCAAACGTTCCTTGTTGTAACGTTATATTTAAATTCAGTAAAGTTAACATAAACACTATCTTAAAAACTTTTAAATCTTTAAATATCAAGAAAACAGCTGACCTCTGGGGCATCTCTGTGTATTTAGTAAATTCTTTTATTGAAATGGTTGCTCCTGAACTAGTAATAATATTTAATAATTGTGTTGATAGTGGTGTGTTCCCTGATTTAATGAAATCTAGTAAATTAATTCCCCTGTTTAAATCGGGTAGTACTTCAGATCCGTCCAATTTCCGTCCCATTTCTGTACTACCTACATTTAGTAAAATTTTTGAAAAAATTATGCTTAATCAAATGCAAAATCACTTTAACGTTAATAAACTATTACATACAAAACAATTCGGTTTCACTCGTGGTCGGTCCACCACTGATGCCGGTATTAAATTATTAGAGTGTATATACAGGGCCTGGGATGAGTCATATGATGCTTATGGTGTATTCTGTGACTTATCTAAGGCCTTCGATTGCGTTCAGCACCAGACTTTAATTAAGAAACTTGATCATTACGGAATCCGGGGGACGGCCTTGAATTTCGTCAATTCTTACTTAAGTGATAGGGTCCAGAAAGTAGTGATCAATGGTAAACAGTCACCTGGTTCTCCTGTAGCAATGGGGGTACCGCAGGGTTCAATTTTGGGACCTTTTCTTTTTCTAGTATATATTAATGATCTCCCTCACCTCATAAGAGACGACCACGAGGTAGTTTTGTTTGCTGATGACACTTCTTTAATATTTAAAGTTAAACGTGGACAGCGCGAACTTGACGATGTAAACATTGCCCTCTCTAGGATAGTCCACTGGTTTTGTGCTAATAATTTATTATTAAATGAAAATAAAACTAAATGTGTAAGATTCACCTTACCTAATGTAAGACTTGTTAAAACCAGTGTTAAGGTTAGGGATGATATAATAGAATTGGTCGATGACACTGTCTTTCTGGGCATAACGTTAGACTCCAAATTGCAATGGGGGCCTCATATCGGGAAAATTTCGGCCAGGCTTAGTTCAGCAGCCTATGCTGTCAAAAAGATCCGACAACTTACAGACATTAAAACGGCGCGTCTTGTCTACTTCAGCTACTTCCACAGTATCATGACATATGGCATACTACTGTGGGGTAACGCTGCCGATATTGAATGCATCTTTGTGTTGCAGAAGAGGGCTATCCGGACTATCTATCGAATGGGGTCTCGGGAGTCATTAAGAGATAAGTTTAAGCATATTAACATCCTTACAGTGTATTCACAGTATATTTATGAAATTTTATTGTATACCCACAAGAACAAAAGTAAATTTGTGAAAAATAGTGATAATCATAATCTAAACTTAAGAAATAAGGATAAACTGGCTGTTCCTAAATTTAGGCTTCATAAAGTGAGTAATTCTTTTGCGGGGAACTTTATTCGAATGTACAATACATTGCCAACCGAAATAGCAAATTTATCTGTCAATAAATTTAAAAAACTAATAAAAAGTAAATTGTGCCATAAAGCTTATTATAGTATTAATGATTTCTTAGATGACAAGGCGGCCTGGTTGTAACAACGTAACGAATTGCTCCTTTCTAAATAACTCTGTATTAGATTTAAGATGAAATATTTTGAAAAAAGCCGAGCTGAGTTTCTTGAGGGCTCTTCTCAGTCTCGTTGCATTTTGGAACCCTCGGTAGAGTCACACCAACTTCTGACGAATCTAAATAATTTTCTGAAAATTTCAAAGATAATAAACGTTATTTTATTTTATTTTTATTTTATACTTTATAAAGTTAATACTATCAGGCGTTACTTTTCGGAAGTCCATAGTTAAATAAAATAAATCTAACTACTTTGCAATATTCCGCCACATGCAAATTACCCAACTCTCGTATTTATTCATGCACAAGTCCGCCCTCCAAACCCACTTAGGCCGAAAGAATAGAGAAATAATTTTGAAAATAGAATAAATATGAGAGTTGTGTTATCGTGCAAAAAATAATAAAAAACTTCGACACGTGTTTGGCCCCAAACAGGGGCATCATCAGGAGATGTCGATGGCTCGGCGCACGGCGACCGAATACTTTATACATAAAACTTAAATCTATGTCGCCACGTTCCTTTGTGCCTTTTGATCGGCGTTGTCTCGCTGCCTGCCGGACACGCCGGAACACCACACCCTTCCGCCAGAAGTCTGCTTTGGTGATGGTCTCACGATCACACACGCGCCACGGACGACTTGAAGTTCACGTCGTGACATGCATACGCAAATTTACAGAATGATACAATAATTACGGTGTGTAATCGTTATTGACCTTTGTCTCTGCATGTGTAACTACGTAAGATGCCTTTATCTACTACAGTATTACAAGTGTATGTTATGTATGATGTATGTTATATGTTACTCGCGTACGAGAGCTGAGTGTCTTTCCGTCAACAATATTGTGAGATTTCACAGCAATTAGCTTAAACACTGGGAATCTTTTGGGAACATTAAAAATAGACTAGTAATTTATCGTGATTCCCATATACATAATAATCTCTTTATTTAAAAAAAAAATATAACATCTTTACTAGGACGAATATCCAAAGCGGCACTGTCAGCATCTTACCAAATTTGGCTAGGTAGACAGGGGAACACGTCGCATGGTGAAGGTGAGGAGCGCTGACTAGTCGCAAGATGGCCACCGTACACCTACAACTGAGTCGCAAGTCTCAGTCGCCTGCAATGTGTTCCCCACCTCCACTTTATCACACTGGAATGCACGGTGAATGCATGGAGTGCTTAGTATTAGATCTCTCTTCTCACACCCTTTTCGATACCTCGATGTTTGTAGCTAGACAAACGTGTCAAAAGACCGTTAACCTATACTACATCGATTACGAAGTTTATGAGCCTACAATAAATACTCGTAACAGTCTCCAGGATATAGAAAATTATAAATACGAGTCATTGTTACTGTGGATACTTTACTCGTGAAGCTCTCCAAATGAATGATGATGTAGTATAGTCAGAACTGAAGTTTAATCCTATTGGTGAACGCAGACTATTAACCTATGAATTCTGTCCTATTTGTGTAGGTTTGTGATTTTTTTTCCCATTGAAATAATAGTCTAGGTACTTCTTACGTTATAGTACATAATTATTACTAATCAATCTAATCATACTGCAATAAAATTGGTAGTCTTAGCGGTTTCAAGTTGAGTTATTATGACGAAGTACGAACTACGAAGGCATGCGCAGTTACAATAGTTAGGTACCTATTTAGTGTATGTCCTACCTACCTACATAATATATTAATTTGTGTGAATGATCAAAACAAGATAACATCTTGCTTTGTTCATAATACCACAACATTTACTTTGATAATATCGATTGCTTTTCGCCCATATACGAATTAGATGTACTTACGATGGTTATCTAAGTTCTAAGTAAAAACAAAAATATTTTTCTTTCACACAAAGTATCATGTGCCAAACGAGGACGGCTTCTCTCATATAACATAGTACTAAACCTCTTCAAATAGGTACCTTATATAAAAAGTGGTGGCAGTATTCAGCGAATGCCTGAAGTCCAGTACTAAGGTAGTACTGGACTTCAGGCATTCGCTGCCATGCGAATGTTATTTCGTGCTGGGGCTGTGTCTCCATCTATTTAATAGTTTAGTAGAGTTTGTTCTGCGCGAATGTGGTCTACCACTAGGGTGCAAATACCCACACAGAAGGGACAAAAGAGATTTGCAAGTCACGTGCCATTATCAAACAGGAAATCTGCCCGAGATAAAGTTAAACGAGCTCCCTTCCACCTAAGCTAAAAGGGCTTGTGTTCGGAGTGGGTTCGAGTAGTAACACCAATGTGAGTGTGACAGACCTGTGTGAAGGTTAGTCGGGCGTGGAAATTACAGATTTGTATTGTTAGTTGGCGCAGGGAGAAATAACAAAACAAGCATTTTGTGATGAACCCAAGTCATCCTCATCCGATAGACATACATAGACCCTCAGATAGACAAGGTATTGCAAGAATAAAGTGCCCGGTAACCGTATAGATAGGCTCGCCCACTGTAGGTACTTAGGTACGTGATACCTACAGTGACTAGCGACTGGCTCAATGAATGGCTCTGTCTATCCCTTCAGAAATATTGACGTGAAATTGCGCTGTGTTGCCAACTTCATAGGTTTCTCGATTAGTGTTAAGAACTAAGTCACGTGATCACACCATAAATAAGCCATACCATAACCAAAATAAAGAAACTACCTATTAGGCACTTTCGAGTTTCCATAAACAGGTTATATTTGCCAGGAATATTCCAGTACAACAAAAAGCAAATAAGGTTATTAAACAGTAATAGGTTTAGTATCTCTGTGTCAGGTGGTAAGTGTTTACGACCACACTGGTATAGATAACATAAGGTGTTTAACACGTGTGTTTAACATTTGCGTTCAATGTTAATTATTGATTAGGTATCGAAGTCAACTAATGGAAATTCCATTGTAGTCGTAAGAAACTCTTTGTCATAAAAAGCGATTTAAAAACGGGTCCTGTTTTTGATTCGTAGTCGTTTAAATTATGTGCTATCTGCAAATCTTTACATTTAATCATGCTTATAAGTCCAACGGGGTAGGCAGACGTTACTCACCAGCGTTGGTACACATCCCCGAAAAGTGGGACACAATTTTGATATAAAAATCGTTACGTCTCGCCGAAATCGGGACGTGTGGCAACCAGTGGCAACGCTGTTACACAATCTGAATCTGTCTTTATGAGAATCTGTCCTTTTGCGAATAAAGGATACATTTTACTGGTCTCACGTAATAAGTAGCTTTGTGGCAAGCCTATTAATTGCCGTTAGGTACTAAAATATGCTCTCTAAAAATAGGAAATCAAATCGACACTATACTAACGACGTTTACTTGCGGTATCGTTTAATTGTTGATGCGTTCCTTTAAAGATATTATCTTCTATTTGTTGTATTCCTTTAATACGGCATTCCACAAATAACAATAGGAGGAAAAGTTCAATGCGTGCTATCTTTGTTGTTGATACATTTGTTTTCATGTTATTTTCTGTAAGAATTTCATCAGTATTGTTAACTATTGTTTGCCATAGTTCGTACACTCTTGTTTATATTTACATTTATCTAGATTGAATTATATTTCCATTCAGTTTGACACGATATCTATGTAGCGTATTCAAAACGTAACCATCCACCATAGGTACATGCTGCCGCTAACTCCACCAGTTATTGTATCACTGTCTAATCGTAATCCGACCTTGGAGTAGTTCGCGATTTACTCTACATAATTATACTCGTATATATACAACGTCATGAGCTCTTGTAAAAAAAAAAACAAGTTGACTTGTCTAGGGTTTTTAAATTATATCATGATAGCACGCGAATTTGGCGATGTCACCTCGTGACATGGGCTCGTTTTGATGAGGGTAATAAGTCCTGTTTAAGAAGTTCCTTTTTAGGGTTCAAAGGATAAAACGGGAACCCTATTACTGAGACTTCGCTGTCCGTCTGTCTTGGGCTCTATCTCATGAACCGTGATAGTTGGACAAGTTAAAATTTGCACAGATTATGTACTTCTGTTGCCTCTATAACAACAAATACTAAAAAAAACCAGAACATAATAAATATTTAAAGGGAACCCTTCGATCAAAAATACCTAGATTACCGATCAGTGCTTTAAAAACGGCACCACTTCACCTCGGTCATTGCACACCTGCGCGCTTCAACCACGCGCCGTACTAAGTTCCTATTCCGCTTGCTGACTCGAGGGATGCGACAACGGCGCTGTACATTGATGTTTTGGTATTAATTACTACGAATTATTTCTATGTCAACCATCAATGTACAATCTTGTTTATTTTATACTATCATCATTCACCGAGCCTTTTCCCAACTTAGTTGGGGTCAGCTTTTCAGTCTAACTGCGATTCGGCTGAACATCGATATTTTCCGTGAAGCGACTGCCATCTGACCTCCAGAACCCATGGGCGACATCGAAGTTCTGCAGTTAGACCAGTCGGATTTTTGATTTAGGGCTCCAACTACCCCTAACTACTGCCATAGATGTTTGTATGACAACCGGGACCGACGGCTTAACGTGCTCTCCGAGGTACGGAGAGGTCTCAGTGTCTTAAGAAATGGTCACCCATCGTAAGACCGGCCTGAGTCGATGTTGCTTAACCTTTGCAATGTGTTAACATTGTCGGTTACCACTAGACCACTAGTGTTTATTTTACACTATGATGTTACTATATACCTATATGTATAGTATTCGAGTGCCAAGATTCCGCGTTGTACTCGTATTTAATTTTAATTGTATTGTATCCAATATCTATAGTATTTTTGATCTAAGAGGGCTCCCATACAAGAAGTTTTTTTTTGCCGTTTTGGTACAGAACTCTTTGTGCACGAGTCCGACTCGCATTTGGTCAGTTTTAACATTTATTATTTTATCGATGAATGGTGCCTAGTGCCTATACATATTTAAGACGTTTGATGGTCCCACGTAATAGAACGCGGGCATAGCGGACAGGCGGGCATAGAAGGCGGGCTGTTTCCAGACACTTTGGCTATGTCAGAGCCTTGTTTGGGTATAATTGTCACAGCCTAGTCGGTCTGTCAGCAGGTGCACTGCCTCCCAGTAAGGATGACTTGGACCACGAACTTTAGTATAAGAGATCGAACAATATCACAAGTCGAATGATGACTAATTGGTAAACTATGTAATTCATTCACTAGCCAAATATGTTAATTTACTCAAACACGTGATATCTTTAGTCTCGCGATATATTATTCATAATCACAAGCGTATCGCAAATACTACGCATTTTGTGATGCGATAATGGTAACTATGGTAGACGACGACGCAAATAGCTCTAATAACAGCTGTGACTTAGCGTGACAGCTGCTGGCTTTGTTCTGCCAAAACCCAGTAGCTAACAGATTTACTGTGATAGTGTATAGGAGAAGGAAGAATGTTATATTTTGGGCAGTGTTCATGGATGTGAACACAGCGCTTGCGATACTGCCGGAATATCGGACGTTCCGTCACGTTCCCGTTGGAACAAAATACTGTTTTGTTTTACAACTAGCGAACGCCGGGGCTTCATACGCTTGACAAATTTTATACACAAAAACCTTCCTCGAGAACCACTATATTCATTGGTGAAAACCGCATAAAAATCCGTTGCGTAGTTTTAAAGATCTACGCATACATACAGAACAGGCAGCTTTGTTTTATAATATGCGATAGTGATGTATTTTCAAAAATCATTCAAATTAGTTTTTAAGTCTATTTGAGATACCATATTGAAACTTCCTTATAAATATAAAGAACTTACCTACATAATATTGTCAAGATTTGCCGAGTTTCTGTGGTACCGGTTGGCCTTGTGATTATAATTCTTAGTATGAAGGCTTAGTAAATCAATATAAACGTGTTAGACTAAAATATATATTTAATAGGATTTATTAATTGTATTTGTTTAATTGGTAGGTTTTTTTAAAATTATTATTGTACTGTGTCGTAATCTTTCCATTTTACCAGCTCGCTGGATTAATCTACTCATTATGCTATCAGTCACACAAATACAATCACATCTTTTTGAAGAGGTATACCGCGACGTTTGCGTAGTTTTCGTTACTAATTGGAAAGTTAAGATGCTGATATTTAAAAAAATCAACGAGTTGAAACATTTAGGTCAATCGATGCCAATTAATTTATTCCAACTATTTATCTACTTAAAGATTGGGGAGCTCTCCAAAATGTTACATATTGTATAGATTTACCGTTACTTATTTGGTGAGATACTGGACACGACTCGGTAGTGTTATGTTAGTCGGTTCCTACAGCAAATTCAATTCAAGTCGGTTACAGGCGAACAAAATGGTATTTTATATTGAGCAAAACCTCAGTAGTGAAGCGAGATGCACCTTTGAGAGTTACCTGGCTACGAAAATTGAAAATAGTAGAAGAGACTCCAAAAAATCTATCAGAAATGTAAATCTCAATTGTCAGTTGTTCCGCAGCATCTGGCCGGCAGTCCTCCGCCAGGCTACATATGGCACCATCAAATTTGGCACGTATTACACGATGAAGAAGTGGATAGCTCAGCACAGGGCCGACGGAGGCACCATAGAGCACCTGCCCACGAATACGTTCTGCGCGGCATTCGCCGGGGGCCTGTCGAGTGCCATCGCCAACCCTACCGATGTACTAAAAGTTCGGATGCAGGTGAGTTTATGTCTGTCAGTTCCTGTATCCATTCCCGGGATTAAAAAAATCTTATAATATGCTAATAAGATGCACATTGTACATTTTTACATAAATAGTATTGAATAGAGGTATGAGTAGAGTTAAGAGTTGATGGTCCAGCGTGTGGTCAGACGGGGTCGGAGAAGCGAGGGCTGGTGCGTTGCGTGGTGAGCATCTACCGGCTGGAGGGGCCGGGCGGGCTGTGGCGCGGCGTGGGGCCCACATCGCAACGCGCCGCCGTCATCGCCGCCGTGGAGCTGCCCGTGTACGACGCGTGCAAGCGGCGCCTGCAGCCCGCGCTGGGCGACCAGCCGCTCAACCACCTCGCCTCTAGCCTGCTGGCCAGTCTGGGCAGCGCCGTCGCCAGCACGCCGCTCGACGTCATACGGGTAACTGGCACTTTAATCATACTTGCTAAGCGGGAAATGGATCTCTTGTTCCAACTCCTCCTTTTAACTTTTGATTAGCTTTCATGCGGATTCCAGAACACTTAAAAGCTGTTCTCAAACTTTCCGCGACGAAACGATGACAACAGATGAAAACTTTGTGCGCCGTTCGGTGGTCCTACTGTAGATCCCGGTAAACAGGAGTCGTAGTGATAACTTGTGATAGGTACTACTCAATAGTCGCAAAAGTGATATTTAAGTCCATCACACAATTTAATTGGGTCCTGGGAAACCAAACTCTCGAAGCCTGGGAAGAAAACTTCCTCATGAAACCCCTACCAAGGCATTAGGTTAAGTTGCTCTTAGTATCAAACATAGTGGCTTCTTTTCTGAACTTCTCACACAAATCGGCAAAGTCATGTCTATTGATATGATTGGCTTCACGCTCTGTGCATTGGTTGTGTTATAAGAGGTCATCTCTACCAAAACCGAAACTTTTTTTTTTTATATACCGCTGCCCAAGGCTGACTTGCTGACTCGCCCACGCTTAGCACTCCACCAACGTGTGGAGTGCGGTGTCGTCGTCGGAAACCTCGCAGTGTTGACAAACCGACACTTGTTATACTTGCAAAGTCGGACCCAAGAATATAAGGATACTTCCTTTTGACTATTTATACTGTCGATTGATGGCACTTGGTGGAATTTGCTACACATATTTGGCAAAAACACTTGTACTTTCCACTTGTTTTATTTTATTTATCTAACCGGTTTCGCCTCACGGCAAAGCACAAGTGTTTTTGTCTAAATATACTTCCTTTTCCAAAACATGTTTAAGGAACGGCTTAGTCAAGTTGTTTGATGACAACTTCTGTGCAATGTTTATACTTATTTAGGTTATTTAATGAAAGTTTCTGAAATATAATCATGTTTAACATCATTCCAGACGAGACTAATGAACCAAAGAAAGATGAAAGGTCATGTGGTAAACGCAACCGAGAAGATATACCAAGGAACTGTTGACTGCTTCCTACAGGTACCTACACAATGTTATATTAGTTTGTGAACCATCTTGACATAATAGTGCGAGGGCTGGTAGACATTTCAGGGAAGGTGTTTGTATCAATAATACCTTAACACAGCAACGCAGACCTGGCTGGATGGCTTATTTATTTTCTATCTTTTTAGAGTTAAAAGATACGAGTATTACAAGTTGCCTCAAACCTGCTCAAATCCCTTTAATATTTTTTTTTATTATTTGTTTTAAATTGCAATCTTTCTCCACTGAGCCTTTTACCAACCCAGTCTAACTGCGATGCGACTGAACTTTTACTGACTGAAATATTTTTCGTGAAGCAATAAGACATCCACAACCCATGAGCGATATCTAAACTTTATACGAGTAGTTAGACCAGTCGGATTTTGGGGTTAACCGCTACCCAGCCAGATCTGCGTTGCTGTGGCAGGATATTATGGGATACAATCTTACAAACCTTCAGTTTGCCTCAAACACCTTCCTTGTCTGCCAGCTCTGGATCTATAGTTACTGTGAACGTCACATTATTCACCGAGACAAAATTCGGATCGAACCCAACTTTTCGTCAAGTTCCTCACCGAGCAGTGTGAAATAAGTAAAATGAATGGAAAAGTATATGTGTCACTAATGTTCCCAGACGGTACGCAACGAGGGTTTCCTGGCGCTGTACAAGGGCTTCGTGCCCACGTGGCTGCGCATGGGGCCCTGGAACATCATCTTTTTCCTCACGTACGAACAGCTCAAGCAGCTCTACTGAAGGGCCGACGTGGCAGCAGCTCGGCCTCGGCGCGGAGTGGAGACCAGCCAGTGGTGAGGTATGTGTTCATGTAATATTTGAACAGCCCCTTGTAAAAAGGAAAGATTTGTATGTTTGTAACGAATAAAGTCTACAATTACTGAACACAAACTCGGCTCGCACTCGCTCGGTCTCGCGCACAAAGGTTTCGGTATAAAAACGGCAAAAAAAATCACGTTTGTTGTATGGGAGCCCCCTTAAATATTTATTACATTCTGTTTTTTTATATTCGTTGTTATATCGGCAGCAGAATGAAAGAAAAACAGCACATCTGTGAAAATTTCAACTGAATAAATATCACGGTTCATGAGATACGTAGCGGAGTCTTAGTAAAAGGGTTCCCGTTTTACCTTTTGGGTACGGATCCCTAAAAATCATCACACGTGAGACCGAGGCCGGGATGAACCGCCCGTTTGTTATGAACTAGCTAATTACCGCGACTCCGACCGTATGATACAGTTTTATTGTTCTGAATTCATGTAGGAAGGAATTAACGAGATACAAAGTAGTCCACATTACTCCGGGACCTTTGCACGACTTATGTCCAAAAGGAAAAATGTACACGGCCTATGTCCAATAATAAAAATGTCCTACAATAAAAATATCCAATAATAAAAATGTCCTACAATAAAAATATCCAATAATAAAAATGTCCTACAATAAAAATATCCAATAATAAAAATGTCCTACAATAAAAATTCCCAATAATAAAAATGTCCATTAATACAAATATCCAATAATACAAATTTCCAATAATAAAAATGTCCAATTAAATAAAAGTCAAATAATAATTATGTCCAATTAAAAATATCAAATACCTAAATTGTCACAGATGCGCTGCACTCGATCTATTGGCACACGGCCAAAGAGTACTATAACCCTTATTTTTTACATTAAAATTATACCGAAATTTTCCCATCAGGAGTGTGTCCTTGCCTTTCTGATTCTTCACGAATCTTATCTCGTCTTCATTCATAGTAAAAAGTGAAATAATATAACAATTTAAATCAATGTTACATTCACTTTGCGAAATATTCTAATGACATTTGTCATAAATCATTATGCTATAAATAGCAAAGATAATGTAATCACAACGTTTATATTTATATATACAGCTTTATGAACAGCCAGAACGTGTCTCATAAGGCAAGGATGGCTGTGCATCGAGGAGTGCTTATCCCTACACTAATGTATGGTAGTGAATGTTGGGTGTGGCAGGAGAAGCATCAGAGTAGAATAAATGCGGTCGAAATGAGAAGTTTGAGAAGTATAGTTGGTGTGACTCTGATGGACAAAATGCGAAACAGTGTGATAAGAGAACGTTGTGGTATGTCAGAAGATGTAGTAACCAAGGTGGAAAAAGGGATGCTTAGATGGTTCGGACATGTAGAGATGATGGATGACAGTAGATTGACAAAACAGATACATGAAGCGAGTGTGAATGGACAAGCTATTAAGGGTCGACCAAGGCGAACATACTGCGACCAAATCGGAGATATCCTAAATAAAGGCCAGGTTAAAAGTAACAGTAACCGGCGAGCATGCATGAAGACTAATGAAAGTTGAGGAAGCGAAAGAAGTATGCCAGGATCGTAGCAGGTGGAAATCCGTGGTCTCTGCCTACCCCACTGGGAGAGAGGCGGGATGTTATGTATGTATGTATGTATATATATAGGCATTTAAACACAAGTGGCCAGTATATAAAAAGATAAATACACACCTATGATACTTGCTATATTGGACATTAACTTAGTTAAAGCAATGGTAAGTAAAATGTTTTAAAAAATGTTTTAAACCTTTTAAATTTGTAATAGCATTGTTTTCCGCAGAATTAAAAAAAAAAAAAGACAACAAAACGTCGACAATTGTTTCGCCTCTAAACGAAGCATTATCAAGACTGTCTCAGAGAGAACAGCTAAATTTGTGGTTAGAACATATTTGCTTATAAGTAAACGTGTGCAAATATCATTAGCGCGATGTAGGATTTTTCACAATAACTAACGTGGGTAGAAACCTCAGAAGAACCTCAGACAAACAGTGTTTGTGAACAGACAGACACATTAGTTGGTTGTTGGTTTGTATGTGTCATGTGGCATTTCTACACAACTTAATAAAAATTACGAAGATAAAGTCTTGTATTGGTGAATACCTATTTTTGGAACTTAGTTAGCATGATCTGAGGTTTCTACCCACATTAGTTATTGTAAAGAATCCTACATCGCGATAATGAAATTTGCACACGCTTACTTATAAGCAAATATGTTCTAACCACAAATTTAGCTGTTCTCTCTGAGACAGTCTTGATAATGCTTCGTTTAGAGGCGAAACAATTGTCGACGTTTTGTTGTCTTTTTTTTTTTAAATCTGCGGAAAACAATGCTATTACAAATTTAAAAGGTTTAAAACATTTTTTAAAACATTTTACTTACCATTGCTTTGTAATGGATTTTCGCCAAGTAACGCCTGTTTCTATCCAATTAACTTAGTTTGTTATTTTTCTGGTTGGACATGTTTATATTTGGCCGAATTTCTAGTTAGACTTTACTATATTTGATAGTTTTTACAGTTTGACGTGTTTATATTTGGACATATTTCAGATTAGGCGTTTCTCTAGTTGGGTATTATTATGTGAGTGTACATTTTTCTTTGTGGACATAAGTCATGCAAAGGCTCAGGAATAATGTAGCTACATATCTGTGAAAGAATTTTTAAAATCGGTTCACTAGTTGTAGCCGATTTAATTCAAACATTTAATAAGAACTCTATTTCCTTGCAGATAACTGCTGGGGAGTTGAGGATGTAAGGTGTCGAAGCATGAATATCTGTAAACATTAAGTATGTATTTGCATCTAGAATTCTAAAGATCTTAATTTCATTCTGGACCTAGTCCTATCCTACTTTCTTTAGATTACTGAGACTCAGTGAGAATTACTATATTAGTCATGTTTATACACAAATATTACAGACTATTAAATTGAACTATCGATCTATGACACTTGGAACTTGCTACACATATTGACAAACAACACATACCTAAATAAACCATTTCCAGTTTAACATTCTTTACACTGACCGGTTTACACTATTAAACATTAACTTATTCAGTTAATATAGTTATTTAAACTGCCATGGTCGTTATTATTATAAACTTTGGAAATGTATTCGGGATATTTACCATGTATATTGTTGTCTAGTTTCCGATATATCGGCACTATTGCAAGCCGAAATATCGGAAACTCGATCGGAACTCGAATATACATGGTAAATATCCCGAATACATTTCCAAAGTTTATAATTATTCAGTTAAACTCGTACTGTTATACTTCACACGCCTGGACACTTCTCTAGCGCGATTCAGGATTAGTAAGTCACTGGAAGTAGTTCAGTGCGTCTTCACTAGATGGCGCCAGTTGTGAAACCAAACTTGTGGTCTCGATACCGCGAGTTACCTCGGTAGTGATAAGAGCGAAGCTATAAATATTGGATAGAAACAGGCGTTACTTGGCGAAAATCCATGACAAAACAATGGTAAGTAAAAATTTTTTTAAGAAAAAACTTTTTAGCATTAATTAATAGCATTAATTTTTCGCAGAATCAAAAGGACAACAAAACGTCGACAATTGTTTCGCCTCTAAACGAGGCATTATCAAGACTGTCTCAGAGAGAACAGCAAAATTCGTGGTTGGAACGTGTTTGCTTATAAGTAAACGCGTGCAAATTTCATTATCGCGATGTAGGATTCTTTACAATAACCAATGTGGGTAGAAACCTCAGATCATGCTAACTAAGTTCCAAAAATAGGTATTCACCAATACTTGACCTTATCTGTTTGATTTAATTACTGTCTCTTGATAAGTTGCATAGAAAACCCAAACAACACATACAAACCAACAACAGTTAATGTGTCTGTCTGTTCGCAAACAGATTAAGTAAGTAACCACATAGTTGGGAACGTTCATGTCTTGTACTATTTTAGATATGTGGATGATATTATTATATGTTGGACAGGAACAAAACGTCAGCTCAGTGTCCTTGTCTCCAAGTTGAACTCAGTACACCCTAGAATTGATTTTTCACTAGAGTTGGAGTCAGATTCCACTCTCAATTTCTTGGACCTTTCAATTACTAGAAGGAACGGTGTTCATGAGTTCCGTATCTATAGGAAACCAACAGTTACAGACACAGTTATTCCTTACTCATCCAATCATCCATGGCAACATAAAATGGCAGCTTTCCACAGCTTACTGAGCAGGTTACTGGCGGTACCGTTGAGCCCACAGGCATTTGGTGAAGAATTGTCCATCATTTGCTACATAGCACAAAGTAATGGCTATGACGTAGGAATGGTTCACTCATTATTAAATAAAAAACGTAGAAAGGCTAGTTTTCATTTATTATATCCGATTCAAGATCCACCTAGGAAGTACACGGCCTGTTTGCCGTTCGTGGGTCCCGTCTCGTTGAGTATAGCTAAGATCATGAGGGAAAGTAATATATTTGTTGCTTTTAGAACTCAGAATGCCTTGAGGGAGCTGTGTAATGGCAAGGATTCGGTGTCGGTCTCACGCAGATCAGGTGTTTATTTGTTGAGTTGTGATGAATGTGGTTTGAAGTATGTGGGACAGACTGGCAGGTCCTTCGATATTAGATATAAGGAACATAGAGCGGCGTCCCGCAATGGTTGTCCCGAAAGGTCCCTCTTCGCGAAGCATCTTCTTGACACTGGTCATTCCTTGAACAATAGTAACACTTTTAAAGTTTTACGGTTATGTGAGAAAGGGTTCAAGTTAAGTGTTTGGGAAAGGCTAGAAATAGTTAGAAGAGATGCGGACACCTTACTCAATGAACAAATAGATTTTCACACATCTCCCTTACTTAATCTGTTTGCGAACAGACAGACACATTAACTGTTGTTGGTTTGTATGTGTTGTTTGGGTTTTCTATGCAACTTATCAAGAGACAGTAATTAAATCAAACAGATAAGGTCAAGTATTGGTGAATACCTATTTTTGGAACTTAGTTAGCATGATCTGAGGTTTCTACCCACATTGGTTATTGTAAAGAATCCTACATCGCGATAATGAAATTTGCACGCGTTTACTTATAAGCAAACACGTTCCAACCACGAATTTTGCTGTTCTCTCTGAGACAGTCTTGATAATGCCTCGTTTAGAGGCGAAACAATTGTCGACGTTTTGTTGTCCTTTTGATTCTGCGAAAAATTAATGCTATTAATTAATGCTAAAAAGTTTTTTCTTAAAAAAATTTTTACTTACCATTGTTTAGCGAAGCTATAGTTTGTAAGTAGACAATTTTGTGTAATATATTAATTTTATTGTATGTTTAATATATTTGAGATAAGATATATTAAGTTCTTGTATGTTGCGTTCTGATGACTATGATTTTTTCAAGAATTCTCGAAACTTGTGTATATCACGAAATCCGTTTGACTATGAATGTTGTGATCTACATATTATGCGCATTTTATTCTTTATTTAATATTTTTGGACATTCTCCATCGCCATCTATCTCAAATTAAGCTAATAATAAGCTTATGCTTTAAAATCTAAACAGACACCTGTGTAATTAACAATAATTATACACAGAAAACACTCAAACTCCGAAACAAACTTGGTGGATAACTCTAATATTAGATTCGACCCGGGAATCGAACCCGAAACTCGTCTGAAGCGGATGCACTACCGACCACGCTACCGAAGCAGCCGTAGCAGCCGTAGTGTAATGTTGTAAAGTAAGCCCACCGCGACGAGACTATTTGTTAAATTTCCTATTCTAATAGCTGTCGTCAGTATTAGATATAGACGATTCGTTGGAAGAGTCCGAATCAGACGTATTTATGATAAAACTATCGTATTCTATCATTTTGACAATTGTTGACAACTACGGTACTAAATGTTGACCTGTACCATGCAACACGCAACGACAGCTGTCGTCGAACAACTCACGACAGTACTGGGTACGAGGGATAAGGTCAGAGATAATAGTCGCTCGCTAGCGCAATGTAACTCAGTAACGGTCCGTTGAGTTGTCTCGTTTCGTTGGCCTGACCCGAGTGCTGATGTTGCGCGCCAGTTTGTTGAGTTGTCTCGTTTCGTTGGCCTGACCCGAGTGCTGATGTTGCGCGCCAGTTTGTTGAGTTGTCTCGTTTCGTTGGCCTGACCCGAGTGCTGATGTTGCGCGCCAGTTTGTTGAGTTGTCTCGTTTCGTTGGCCTGACCCGAGTGCTGATGTTGCGCGCCAGTTTGTTGAGTTGTCTCGTTTCGTTGGCCTGACCCGAGTGCTGATGTTGCGCGCCAGTTTGTTGAGTTGTCTCGTTTCGTTGGCCTGACCCGAGTGCTGATGTTGCGCGCCAGTTTGTTGAGTTGTCTCGTTTCGTTGGCCTGACCCGAGTGCTGATGTTGCGCGCCAGTTTGTTGAGTTGTCTCGTTTCGTTGGCCTGACCCGAGTGCTGATGTTGCGCGCCAGTTTGTTGAGTTGTCTCGTTTCGTTGGCCTGACCCGAGTGCTGATGTTGCGCGCCAGTTTGTTGAGTTGTCTCGTTTCGTTGGCCTGACCCGAGTGCTGATGTTGCGCGCCAGTTTGTTGAGTTGTCTCGTTTCGTTGGCCTGACCCGAGTGCTGATGTTGCGCGCCAGTTTGTTGAGTTGTCTCGTTTCGTTGGCCTGACCCGAGTGCTGATGTTGCGCGCCAGTTTGTTGAGTTGTCTCGTTTCGTTGGCCTGACCCGAGTGCTGATGTTGCGCGCCAGTTTGTTGAGTTGTCTCGTTTCGTTGGCCTGACCCGAGTGCTGATGTTGCGCGCCAGTTTGTTGAGTTGTCTCGTTTCGTTGGCCTGACCCGAGTGCTGATGTTGCGCGCCAGTTTGTTGAGTTGTCTCGTTTCGTTGGCCTGACCCGAGTGCTGATGTTGCGCGCCAGTTTGTTGAGTTGTCTCGTTTCGTTGGCCTGACCCGAGTGCTGATGTTGCGCGCCAGTTTGTTGAGTTGTCTCGTTTCGTTGGCCTGACCCGAGTGCTGATGTTGCGCGCCAGTTTGTTGAGTTGTCTCGTTTCGTTGGCCTGACCCGAGTGCTGATGTTGCGCGCCAGTTTGTTGAGTTGTCTCGTTTCGTTGGCCTGACCCGAGTGCTGATGTTGCGCGCCAGTTTGTTGAGTTGTCTCGTTTCGTTGGCCTGACCCGAGTGCTGATGTTGCGCGCCAGTTTGTTGAGTTGTCTCGTTTCGTTGGCCTGACCCGAGTGCTGATGTTGCGCGCCAGTTTGTTGAGTTGTCTCGTTTCGTTGGCCTGACCCGAGTGCTGATGTTGCGCGCCAGTTTGTTGAGTTGTCTCGTTTCGTTGGCCTGACCCGAGTGCTGATGTTGCGCGCCAGTTTGTTGAGTTGTCTCGTTTCGTTGGCCTGACCCGAGTGCTGATGTTGCGCGCCAGTTTGTTGAGTTGTCTCGTTTCGTTGGCCTGACCCGAGTGCTGATGTTGCGCGCCAGTTTGTCAATAAAGTAACGTCAGCATATCAAGTAATTGTAGAATCGAGTGACAAAACGGACTTCGTGAAATATAACATGTATTCTTATTTGTTTTGTGAGTGAGTACTTGAGTGCCGTCAAACGGTTGTAAGGGACTTTATCTACATATTATGTAATAAGTTTATTTATGTATATAACAGCAATTTACTACAATTTAAGAAGTATGCCATGTTTTTATGAATTTCTACTATTGTGATGAATTTGAGATAAAAATATTTCAAGACTGTGTATATTTTGTAATCTATTTTAAATATACTTAGATATAAAGTCACTATATAATTATAGTATAAACAGTATATAGTATAGTATAAGCCGCGCAAGATGACAATGGGATTGGCGGCCATGTTGGTGACGTCATAGTAACCTAGATTAACCTACAGTACTGTTTTGTTACCCGTACTGTTCAGCGATGGATGACGTCACGGAGCGGTTATTGTGTGACAAGGTTCTATCTCACTCCCACTCCCACTCACATCGTGCGCGACTTATACATCGCATCTCTTTCCTTTTGGGGATAAATTCAAAATCTACTCGACCGTTTTTTATGCGGTATTCACCTATAGGTGATGTAAATTTAGTGTAAATTAACCTGTAAAATAGTAGCAAAGTCGGGCGGCTACGACGCGTAGGATACGAGAATGTTAAATAGTAAATGCACCATTCGCAATGTACATTCGGTTATTAGACGTACTTGCACAAACAAATTGTTGATTCAAATTAAACATGTTCTATAATATTACTGAGTTTTATTTAAACTAGTTCATGTTATCTACCTAGTAGTCCGCCAGCAACCTGGGGCTATTCTCCGAGCGCGTACCCGGGGTGTCTGGCTAAAGGCGTAAAACTGGCCAATTGAAAACAAACTACCTACCTGTCTACCTGACTGAAAACTTGATTTAGGCCGGAAATTTGGTATGGATACTCATAATGCCTTCGTCAGATATTTCACAGTCTTTTATCCGGATTATTTGGTCCCATAACAAATACGAACGGATGAAATAGACGTCGTCCTTCTTCCAAATCCAAACACATGCGCGGCATTTTTGTGTCACATGAAGCGCCTTTTTGACTTCAAACCTATTTTAACGTCCTCTTCAGAAGATGACAACAGGCTGACAAAAAAAGTATATCTATCAAATGTCATCATCTCACCATCAGGACAAGATTTAAAGATTTTTTACTGCAATATACAATGAATGAACAGTTTTATACAGTGACAGTTTATATGTAAAGATGAATGATAACACGGCGGAGGGCGACCGCGCGCTGTGCGAGTGTCGCGGCGGGCAGACGCTCGATGTGCTGAAGGACGTGCAGAGGCTGTACGAGGAGAAGATGGGACTCATCGAGAGGCGAGGGGGGGGCAACAAGCAACAGGTATGGAGATGTACTGACATGTTTGAAGTTAAAAGTAGGGAATTGAGAATGAAAGAGGATTGTTTGTGCTTTGTGCGTTAGATTTTGGAATGAGAATTCATATATCCAACAATTATTGAATCAAAGAATCAAGAATCAAAGAATCAATTTCATTTATTCAGTTTAGGCACACAAAGAGCACATATGAATGTCAACATTTTACAATTTTGTCAAGTAATATTATAAAAATACTAAATTAATTAAGTACATAAATAACCATTAGAAAATGATTCTTTCGCTGGTTCGGTAATTTGGTTCTCCTGAGAAGAGACCAGCAAGAAACTTAGGTAGATTATCCATTTTCTTTTTTAATATTGTTTTGTTTACATTGTTACAATTAGTTTATATTGTATTATACGAGTGGCCAACAACAGAAGATTAGGGTGACCATGCATTTTTATCATTAAGATATTCGTCTACATTATAGTAGCCTTTCATCATCAAACATTTTTTAACTACTATTTTAAACTTACTAAGAGCCGCATGTCAACCAAATCCTGAGGAATTTTATTATAAATTTTTATACATTTGCCTACAAACGAATTACCAACTTTATGAAGTCTAATTGTTGTCATTGCCAGTTTATTTTTATTTCTTGTATTAAAACTATGGTTATCGGATGTTTTTTTGAAGAGATCTATGTTCTTCCGTACATATAAGATGTTGTCGTAAACATATTGAGAAGCAACTGTTAAAATATTAATTTCTTTAAATAGTTCTTTCAGCGGTCCGAGTCTATAGATTGCTCGTATAGCTCGTTTCTGTAATATGAATATTGTCTCAATATCGGCAGCTGAGCCCCACAGCAGCAGACCATATGACATAACGCTATGAAAGTAGCTAAAATAAACTAATCGTGCCGTTTTTCGTCAGTCAGTGACCTTATCTTTCTAACCGCATAGGCAGCTGAGCTAAGTCTTCCTGCCAAGGCTGTGATATGAGGACCCCATTGTAGTTTACTATCTAGAGTTATCCCAAGAAAAACTGTCGTATTGACTATTTGAACTAATTCATTATTCATAGTAATATGAGTATCCACCTGTCTAACATTGGGCATAGTAAATTTTACACATTTTGTTTTCTTCGCATTGAGCAGCAAGTTGTTACTTGTGAACCAATGCAATATTTTCGAAAGGGTATTATTTACATCGTCAAGTGCTACTTTTTGTCTATCACTTTTAAAAATTAATGATGTGTCATCAGCAAATAATACTATCTCACAAAGATTTTTAGTGAAATAAGGAAGATCGTTTACGTATACTAAGAATAAAAGGGGTCCTAATATCGAGCCCTGGGGTACTCCCATGACTAATGAGGCGCCAGAAGAGTCGGTGCCATTAATGTTTACTTTTTGTACTCTACCAGTGAGGTAAGACTCGAGTAAGCCAAGTGAGCTGTTCGAAACACCATAATAACCTAATTTTAGTAGCAAAGTCTCATGATCAACACAATCAAAAGCTTTTGATAGATCACAAAATATACCAATGGCATCCTGCTTTTTCTCCCAAGCATCAAATATATGTTTCACAAGTGCAACTCCTGCATCCGTTGTGTTCCTGCCTTTAGTGAAACCAAACTGTTTGTTATGAAGTAACTTATTGTCTGTAAAATGTGAAAGCAATTAATTAAAAATTATTTTTTCAAAAATTTTACTGAGGGTAAAAAATTATACTCCCAGTATGGAAATAAGTCGAAAATTTGAAGGATCACTTTTGTCTCCTGCTTTAAATAAAGGAATGATTTTACTGTACTTCATAAGATTAGGAAACTGATTTTCATCTATACATTTATTGAATATGAATGCAAGGTGAGGCGCTATAGCGGGCACTATTGATTTTATTATATTAGTTGAAATGCCCCAAAGATCCTCGGTATTTTTTATATTTAGTTGTTTAAAAGTTTTAAGTATAGTGACAGAGTCAATATACTGAAAATTCAAAGTTAATTCTACATTTATCAACACTAGATTTAAGAAGAGAATTGGCTACGTTTTTTGACGAATTTAACTTATTTGTAGTGGTGATTGGAACATTTGTGAAAAAAGATTCAAATGCATTGGCCACTTCAGAATCAGTTTTAATATGTTTATCATCTATTTTTAACTCGAAGGATCGATCACGTGACTTTGCTTTACAAGTTTCTTTGTTAATAACATTCCATATTGCCTTCGTTTTATTATCAGATTTTTCAATTTTAGCCCGTATATAATTAGATTTAGCTGTTGAACATACTTTTTTGAATAGTTTGGAGTACTTTTTAATCTGTTCAATTACTTGTGGCTCATTAGTAGATGCCTTTGTCTCGTATAATTCATATAATTTCCTTCTACTTTTATAGATTCCAGGCGTAGCCCAATCACTAAATTTAATTTTGAATTGATTTACATTTATTGTTTTTTTAGTGAAAATGTTATCACATTCGTATTTGATTACTCCGAACAAATCTCCGTAATGATCATTCGGGTTTTTATCATTATTCAACTCCAAAAGAGGTACTTTATTCTTAATGTTTTCTTTAAATTTTTCTAATCTATATGTTGTGATTGGTCTACAAACTTTATTTTTTGATAATGGAACATGTTGGTACTTAAATCTAGCTAACAAACCTGCATGATCTGAATTTATAAAATGTATTATAGATTTCTCATCTACATCGCTGTTAGAAAAAATATTATCTAAGCAGGTAGCTGATGTGGCTGTGGTGCGAGTTGGTTCACAAAAAAGATTTTGTAAGTTAAAAGATTTAAAAAGGTTGAGGAACCTTAGCGAGTTCTGAGAGTTTTCTAAAATATTAATATTAAAATCGCCACATACAACTATAGTCTTCTTACATTTACATACCTATTTTAAGGCTTCCTCCATTATGGACTCAAACAGGTAGTAATCTCCAGAAGGAGGTCTATAGACGCTGATAATAATATATTGTTCTAGCTCTGCACATGATAGTTCAATATTTCGCTCACTTGTGAGTGCTACTACGTCTTTTCGGTCTTTTGATTTTAATTTGTCATTAATTAAAATGAGAGACCCACCTCTTATAGCGGAATCTCTGGTAAACGCACTAATGATTTTATAATAATCAATATTAACTAAGAGTTCATGTTTTTTTAACCAGTGTTCAGTTAAACAAAGTACATGGATACGTTTTTCATTTAAAAATAATTCTAGTTCTAACTCTTTGCCAGAAAAGCCTTCAATATTTTGATGAATAATATTCATGAACATAGACTTTTCCTTTGTCCTTAAATTTAATTTGCTAGGGATTTCCTCTATTGTCCAACAACTAAGTTTAAATTATAGTCACCCTTTTTTGGAACAGATTCCAAGGTCACAAGACAAACATTGTCACTTTTCTGCTCAATAAAAGCAGATTGTTTAGCCAAGTTTTTGAATTGCTGAATAACTAATAAAATATGATAGCGAAGATGCTATCTGTCTCTTAAAATATCTATTCAAATAGAATTTATCTTCGGTCAATAACAATTTATTTTCTAAATACATGTTAATGTCAATCAGATAGAATTTATTGGGATTATGAAATGTCAATATATGTATTGTTTGATTTAGCTTATATCTAAGATTGTTTTCGGCCTGTGACAAGCTACGGCTATAAGGAAGTGTGAATAAAATAATGTTTTTAACATCTAATAAGCTCAGTAATTCTAAACAATTTACAATTAAATTTCTGTCTGCATTTCCCCTATCTCCCACCAAAATTAAAAGTGTACAGCTGCTGTTTAAATTACATTAAATTGTTTACTTAACGGTTATCTGGGAAGGTTTCAGACATAGTTGTTTAGGGATAAAGGTGCCAGGTTCCTATAGGTATTTGTGTTGGTATATTTACAACAAACATTTTTTTTTTTTTTTTAAAACTTCTTTATTTAATAAATATATTACAGGAGTTTGTACATAATCTTAACACTATGTACAAGCTAACTTGCATTAGGAACTATTTTTTACAGACTAGGGCGTCTTTATAAAATACTTAAAATAGGACATTTAGTTGGTTGTTACAATTGAAAATGTTTTATACTAATACTAACTTAAAAGTAAACATATGTAAGCATAGTGAGCAAAGACCTTATAATACAACGGACATAGGATCTAGAACAAATCGCAAGAAAATTATGTCCCGAGTCGACCTATACATTATACATAGGCATACATAGATATAAACAAATTTCATATTAAAATTTAAACCTTGATTCAACGGAATAGTGTTCACTTTTGTTTGCACTAATTTATCGCATTACGTAGCTTCTATCTGTCCGCCTGACTAATTCACCTTATGCAGCTTATACTTGAACTACGTGAACATAGAAACAATGGAGTAGGTTTATTTTGTTAAAGTCTTTTAAGGATTCCATGATATGTACCTACGTAGGCGTAATAATTAATGTAAGACTACAATAAATTCCATAATCTTATAAATTGTAATTACTTGTTTATGTTAGACGAAATAAGCTGAAAAACTAATTAACGACTGACAAAGATTTTTTTTTTCGAGTCAGTTTCATAATAAGTAACTGTAGTGTATGAATAACAAAAAGGGAATTAATGAATTTAACTAATTATAATATTATAAATGCCAAACTTCTTGCGGGTGTCAAAGTTCTTCCGCTTTCATTACTATTTTCATAACGCTATGTCGCTACGTCTACTACAAGATAGCCGTGTTTCAAGTGACTGAATTAGTTGCTAAAACTGCGCATCATTAATTTATTTTTATCTTATGGTTAATTTTTGGGATACGAAATTATTGGCTACTAGCTGATCACCGTGACTCCGCCCGCGAGATATAGTTATCTCGGCCCCGATTCCCGTGGGAATACATTACCGAGAATCCAAATAAAAAGAAAATAACAGTACATACACGAAATAAAATGACATGTGTAATTATATTTATGACAAAACAACCTGTGAAAATTAAAAACATTTTTGGGCTTATCTCCTCCATTCAATCAAGGGATTCTTGTACAAGTTTCATAAAGATCGGACCTCTTTTTGTTATGTCCATAAAATGAGCCGAACAAGCAAGATTGTTATTTTTTGGATCAAAATATTCTTCTCGCCGTGCTAGGGCAATAATATTTTTCCATTGTGCACAGTGTACTGGATCCCGAGGAAAACTGAAATAGATGTTGGTTCATATAACGAAAAAAAAATCATAAAGAGCCAAGGCGTCTCCACTATAATCTTTGTTCCAAATAGTTTTATCGCTATCGGTAATCCGAATAAATCTGAATGGTCATTTTGTTAGTACATTATTCAGTGAAAATGAAATGGTCTCTTTCTTTTTACTGAGCTTGGGATGAGTTCGAAAGAGACAGATAGGTACTTCGGTATTGGACTGGATTGCAATATTTACTTTTGTCTTTTAATTTATTATCGACGAAATACTGTATTTTAAGTGAAATAATAAATTGCAAATAATAAAACAAAAGCTTATTTACTGAAAATATGATACACCGTCTTCAATTTGCTTTTTTTTCGTAGTTTTTACACGTTTTTACAATACAGTACGGCATTGTGCAACGTGTTGTCGTTCAGTTGTCAAAATCAAGACTGGCGCGCGATTGTTTCTCTTTTAGCGTTTTGTTTCTCTTTTAGTTCGGACACTTTTGAGCGATGATCCGAAATCCATTGTATTTAAAATCATTGATAGTGAGCATTACATTTTAATTATCGTCTACCTACTACTAAAATGGAAGTATCGACAGGATACCTAATTTGCAACATACTAAATTGAATCTGGCTATTTATATCTACTAAGTAAGTATTAGCCTAATGGGTATGGTGAGAAGGCTCAAGATTACCTACACATTGTTTTATATAATAGTCTAATCGAACAAATTGCTAATTTACAAGAAGTGGCAACTATTTTAGCTGCCAAAAATTACCTTGTGATCTACCTACTGCACTTACTGTTTACACAGTCATTGTGATTACCTATTAAATCATGACAATTTCCAGGTATTTGACACAATTCTATGATGCATATTTACAAAAAACACACAAACAAACCTACTAAGAATGTAATTTATAGGTAATTTTGTCAGATAACATGTACCTGTAATAGTATATATTTTGGTAAACTAATAACATTTACGAAAGCCATCTTTGTAAAATAATGTGTGTAGGTACGTACCTAGTGAATGAACAATGTTTATCATCCATATCCATACATTGTACATTTTATTTATCACAATGGCAAACACCACATCAAGTGTTAAGCAACACAAACAATTAATTAACAATTTTAATTCTAAAATGAAAATAATAACATGCTAAGAAGTTAAAACTCACTAAGTATTTACCGTGTTGTAGGGTAAACATAATTAGAAAATAGTTAAGCGGCCAGCAAAACCGGTCTCGCTTGTTCATGCAGTCGTACACCTTCGTCATTCGTAAGTAAGCAAATAGTGATGGGGCAGCCGATATCGATTGTAAGTGCCCGCGTACGTTGTATTTTGTAACCTGGTGGTACCAATTTTTGGAATTATGGGGTTTTTATGGTTCCTGTTTCTGACCTTATCATAAAATTGGCGCGACAATTTAAAAATAAATTGTTTGATGGGAGGGAAATGAATACGATTGTGTAGCCGGACTAAGTTAGTCCGGAATGGCGTATTGTAGCATATTTTTAAGGCCTTATTTTGAACGATCTGCAACAGTTTGTATGTGATACATGGCCTCACAAGAGACGAATAAATTTTTAGTTTAGTGTCAGGGCTCAGGTTAGCTCGTCTATTTAAGATTGGAGAAAGGGCATTTATGGCTTGGATACCTTTAGATTGCAGGCATATGGTATTATTAGTCCAATTAATTTTGCTATCAAAGGTGACTCCGAGGTATGTAACCGATTTACTCCAAGGTATGGGGTGATCACTGATTTTAATGTGCCGTTTAGGAATGGATCGTTTTCGTGTGAACAATATTGCTTCAGTCTTAAGAGCGTTCAGTTTGAGCTTCCATTTCGTGAAGTATTCTAATAATAGTTCAAGGGACCACTGTAGTCGGGTTATAACTATGTCGATATCGTTAGAAGATGTGAAACTAGCAGTGTCATCTGCAAAGCATGCTAGTGAGGTATGCGGTTGCTTAGGAATATCATTGAGATAAACCAGGAAGAGGTAAGGGCCTATTATTGAACCCTGCGGCACACCAGCTTGAATTTCTCTTTTTTCTTTAAGCGGAGCGTGAAGAGGCACATCAGTAGGTCGTCAAGTTGAGGGCCACTCTCAATAGTAATGAGTGCTGTGAGAGTGGCCCACAATCGCTAGACGTCGTCACGACTTACCACCAGGCGGGCGGCGTCAATTTGGCGAACCAAATATAAAAAAAAAAAAAAAAAAGGAGGATTTAGTATCACCTATATGAACCGAGAGTTTTCTGTTACTCAGATAAGATTGTATGAGTTTGACAAGAGCCAGAGGTACATCATGTTGTATGAGCATGTGAAGCAAGCCAGCGTGCCAAACGGTATCAAAGGCCTTTTCAATGTCTAATAGTATCATGCCTGTTGACTCATTCATATTTAGATGGTGGGCGATATGTTCTGTTAATCGGACGGACCATTTGATGAGAGGTGGAGTGGGATTTTCGGAAGCCAAATTGCTCAGGGATCAACTTATGTTCGATGAATTTGCAGAGTCTGTTGGAAATTATTCGCTCGAGGACTTTACCCAGGCAGGTTAGTAAGCTAATAGGTCTATAGTTAGAGGGAACTTTAGAGTCTTTGCCTGGTTTCTTGATAGCTATGACTTTTGCTATTTTCCATTTATCAGGGTAATACGATATTCGGATACAATCATTAAATATTTTAGTTAGGTATACGATGGACTTAAAAGAGATGTTTTAACAAGAGTATTGCTTAGGTTATCGTTACCAGGAGCTTTGCGATTTCTGAGATTTTTAATTGTTTTGTGAACCTCAGTAGGCGTAACTAGATCCCTCGTAGGGGTATAATTGTAAGAGTTTAATAGGACTAAAGAATTTTCGACAGCTAGCTCAACGCCTGGATCAGTACTCCAATCTGAGGTCAAGTTCGTATTATCAGTAAAAGCATTTGCTAGTAATTCACATTGGTCGTCAACAGCCGATGTGATCGAACCGTGACCATTCTGGAGAGGCGCGATGCGTATGGCTTTTTTCGTTACAGATCTTACTACTTTCCAAAGATCCTGGCTGGGGTTATCCACTTTTGCAAGTCTATTACTCCAGGAGTCACTGTTGAACGATTCAATAGCATATCTGATTTTTGCCTGGAGATAGTTAACGTGAGAATAAAGAACTCTTCTCATGGTTGGATTTGACTCAGAAAGCGCTAATCTTCGTAAGGCGTTTTTAGATGTAATAAGTTTTTTGATTCGTCTAGGTAATTTATTAGCCGCTGGTGTAACGAGACTTCTGGGAATATAAATCTCGAGGGCTGTTGTTAATAGATTTGTCAAGTGATCAACAGAGTCATTGATATCATTAGGAGAGTTATGGGTACTAGCCGAGAGAAATATATTGTTGTCTAGGAATTTCCTAAAACCCATCCAATCAGCTTTGTTGTAGTTATAGCGATTGTGGGGAATGCGGTCACAATTACAACTTACCCTAAAGACAACAGGGAAGTGATTTGAGGATAGGGCCTCAATTGCTTCTAAATCAGATGTTGGAATTGAGTTTTTACAAATAAGTACGTCGGGGTTTGAGGGAGTATAATCACCGTTGTAGTGTACCAGAGTGTTTATGGCTGGGGCAAGAACGTTGTAGTCATTCGCCATCATATGTTCATGCAATGTAATGCCTCTATTATTAGTAATATTACAACTCCAATAGAGATGTTTAGAGTTTAGATCACCCATTAAGAGAATATTTTGATCAATGCCTAACACGGAATCCAGATCTGATTTATAGAGCATTTTGTTAGGACTATTATTGATTCTGTTCCGTGGTATAGCTTTAGTGTAACTAATACCCAAGGAAACATTATCGGTAGAAAAAGTACCATATTCCATGTAAATTCAGAAATATATATTTGCTAATTTTCATCCAAATCTGTACATGGTCAATGATGCATTTACGCACTTCACCGTCTCGCTGCGGGGGGGAGCGAGACGGCTTCGTGTGGGACTCCCAGCCCTAGGATGGAGAACGGGGCCGGACTACCCACTAAAACCTATCCACGGTGTTTCTCCTTCGCCTTAGCCGGGCCCCCGGATAGGCAAACTGCTAAGCGACGGCGGCCTGGCAAAGGGGCGCTCTTTAGAAGCTCTTCGCAGGGGGGGCTTCGCCCCCCCAAACAACAGAAGCGACGCCCCCGAAACACATAAGAGGCGTCGAACTCTTCAGGGCCTTTCGTGTGAGCGGTGGGCCCCCGACCCATCGTCCACGGCCCTATCAGTCGGGGGCATGGGCGTAAGCAATACGCCGTCGCCCCCTGACTAGTGCCCGCCGGGTCGGGAGCGTATGGCCAGCACGCTCCCGCTCACGCAGAGCCTCTCTCTTCGCCACCATCACCTCCCGAGCGAAGGAAGCGACGGCGGCCCAACATTGGTCGCTGCCGGCCATAGACTGGATCAAGGCCAGCAGCGAATCCACTCTTCCAATAGTGCCCGTGAGGGCCAACCTCTCCGCGTCCCAGGCGCCGCACGAAGAGCGTGTGCTCTGCCGTGTCCACGGCGCCGCCTGCGCAATGAAGACAATGGGAACTAAAACGTTAGGTTAGGTTAGGTTGTAATATGTAATATCAGTATTCATTTAGCTTTCACTATTCTTCGTTTTTGTCTTGTCGTACCCAAATTTACACATGCCCTCCGTTCAGGACAATTTTGGAAAAATGTAGAAATTTTGGGCAGACTAGACAACTTAATACAAAGTTCTTTGTGTAAAATTTTAAATGTAAATATTAATGACCAAGCCTGGGTCGAAGCGTCTCGTCCAGTTCGCTTGGGCGGGCTAGGTATTCGTAGAGTCACGGATGTCAGTCTGCCAGCATTTCTGTCGTCGGTCCATAGCACCGAAGAATTAGTCAAGAAAATTTTGTCAAATACACTGATTGATTCCGAGGTACGATGCAAGACCGATGCCATAAATGCTTGGAGGATGTCTTGCCCCGACACAGACCTGCCCTCACGCCTAGGCTCACAGCGACTGTGAGATTCGTCGCTCTGTAAATTGAGAATTAATACACTAATTGACACTTCTGTCAATATTTCAGAGCGTGCACGCCTACTAGCTGTTGGAGAATGGGAGTCAGGGTTATGGATCCAGGCGCTCCCATCGCCCAACATCGGTACAATGTTGGACGACACAACCTTCCGCATTGCCACTTGCCTTCGGCTGGGTACATCTTGTGTATCCCCGCATCATTGCACCTGTGGAGTAGCCGTCGATAATCTGGGACACCATGGCCTTTCTTGTAGCAGAAGCACAGGCCGTATACCTCGGCACGCTATTCTAAACGACATAATTCGTAGGGCTCTTTCCACCGCAGGTCTTCCGGCCGTACGTGAACCAAATGGTTTAGTACGAAGCAATGGAAAGAGACCGGACGGTATGTCGTTGCTACCGTGGAAGATCTGGAAGGCCTTTGGTGTGGGACGCTACATGCGTTGACACCTTAGCACTTTCACACCTTCCAAGCACATCCGGATGTGCCGGCGCTGCTGCTGCATCGGCTGAAGGCCTCAAACGGCGTAAATATGCTAACCTAGCAGGTGATTACATATTTGAGCCGTTTGGGGTTGAGACACTGGGGTCATGGGGTTCGAGTGCTCGTCGCCTTTATAGAGATATTGCTAAACGCTTAATCGATGCTTCTCAGGACCAGAAGGCTGGCTATTTTCTGGCCCAAAGAATAAGTATCGCCATCCAACGTGGCACCACAGCCAGCATTCTGGGAACCTTCCCAGTCGGCAATGACGCGGAGGATTTTTTAAACGATATTTTGTAATGTAAATATTTTTAGTATATAATTATGTATATTGTAATTCTTATTATGAAGTCATGTAAAAATAAAAATAAAAAAAAGAACGTTAGGTCCTATACCTACCTAGTTTGACGGAGAACTTTTTTAGAAGGACCTATTTAGTTATATAAATGAGGAGTTGGACCCAAACTTAGACATCATTTAGAACCACGACCTTTCACGACTACACATTTTCATGACATAGTTGCGTTCTGTTCGTACCAGTTGCAGCTAGACTTGCTGAGAGCGTGGGTGAGCGACCTGGTGGGACAGAACACGTTGCTGGCGCGCGCTGTCGAGGAACTGGAGACGGAAGCCACCACCAAACTGATCTACGAACGGAAGAGGCATTCTGAAGTAAGTGCCCTCCGCCCATGTTCATACTTAGTATCTGCATTTTAAATGTACCTTTTTGTTTTAAGTATTATCCCTAATTACGTGGTATACTTTCGTAATTAATTAGTCAATTAAAAGAAACGTTATGTTTTATCATACATATAGTACACGGGCCGTAGAACATTGAAAAATATTGATTAACAGCAAGCTCATTTTTCGTAAGTAGCTTTATTTTATCGAGTCTCCCACATATATCTCAAAAAGAAATCTCAAATCAGGTAGCTAACAGAGTTATCCAGTTAAAATATTCGGAACAAAATTGTAAGGTTGCATTAATTCGTATACATATAGCTGCAAAGTGGTGCAGGTATTAAGTACATCATTATAAATCAAATATCAAAAGTTCCCATCGATCCGACTTGTGCTAAAAAAGTTGAAAAGTTAAAAAGTTGAAAATTTTCGATTTTTTGGATTTTTCTCGTAAACAGTGAATTATATCAAAAATTGGTTTTGTACAAATACGTAGATAATAAAATAACCTAAAAATAAGTCCTCACAACTTTTTTCCTAGGAATTACCATTTCTGAGAGATTGCGGTTATTAACGTCCAACAAGCTATAGTCTACACTAGGGTTGCCATACGTCCCGGTACGCCGGGACATGTCCCGGTTTGAAGCACGGTGTCCTGGCGTCCCGGCCGATAAGCAAATTGTCCCGATTTAAAAATCATAGTTTTATATTAGAGGGCTGGACTTGGTAAACAGTAATATACCTACAATAAACGCGACTACCTAGCAAGGCTATTAATACGTGAATTGAACGACGTAAGCGCTGACATTTGTCCGTTCACGTTTCACGAATTTACGTTAACAGTGTCAACACATTTCGGGATCGCGGACTCTCGGCGTCGTCAGAGAAAGAGCGCATCAAGACCTCCTCCGTGGACCTCAAAGCTCTCGAGATACAGGGGAGGCTCCGGTGCAAGACCACCCGCACCGGGGCTCATCCACTCGAGGTCTCCGGTGCCTCCAGCGGCCCCAAAGCTGACGCCCTCGTGGCTAGGCTGAGAGACACGCTGGACGCAGAAGCCGTCCGCGTCTCCAGACCCACTAAATGCGCAGCAATGCGCATTTCGGGCCTGAACGACGCGGCCACGACGGATGAGCAAATCTCCGCCGTCGTGGAGGCGGGTGGCTATCCCCATGACCAGGTGAGGGCTAGGGAGATCTCCTTCAGCCCTACTGGTCATGGAACGACAGTCGCGGCACTTAAAATTGCGGGCGGACGGAGCCTCGTCATAGGGGGATTCTTCAAGGCGCAGGTGCTCCTCCTGTGTGCCCGGGAAACCACGTGTTTCCGGTGCATGATGGTGGGGAACGTAGGAGTGCAGTGTGCAGAATACACCGTGGGTGATCGGTGCTTCCGTTGTAGCCGGCCCGGTCACAAGTCAAAGCCTGTGACGCACCGCCTCGCTGTTATAGATGCGAGGCGGAGGGGAATCGGGTCGACAGCCGTTCCTGCGCCGCTTCGAGGCCAAAGCCTCGTCCATTGCCTGAAGGCAGCGGGGGTGTCGCTACTGCGCGCCCAGATGTGATAATTTTATGTTTGTTGATTACATAGTGTTCTAATTTAAAAAATGATGACAGATACTTAATACTTTAAGTTAATGTTGATTTCGTAAAAGTATTTGTAAAATTATCAGTCTCAAAAGCATGCATTGAGTTTTACAAGCAAGTAAATTCCCCAAAAAAATTGCTATATTTGTTGATTAATTTATTATATTTTGTACAACCTAATTAAGAAAAAAATGCCATGCTTAGATGACGATATTACCTAGTCCAGCCATAATAAGTTTTGTTACAAATGAAAATGCAATTTAAAAAAAATGAAGTAATGTAATATTATTAAAATTTATACCTACATATTTATTAAAGTCTTAGCAAAAAATAAAAATACATTTTATTCGAAATACCACAAGGCCACCTTTGGCTTTTATACAGGCCTTTAATCTGTTTGGCCACGAATCCATGGATTTACGCACTGTTTCCAAGGGAAATTTTCCCACTGCTGGCTCCAAAGATTTTTTAAGAGACTCAATGTGGCCGTAAACGTTAAACGGTAAACGTTGAATCGTCAATCAATACATACATTATAACATTCTATGCCCTAAATGACTGACTGCTGAGCCTAAACCACTGATGGTAGAAACGTAAAATATGGAGGGAGTGTTTATTATATGGCGCATACTTCGGATAAGAACGGATTTTCCAAAATTTTCTCTCTCAAAAAATATACGACTACTATGCTAGTGTACGCCACCTGATGTTAGCACACTTACCTACCACTTCCAATTCAATATACTTATGTAGGTTCTTAATTAGTTAGTTATTTTTAGCCACCGAGTAGAATTAACGTAACGGAGTTTCACCTTCCTAACAATGTGCAAAATTGCACATAAACTACGTGCGAATAGCACACAAAGTGCGTCGCACTAAGTGTTTTTTACTTAACAGCCACACGCTCAACTTTGTTAGATGTCATGATGTCATGAATAATAACCGGGCAAAACGAGCGGCATGACGACTAACATAACGACTCTGGACCCGGCCGTGGGGTGCAGTAACAGGTAACCGTGCTGCTGCCAGGTGGTGTCTGAGCTCCTCGCGGAGCGGTGCGCGCTGCGGCGGCAGCTGGCGCGCAAGGACTCGGACCTGCGCGGCCTGGTCGAGGTGCTGCGCAGGCTGAGGGAGTTCGACAACTGCACCAGCGACGGGATACACTTCTTCGAGATCACTGAGTCCGACATATTTGGCTCTATTGAATGGTGAGTCCGTATGTTTCATGGTTTTAGTGAGTTTTGTAAGCTAAGCTGAATTCGAAGTTCAACTATTATTTAGGTAAAGGAAGTACTTTAATGCAATGTGAGATGTGCATCAAATGTTTTTTATTGTGTATACTTAGAGTCACTTCTAAGAATATATCTATCCATTTGTTAAAACAGCAACGTGGGATCTGTTAGTCAGAGACATTTTGAGTTTTGACAGGAACTTGAACCTTTCGGAAGAAGTCAGTTTATATAAAATGAGATCCACATATCGGATGATAAGATTGATACGTGTGTTTGTTCGACAGGCGACAAAAGAGATTATGCGGCTATCCGGTTCACCAGCGCACACTCAAACAACCTAAACAACACAGAACTAACAGATATTTCTAACCTTTACTTTGATATTGTTTTATTTTAATAAAACTAATTTTTATTATGTGGATTTTCATTGATTGTCATATCTCCTGTGAGGTTCACAAATCTTACTTCCTGGCCAGGGGACCCACATATCAGCAGTCCGCCTGCAGACTCATCAGATAGTTCAGACGGTCGCGGTCGATAAGGTTGAAAATTGTACAAAAAAGGCGACCGAGTTTGCAGGCAATCTGTCCGTGTGTGGGCCTCTTTAGTTGGTTAACTCGTCGTATTTACAATGACGAGTGTAGCTCAAAGAATGGCCCCCATAATAACTAGATAACCTAACTATAAACCACTAGCAGACGTCCTCGTCCTAGACTTTGGCCGAATTAAATAGTTTTATGGTCCCACTTCCCGCTACTCACTTTTTGGTACGCTTTGGGCCCATGGACGAGTAAGTGGCCATCCGTTAGTTTAGTCTAGTTAGACTAAAAATAGTGGAAAATTTGTGAGACATATGTATAACTGAACAGAACCGCAAGAAGATCACCGAAAGTTCGTTCAGTTTAACTATTGAGGAATATTTTAATAATCAAATTCGTTTGTTTAGAGAGGTTCAAACAAGAATTGTGCGAATTTGTGCGAACTGAAATCACTGAACGAGTCGTTAAGAATGGACAATTTAGCTAAAGACAGGTTAGTTACTTTACATTTTGCTTTTATACCTAAGTATGACACAGCGGCAGCGCACACAGGGAATGCAAGAACAGTATTAGCATTAGACCCTCAAGCTCCAGACTTTATTAACGAATTCCGGGACAATGATTAGAATGATCTAATTTGGTGTGTTATTGCATAAATGCCACTGTGATGTCAAGACATACAGAGTCGGTACCTACTGGTCTTCGACCTTCTTTTTTATTTTTAATGATGTGTGATAATGAAAGCGCTAGCTCCCTAGGAGTGGGCTGCCGAAGACATCCAAATCCGACTTACTTAACTTGATTCCGACCTAAAAACGAAGGAAGGTACCTACTTTAAAAATTAACCAAATCAAAATCAAGACCCTCCTATAGGTAAGTTCTCGAAATGCAAAAGCGTTAAAGCCATCCTTGCACTGACTCTAAGATCCGTACAAGGAGCTACGTATGGTTGAACAGTAGGTACTTCCCTTACATGCTGTTCCACATTGCAGGGAGATTATGACACTGAACAAAGATGTTCAACAATACGAACAGACTGTCATGAACTTAAGGATTGAGCTCACGAGTAACAATAAGCCGTGAGTAGTTGTATTCTTTATTAACTCACTTTGAAACTAAACATAGAGTCTGTGCCATGACAACTAGAAAAATGCATAGAATAGTTTGGGTCTGCCTTGAGATGCCTTCTGGCTACTTGAAGTATTCAACAAGACATCTGAAACTCGTTAGGGAACATTGACATGATAGGAACCTGTTTTTATTAGGGTTCCTTAGTTCCTGCCTCTGAACCCTTATGGTTTCGTCAATTCTCCGTCCTCAGTTTTCGGTCCAAACAGTTAGAAATATGAAACTTTGCATGAATAAATATGTGCATTACTACGCCCGCGCCGGTACGCCAGAATGATATTTTTTCTTACTTCTACCCCATAGCGCATAGATAGGTTTTTAAACAACGTTTTGAAGACCGTTTTTAGGGTTTTGTACCCAAAGGGTAAAGCGGGAATCCTATTATAGCAACAAGTACTAAAAAACAGAATATCTATACATATATATAAATAAAGTTCGCCGCGACAGCTAGTAATAAATATTTAAAGGGTTTAAAGTTTCCGTATTACAAACATGATGTTTTTTGCCCTTTTTGGAACAAAACGGGAGTCCGGCTCGCACTTGGAGGGTTTTTGATTTACGTGGCCGGACACACTTGGCCGGTTTTTTCAAATTCATCACCCTAACGTCGATTGCCCGGCGCCCTGCGCCCTGGGTAGGTACGCGCTCGGAAGTATACCCCAAGGTGAACAATCGCGTTATTATTGATTTATGTACATAACCTTCGAAACGAACTACGATAAGCTCCAAAAATCTGTATATATATATACCTACTTAAGTATTTGTGTGTGCAGCGATGTGTCTAAACGAGATGCGGAGGTAATGGCAGGGATGTGCTGCACCGGAGCCGAGGTACTGCTTACATATTTATAACACCTGGTCCAAACACAAGATACACGAAAGTATCACAATCAATGTTATTTAATAATGAAATAAGTACAGTTCGATTATCTTTACTTTAGCACTCGGCAATCCTCGACAATTATCGAAGAAGATCGGAATTACAAATGACATTGCTCCACGAGATACATTGCTCCATAGTCATAACATGCTACTAGGGATATTACAGTCTAAAACAACAATGAAAATCACTACTAAACAAAATACTAATTATTTTTTGCAGTAGACCTATGAATGATACATATCATGTGACTTGATTTAATTATTACATCGCATGAGGTACTAAAACACAAAAAATGTAAAGGAACATAGGTATGTATTTTTAAAGCTCTATTTACAATAAGTTGGTAGGTAGGCAGGTAGGTACCTACTAATTGTATAATTCATAATGAAAGTAATGAAACCATACAGTCCTAATCCACTTTGATTGTCGGAATTAGAAAAATTGATAATAAACCACTTCCAGCTTCCCTTCTTTGGTTAAAAAATGATTTTCGCATTTATTGGCATGATTGCAAACTTTCGCCCATTCGTCAATTCTAAGATTATACATAGGTACCACATTATGTGAAAAAACGAACATTCACGAGATAACCCGAGCGCTAAAGTGGAAATAGTTTTGTACAGTTCGCGAGGGAGAAGCGGAGCTTTGCATTTCTGTTAGTGACCACAAAAAGTAGAAAAATAACTCTTTTTGTAGTTGTGTGTACAACACATGACATGTGTGTGTAAAACAGGTCACATATACGTTCACGTACTCACACAAATGCAAAGCTCCGCTTATCCCTCGCGAACTCTACCTACATAGTACATTTTGAATTAGTAGAACTAATTTTTTTTAGATCTTTATTTTTTTGTTTCGCTCTATACTTATTCCTTTTCGAGCACCAATTTTTCTAATAACATTGACTGAATAGTTAACTTGCTATCTACTTAACTTAATTATGTTGGATTTTTACTTATTTTCTGTCTTAAACTAGTTGTACAGAAATTATTTGTAAACCTAACTATTTGCGGTTGATCCGCAAACGAACAGTGTGGCGACTGGGAGCCAGTGAAAGACTTCTCGGAGATGTTGCGAGATGAAACTCTTCAGTTTAAGGATCGCATACGACAAATGGAGGAGAATGTCAAGGTACTTGTCTAACTGATCATTTTATTAACATAAGTAACTTTATTCATTAGTCAGCAGGCGGACTTACTGGCTTACAAGATTACCTAATACCTATGGATAATGAGCAAGGTTGGTCTATTCAATGACGTTCTCCGCAATATTGCCATATATGTGACACCTTTGTTTACTAACTTCCCCTCTCTATTAGAGAGATGCAGGGACCACGACCAGAGAGTTCACTGTGTTCTTGTATCGTACAATGACTGAATATTTCCATGCATAGGCCATCCTGATGTCACAGCGGGAAAGACTCATGCACAGATTAGCAGAATTGGTACGTTCCAAACATCTTAGCCCCTTCGCGAACAGTGAAGGGAACCTGGTGCTCACGAATACTGTTCTGTTGGCAGTCGAGCAGCGATAGCGTCCGGACGATGCGTAAGGTGAACGTGTCGCTGACAGAAGAGATCAACGCCATGAGGCGCGTGTGCGCGGCGCTGGTCGAGGAGAACCGCACCATGGCCGTGCGCGCGCAGTTCAAGGACGAGATCATACGGGAGATGCGCAGGCAACTGAAGCAAGCTAAAGCTAAGGTTCGTTCCGATCTTTTATTAGATATCAGGCTCCATTGTGTGTCCAAATACAGCATTTTTTGTTTTTTTTTGTTCCGCGGACCAAGGTCGCGGCCGCTCTAACGTCCGTTGCCGGGCGTCTCTGGTTACAAGCAGAACGTATTTCCAGTGGCGCCCGGCGAACTTTGACCACCTCTGTGGTCTCTGCGGGGGTTGGGTCGGGATGAGAATCCCGCGTCGTTGCGGTAGGGTTTTATCCCGCGTCAGTGAGTGAATCTGGTTGCGTGCTATGGGGCAAAGGCCCCGTAGCACGCAACCCTTCTAGCCTGCTTCTGTAAGGACGACGGGTGGCGATCTCGCCGTCCTCAGGCCCCGATCATGGAGGTCGATGGTGTTGGGCGTAGATGAGTCTGCGGCGTCCTAGCCGCTGACTACGGAACTCGGCGGGGAGGGTACGCTCCCTCTCCCTCTCGGCCGCCTCCTTCGCGAGCACGACTTGCTCGCAGAAGGACACGGCCGCGTTCCACCTACTCCTTGCTGCTTGCTTGCAGCTTGAAGCATGGTCTCCAGCGGCAGGGTATCCACGCCCAGACCCACTACGAGGTCCCGGCGCTGACTCGCCCACGCTGAGCACTCCACCAACGTGTGGAGTGCGGTGTCGTCGTCGGAAACCTCGCAGTGTTGACACCAGGGTGTAACCTCACGACGGATGCGAAACAGATAGCTACCGAAGCATCCATGCTCGGTAACGATCTGCGTCCCACGATACGTGAGGTCACCATGCTGCCTCTGCAGCCAATCGTCCATGATCGGTCTCACCGTCGCGATGATGGTGGTACCCCACTTGGGTTGCTCAAGTCGCACCCTCCATGACCCCATGAGATCCTGGCGGAGTTGGGACCGCTGGTCATCGATTTCTCGAGACGCAGGCCTGTGGTCCCGCTCCAGCGGCTCCTTGCGCCATTGGAACAATGACGCAAGGGCTCTCGCTTCCAGGTCCAATGGAGGGGTCCCGGCTAGGAGACATGCAGCCTCTCTGGTCGTGCGGTAGCCCCTTATTGTTTTGACGGCCAAGGTCCTCAACGGTCTGTTAAGGAGGTTTGAGTTGTTGGCCGTCAACCGCGCCGCACATACGGGAGCCCCGTATAGGGCCACACTCCGCACGATCCCCAGGTTCCAAATACAGCATGGGAGTGCGCAGCAGCTACGCAACGTGTTCGCGGGACTCAATTTATCGGTTCGTGCGCGGCAAATGTCGCGGCGTTAGTTGGACTTTGGACACACCCTTAACAGTAAAATGACGTTTCCCTTTGTAAAATGAGTTTTAATACAAGAACTTTTGCAGCTCAAAGATCTGGCAGACACAGCGGAGATGATAACCAAGGACTTCGTGAGTGGTGACGGCGAATGTGCTCGCGGCCAGTCCGCGCCCGCGTCCTACGACACTGTGACCATAGCGTGTGTGCGCGCGCAGCCCAGGAGGAAGCGCGACGTTCCGTTACGCGACAGTCTGGCGCCGCGGGACAGTGCGCCCGCCGCCACCGTGCTGAGTGGAACGGAGCGGGAGGTAGTCGTCCGAGGGAGAACAGTCTCCACCAACGCAATCTGCGACAGTATGGTGTGCGAGGATCTGCACGGCTTCGACTATGGCCTCGGCCTTGTCGAGTCAGGCGATGACTGTTATGTTAACAAATAATAAATGTATGTTAGGGTACCTTTATGTAAACCGCTGGCGTTGTTCGTAGTCTCGAACTGCACAGGACCTAGTCTACTGCGGTACCTTCAAACACTTGCGGGACTTGAATCTAAGCAACGTGACGCAGTGGAATAGGGAATGAGATTGTATTGTTTTTGTATTGCTTATGATATTAAATGCTTTACTTATTTACGTCATATTTTTATTATAACGTCAGCATAGGCCTGGGTTTATCCTTCGGAGGCTGTATCCGGGACGTCCGGCCATGGACGTTCCAGCATAGCCACCGTACACCTCACTGTGCAATAACGATCACATACCACGTAGTCACTAGGCGAAGGATGCCGATGCCGTTCTCTTCTCAGCAGGTAGAATATATATTTTTTTGTTTTTAGAGCATCATTCAGTATCGTCCGGACCAATCTTGATGAAATTATCCAATTCACTTGCATGATGAAAATGAAATTAAAGGAATTACCTACATTTAAATGTAGCGAGTACATTTTATTCATGACTAGTGGACGCCTCCGGCTTCGCCCGTGACAAGTTTTATACTAAAACCTTCCTCGATCCAGTAGTGAAAGCTATATGGAAATTGGTGCAGTTGGTTTTAGTTTATAATTTGTCAAGCGGGCGAATCCGCAGGCGTCCGCTAGTACATATTATAAAGCGTGCATTGAAGTCGATGTTTACAACTAATTTGGAACTATTTAGAGGCTCTTCACCAAGTTCTAACGATCAGACTGCGTGAGGCGGTTGCCGCGTCCGATGATAGGTTAAGTACCTAGGTAGTACGAGTATCTCCTACAATCCGTCAGACGTCGACTTTAACCACTTCTCAAAATGTTTGGAAAAGTGATATCAAACTCAAGGAGTGATTTAACAACTGTAATGTAAGTAAAACAATTACCTACTTATTGTGTCATCTCTGTATAGTTTTACTTTAAATTATCCTGTTTTAATTTCTTTCGTTCTTAATAAATTAGTGAAATGAATGTACTACAAGTGTGTTTGTCTTATAATGTGTCATCTCTGTATCTTATGTTTGGACCGTCAATGTTCCCTCCTCCATCGACACCACGTAACTAATGTTTAATATTTTCTAGACCATCGATAACACGATTAGTGCAGAGGCTTCTTGCACTTGCTTATGTGCAAGCGACAGCCACGCAACTCTAGACCGAGTAAGTATACAAATAAACCTTAAAACTGTAAGACAAACGTTCGCTTGAAACCGGTTAGGGACTGTTTGTGTCACTGATAGTTTCAGTTTACCTCCAACCCGTTCAAGCCGGACTGCTAGTCCTCCTAATTCATCTCAAAATGTGTATGTTTTAATAATAATTGGAACGGTTCCAATTGCAAGTGTTCCACTTAGCCGTATAACTATTCAAGCTTGTCCAGGTCTACAATCTCCTCAGGATTCAGTTCAACCCTCGAGCTCCAAGGCCAAGTCACCAAGGACGCTTAAACCTAAGAAAATACTGTCGCGAGACATGAAAAGAAGGTATGTGAGTGTTGCAGAGATATCGGAACATAATGAGACTGAGTGAGTGCCCATACTTCATATAGATTAGGTTTAGGTTTTCTTTGATTAGGCTTTAAATCAACATCTACTCTTCGTGCTTCATATCAGCTGTCGCTATTACGAGCTCCACCACCTCTCCTCTATTGGGTTGTGCCTATAGTCACGAGCAAAAATATGTAACTGTCAGATTTTCTAACATTTATTTGTCAGGCTTAGCATTCTTATTATTGCGATTTGATGAATTAGAATTTTAAGAACATTTCCATGTTTACTTAGATCTTCATTTCAACTTACCACCCAATGTGTCACCGTTCATTATAAACTAACGTTCTCTATGAGACTATGTAAATGTGTTTGTCGTATTATTGTCGGTTATATTTATAGCTGGCAACTAGTTATGAGCTGCTTTACGACTTTATGAGCTGTTTATAACTGTGTCCTGATTTCCAGGGTATATTTTAACACGGAGGATGGCAACAGGAATAGCGAGGTAAGATATTCTTTTCCTTATTAAAAAAAAATATTAAACTTGTGGTCTCGCTGATACTTTTCGCACTATTTAGCATTCTACCATCTTTTTCTTAGTTTTTCATACTCTGTCCTGCTTGACTCTGACATATCCATGCAAAATTTCATGTTTCTAGCTGTCACCGTTTAGAAGGAAGCCGAAGAGAGACGGACTGGCATGACGAAACTATACAGGGTTCCGAGATTTTTACTACGGAACCCTAAAAACCCATTTTTGTCCGTCTTCTTGCTTCTTTCTGAATTGATTGCTTTTCTTTCACAGATAGAAAAAAACACAGCAGGCTTTGTTTCATCAAAATCGTTATTTTCAAAGCGATTCCACGCAGGCAAAGCTGTTGGCATCGGCTAGTATTTAAATATAATTATTTTGCTTTCAGGAGACCGATTCGCCAACTCCCTGTTTGTGCCAGTACGTATCATATTAACTATTTTGCAATGTCTTTTTTGTAAGTTTACTGAAATTTAACAGCTGCACTTGATGACACACGTTAAACATTTGAGATATTTAACGAAATGTGATGTTTGTCCAATCTGAAGAGCAAAGGGATGCAATATCTGGTTCTCTTCGTTTGTACTAGTAACTCAGTGTTCTAAATAATACCTAATTAAATGAGATGTTGTCAAACATCAAAGCGTGTGTTAGTGCAGAGCTGTTAATGAGATGATGTGGAAAGGAAATATTTCCCATTACCTACGACATTCTGCATAATAACATTGTTATATAATATTTGTAGGGAGTTGTTATGGTTGTCTACTTTGATATTAGGTATTATGAAAAATCCTTGGGAATAATACATGGATATAGTCACCCAGTATCCCCGAAAGGGCCTCGCAGAGGCCCACTTTCTGGCAGTCACTTTGTTGGTCCGACGCTATAGTTGGGCGAACCTGTTGAGCACACTTTCGGATTGTCCCATGTAGTAACGGCACAGAATAGGGAATAGTACTTACACAGAACTTGCACTCCGACGTTAATTTAAGCACATTTTTTTGTTTACAGAGAACATCATTCGAACGTTAGGGTTGTCCAGTAAAGTAAAATATATACCAGCATAATTTGACAAATAATTATGACGTTAATGTCTCAGTATCAACTCTATGGTCAATGCCGTGTCACAAACAAGAGACAACCCTTACTGATTTACAACTTCAAGTTGTCGCTGACGTCACGTATTTTTTTGCGGTTGTTAGGCGAGTGATATAGGCCCGGTAACGGCTTCATTGCATAAAAAAAAATGGAAATTGTTGAACCCTCAGTTATTTGGTTGAAATTCATAAACCATGCTTGTAGGTGCGTTTGAGTAACAATAACAGAGGATTTAGTATCTGGCAACTACCGAAAATATTAGCGTTAAATCTATATTGGGTAGTTCTTATAATCCTAACGTCAACAAAATTTTCAGGATTATAAAACACGCGTCGAGTCACTCCACTTGTGAGATAATACAAGTAAGTTTCTTTCATTCTACTGGTAAGAAGTTAAGGTGAATATGAATTGAAATCCACCTTAATAATACTGTCACGTCTGTTGGTTATCACTTCACTATCACTACATATTATAAAATAAAGTCTCCCGTTCCGTATGTATGCTTAGATCTTTAAAACAGGGTTAAATAACGACACAAGAAGTAGTGAAGTCTGAAGTAGAGTTTATGTTTAACCGGTGGTGACGAAATGGGCGGACGCGGACGCGGCCGTCGGAAATCACAGCGCGGAGCTTTTTTTACTAATGAACTAGTGGTACAGGCTGACATTTATTATCCACATATTTTAATACTAGCGACCATGCCTCTTGGTGGTAGTGTAATCTTACATTTTTTATATTAAGTACTTCTTTAGTTTATATAATATTTCATTCGCGTGATTACGAGTATTTTTAGGGTTCCGTACCCAAAGGGTAAAACGGGAACCCTATTACTGAGACTTCGCTGTCCGTCCGTCCGTCTCTTTGGCTGCATCTCATTAACCGTGTTAGAAAATTGAAATTTTCACAGACGATGTATTTCCATTGCCTCTATAACAAAAAATACTAAAAAATTGAATATAATAAATATTTAAGTGAGCTCCCATACAACAAACGTGATTTTTTTTGCCGTTTTGGTACGGAACCCTTTGTGCGCGAGTCCGACTCGCACTTGGCCGGTTTTCTTTAGCAGTTTTTCTTCGTATGTCATGGGAGACAGGATAGAGTCTTTCTATATCACCTGCTGCAGTTAATAAATGCAACACGCTGTGTTACGGAGACGAAACCATAATTTAAAAGAATAAAGAATACAAGTGGGCCACCGGCGCTTCCTTCAAAAATGTTATTTACGTTGGTCTAAATATACGGGCCCGTCCCGTAGCGAGCTAACATCCACTCGTGCGCAGGCGTCGGACGACTCACGCGCACGTGTCGTTACACTATAACGTTTACAAACAAATGTTCGTGTATTGTAAATAGTATATAATTAGGTAATGTTGTGTTGTGATTCTGTGATGATGCTCAACGGTCTGTTGACGTTCGGGGACTCCGACAACAGTGATGGTACCAAAGTGAGTTGCTAGTTTTCTTAGGGATAGAACTGCAAACTTCTTAAATATAAATATTGATAAGCTCTTTTTCTGTCGTAAACCGTAACTACCTAACTTGTTTTCAGTCGGACAGTCAGACTTCGATGAATATTTTTAATTTATATACAATTTATATACAATACAATACAATACAATATATACAATACAATTTATATACAATTTATATACATAAGTGGTAGGTACTTGGTTTCGCTCTTGAATATGATTCGACAGCTTCTCCCTTCACTCGTTTTAAACCTCGCTTTGGGGTGTTTCATACTGCATTTGTACTGTTTAATAGCATTTTTTCCTGATCGATGATGACCTGTTGCGACCAAGGAAGAAGAAGAATAGGAATCCAGTTACCTACTTTTAGTCGTATTAGCGAACAATATTAGAAGATGTTCACGTATTTGGTCCCATTTCCGTCATTTGAAGTCGGTTGCTGAATGGGACCAAATTGAAATGGGACCACTTGGGTAGTTTATTAAAAAAAAATTCAAAAGCGATTCACCCAGTCCAAAGATATGAGGTAGACAAACAAAAAGAAACATACAGTCGAATTGAGAACCTCCTTTTTTGGAATACGGTTGATAAACAAGTCAAAGTTTATTTAATTGATTAAGTAACAATCGAGCAGTTCTCTGTAGGTACCTACTGTATATTAATGATATACTAATAATATAATAAAACAATTCTCGGTCTCTATAAGTATAAAACAATGGTAAGTAAAATGTTTTTAAGAAAAAACCTTTTAAATTTATATAATAGCATTAATTTTTCGCAGAATTAAAAGGACAACAAAACGTCGACAATTGTTTCGCCTCTAAACGAGGCATTATCAAGACTGTCTCAGAGAGAACAGCTGTTCTCTCTGAGACAGTCTAAAACATTTTACTTACCATTGTTTTGTCATGGATTTTCGCCAAGTAACGCCTGTTTCTATCCAATATTCTCTATAAGTATATCGCATACCGACCTATAAATAATAAATAATTTAATCTTCTTTGAATTATAACCGCAGAGATTATTACCTATCTGCCATAAGATATCTATCGCAACATGCACTTGTTTGTGTCCACTGAGTGCAACAGCCTTTGATCATTTTTATTGCAACCTCAATCAAGATGCTTTGATTTTTATAGACTATATACGCTCTCTGTAGTGGTCATAACCACTCGTTCAGTATAAATATTGATCTGGAGATAAAACTCGGTTCATTCGCTTATTTTATAGTCTTTGAACTCAGTTTAGAAGGCAGGTGGGTGCTTCTTACTGCAAGGAGACTGTATATTATCTACTTGTATGGGAGAGAATCTAGGGCACATATTACTAAGACCACTTTTCCTGTCATTTGTTTTTTCACCAGCGTGCTGATTTCGCCCGCAATGCGTGCGATGTCAACGTCAAATCAGTTCGCGACTAGCCCCGTTGCCATAACAACCGGCTGCAGGTGGCCCGCGCGACATAAAACGCATTTCATTATTGCGAATAAACGCTTGGTCAGGAAAAGCGCTCTAGGAGGCAAAATTTACCCATGTCCCGAACAGTGGCCTCAGCTAATTAGTGGATGTGTACCCAAATGCGACATTACCTATCTTTTATGTTAAGATTATCTCGATCGTAATAAACTGCTTCGGTGGCGTGGTCGGTAGTGCATCGGCTTTCGACTCCGGAGACTCGGGTTCGATTCCCGGGTCGACTCAGATATTTGTGTGATTCAGAAATATTTGTTTCGGAGTTTGGTTGTATTTAGAAATATTTAAGTATGTTTATCAGTCATCTAGATCCCATAGCACAAGCTTATAGCTTAGTTTGGGCTAGATGAAGTTGTGTGAGAATGTCCAAAAAAATAAATAATAATAATAATAACTCGAAAATTGAAATAGGTAGAAAAGCGTCAAACGTCAAAAGCGTCAAATTCCATTTTGGAAGAAGTCGACTGTAATTATTAGGTACCTCATAGTGGAGGCGCGAATTGATTTGCTTTGCCGTTCGCTTTGTATCAACAGACAGAAGAACAACTTGTACTATAAAGTACGAGTAATACTTAGCTATGGTTTACTTTTTCTTTTTATTGATTTCTGGGTTGATCATTGATCGGTAACTTCGGACTGTCAAAAACGTAACTATTTAATTTTCTGTTTTGACTACTAGGTAACAAAACAGAACATTAATTTATTAACGATGAGTCCACAGTAACATATTTATGCTCGTGACTTTACCTACAACCCAAAAATGCGTTTACTTTGTACGTGTTTACAGGACAGCGGAAGTGGTGTGAGTCTCGTGGGCAGCCCGACGGGTTCCTGCGATGCGAACGCACGCGCGGTCTACTATCACTCCAAGTTGCTTTCGACACTACAGATTGTTAGTATTGGTTATGTTATCATTAAATTGGATATTTTATCATAACATTATCATTTTCATGAAGTCTTAGCCCAAGGTCGGTGTTGCACAATTTAAGGGTATTATGTTGCGTTAGGTCGATATACTCGTAATTACGAACACCGATACTTATATCTTCCAGCTACTTTTTGGTTTATAAGTAAGTGGCGAAGTTTATTTTAGCAATACATGGTGTTTACACGGCGTTTTAAGGTGCAGTGTTTTGAAATTATTTGCACCTTTAAGGAAATAGTCTAATTTGCGTTGTAATATCTCAGAACTATTCATACAAAGTAAAAAAAGTGGTTACGTGAGACGATAAAACAGGCTATAAGGAATCGAAAGAGCGTTGTTAATTCAAAACACTGTAACTCTAGATACAGTGCATTTAATTCACACGGTACATTAATTATGTATCAGTTACAAAACAAAGAAGAGACGATACAAGTGCAAGCCGAGAGCCTCGTCGTCGCAGAGGAGCGTATATTGGCGCTCACGGAACGCGCCGCCGAACTGAAACGGGACCTCGATATTAAGTCTAAAGAGGTAAGACAATTCAGACATCATTTACGAATTAAACAGCAAGCTTGTCCACATACATCCTTTGCCTAGCCGAGCGCAGAAGGTTTTATCCTTAATTTCATAATAGATAGGTATGTACTTACGTACACTATGTTCCACGATTTTGAAAGACTTTACCTTTTGCAAAGTTGGTTAACAACTCGTGTAAAAACCACCTCCAGATGTGAAATGTAATTTTAGCAATTTTTTGCTTACTAATCTTGAACTGTCGCCCACAGTTTTTGCTTTCCGTGCGAGTTAACATATGGCGCTTGGCACTTTCCGATTGCACCTTCAATTCTTCAAATCGTTTTTTTTATTGAGCGGAGCTAAGCGAAGCTCTATCTTAGACGACAAGTGTAAATCGTTTGTGTGCCAACTCCTCCGAAACGGCTCGACAGATTTTGACCAAATTTGGCATGCTGGTCGATATCATACCCGGGAGTGCATATCTCTGAAATCATGAAAATAGAGCATAAAAAAAAATTATCAAAATTTGTTCCGCTCAACATTTGCAATTTAGTTTGCAAAAAAATATTTAATTTAGATAGAATAATTTTAAGTTTTGGCTAGAGACGAACTCCTATTTGTATGATGATTATAGTTGAGCACGGTGCGTCAGGGGCTAGACAGCTGCAGGGTAGAGAAAGTGGAGGTATCGGTCTCAACTGAATCAGCGACACCGGTGAGATAGTTTTTTCTTTATCTTAACATGATGTTATGTATTAGTTGTAGATTTTTTTAAATCCTTTTCGTAGGTTTAAAGAGCCAATTAAAATTAATGAAATACCTATTTAAAAGAATAACAAGTCCTCTTTGTAGTTTAAAAATCATAAGAATAATCTTAAAGAATACCGGTTTGGTTGTGTTGATTTAATTTTGAGGTTGAGTGGTTTCGAGGAAGCGACCTAAATAGAGATTACACATTTCGTACATGATAGGTATGTAAACGTACCCTAACTGTGGTAAGAACATTTTAGGAGGAAGAAAAACAAAGTGACGTAGTGAAGACATTACAGAGCAACTTGAGCATCATTGAAGAGTTGTACCGGGAGTGCTTCTACGAGGTTAGTATTAGTATTTCAGGTGTGCCTACTTAGCTACTTTATTTTTAATTTAAAACATTTGGCAAACGTAATAGTTTTCCATCAGCGGCAATAGACTCGTCTCCTTAGCATGAATGAGCATAACAATGTCTCTTGGCGTGATTTTATGTAGTTATAAATATCTGTCTCATAGTCATCTCAGTTCATTTGAGGTCCACTGCTGGGCATCCGACAAAGGGAATCCAGCATTTTTACTAGGACTAGGAGGTTTCGAATCTTATTATTTATCGTAATGATGTTTTATCGGTAAAAGCTATAGAGGGTGAAGGAAGAGACTTTAAATTTTGTTAATATTCCCACAACTATTAATTTTGAGTGTAGCACCGGTTAGGATTTTTGTAATACCTAAATCAATTAAATGTTTGTTTGTTCATAGTGTAAAGTTTTTATACATATTGTGTGTTCTTACATGTTACAGACAGCAAAGCAAGAAGACTTAATAGATAGGCTTCGCAAGTCGTACCTGGACGTGCGGCTCCTTGACAAGCAGAAGACGGACCAGATCGGTCGACTGCAGAATGTCATCCACACGCAGAAGTGCTCATTGGATAGGTGTCAGGTAAACACAAATACTAATCTAATGATTTATATTTCATAGAATTGACAAAAACGAGAGCAAGGAATTAAGATGTGGTTATAAAGTTAGTATAAACATGATCCGATTGTAAGAAATAGAATGACACCAAAGTTATTGAATAGTGGCGATGGCTCATATATGGCTCACATACCGCCAGCGCCAACTAGCGAAAACAAACTGAACTATTTCGAATGTGTAACTAATCCTGAATCACGCTAGTGGTGTTATCAACCTGGTTAACATCGGACCGTCTCTTAAATATCTAACTATTAGCATGTCGGTATGTCTGTGTTTACCTTGTGTACGTTTTTCAGGATATCGCTCTTGAAGTGGACAATCTGAAGACGGAAATATCAAACTTTCTAAGTAGTTCCGCCTCAACCAATAACGACTCGGTATTTGTTAAATGGCAACATTTGTGATGAGAGTTATTGCAACACTAACAATGAAACTAACACTACTTACAGACTTGATTTTGGATGAAGTTATAACTTTTAATTTTTTATTTTACTAATGTGATAATTGCAATAATAAGACAGCCTTCAAGCTCTCATAAAGACGCTTTGTGAAATGTCCTAACCTAAGCATATTACTTTTTTACTTGTTCGTATGGACAAGATTGTTGTACTTGCTGAGTTATGTTCACATCAGTTCTAAGATTATGACAACGTCGGGAGTCGATTGAAATAAGTAAATCATTCGCTCACCTAAATAAATTAACACGTTTTCTGTATGATCATGAATGCTGGCTGTGCTAGCTCTGAATATTCGAAGATATTAGAAGCATGTTTTTATGTGAAATAAATGTGTAATATTAGCAAAATTGTTTGATTTCCGCGTCAGGGTATGTGGGAACGCAGTGAGGAGTCGTTCGCCTCCACTCCGGACGCGAACGAAGACTTGCAGGACATCATGGAGCAACTGCTGCGGCTCAGGGACATACTTACTGTACGTGTTATCCGGTGAATATAGGTCACATATGGACACTGCTTAATAAGTTATCAATGGTGATAAGATATAAATAAGCAAATGACAGACTCTAGAAATAAAAAATAAAAAAATGTGTCTATACCCTAGGGTCCCACGTTGGGCGCCAATTATGATGATATGAGATGTTCGAAGAGGACTAAAATTTTGATAGTGATTAATATAATACAGAAATACAATCATTCTGTTCTCTTTTTAGTTTCTACCTATTGTATATTTGTTACAGGAACCGTGTACATGTGGTCTGGAGTTAGAAAACAAGCGATTAAAACAAGAGAATGAAGTGCTACAGGTACTCACATCTATTTTTTTTTTATAAATGAGTAAGATTGAAGTTTGAACTGTAACTATTGCTTCTCTACATTCGCAGACGAGAATAGTTGAACTTTGTTCGAGGAGCGATGAGTTGGAAAAAATAGTAGACGCGAAGGAGATTTTAGAAAATAAACTTAATGAGGACTTGGCAACGAAAAAAAAACAGGTAGGCCTCATCAGGACGTTCAATGTAGCTTTGGTGTCAGATTGGCTACTAATCATACGTTAAGGACGAAATTCACAGAATAAATGTTATAATTGTTTTAATTATATATAAACATCTTCATTTATTTTAGCTGAATTGTGTGAGAAGAGATATGACACGAGTGACAGATACCTGTAGAGAACAAACTACGGCTTTGAAAACCCATCTAAGAGAAACCCAAGGTGGGAAGTTAAACGTAGAATATACTATTCAATTTTATTAGGATTCTCCATATTTATATAACATTATTAGCTACCATAGCAAAGATATGCATATGAAAGAGTTTTTCGACAATTGATGATATCACAGTAAATGTCATTTCAGTAAAAATGTGTTACATTGGGTCACGTGATCGATATTTTCTGCGATATCATTGGTTATAGACAAACTGTTCCGATGTCATGCTCGTAGGGCTGGGCTATACTTTCATGAGTGTTATTCGATAGTAGTTCACTAATTAGGTAATGTTGCAGTTTCATTAGAAGACAAGAGTGAGGAGCTAGTGAGAGTGCAGGAGCAGTGCGATACGCAACAAGAGACTATTGTACAGCTTCGAGAGGAGTTGAACAATATTAAGGAGATGTATAAAGAGGTAGGTGACATTCGAAAAACACTTCAAACATTGACACAACAACTGACTACAAATTACCGGTATGAGACCAAATTGAAATTGAACCACTCGGGGAGCAGTAGGTAGTTAAAAAAATTAAAATCGGTACACATAGCCCAAAGGTATGGGGTAACTGCCATACAGTCGAATTGAGGATCTCCTCCTTTCTTGAAGTCTGGTTAAAAATAAAGCAAATGTATTTGTTAATAGGCAATTCGGTGTTAGTGACTTCTTTTATGTTTTAAAGCAAGTATTTTCTTATACTATTTCTATATTTCGCATAAACGAATGTCATTGGCAGGACGCGAACTCGCGGCCTTTTTCCAAATAAGGGGAACGCTATGTCATTAAGCTTCGATGACCGTATAGGTCATCGCTATATACCTATGTCGTTGAATGTTTGCTCCATGTTACGGCGCGATAGTTTTGGTAAACGTTCGAAAGCCATGTCCCCGCTCTCTCATCAATCAAAGCGGAAAAATAGGATTGAACACACCTTTAATGTCGAAAAAATGAAAACTACGTTTGACCCGTAGGGTTGCAAGTGTCGCGACAAGGCGAAGAGTGCGCGCCGCGCGCTGCGGGACTGCGAGCGGCGCGCGCGTGCGCTCAGCGAACAGCTGCGGTGCGCGCAGCAGCGGTGCTGGTATGTCGTGCTTACTGTTTGTATCTCCCATCTCCATGGCATGCTCGATAAATCGTAAACTATAATGCTGTAAACATCCAGGCTTATTTCTTATATCACAATAAGATTAGCTTTATTTACTTAAATTCCTCCTATAATAGTTCGCATAAATATGAGCAGCAACAGTGGGTGTTTTGTTGTCAGCTTCATAAATACTCTTCACTTATTTTTTCATCGTTAACTATATAACTATAGTCTCCCCCCCCCCCCCCCCCAGGGAGGAGGAGAGCAAGTCGTCGGAGCTGCAGTCCCAGCTCCGCACGGCGCACACGCGCGGCGCCACGACGTGCGCCGACGTGCGCCGCGCGGTATCCGACCTGAGACACTGGGCACACACCATGCGACGGTACTATACTATACCAAACGGTTTAAAGTCGATTCACACAATATCAGTGAAACCTCGAGTTCCGACACAGTAATACCGGTTCAGTTCAGTATCAGTGCAGAATATTCTTTCATACAGTGATGTGATGACTGAATCGTCACTGACACTGACATGTGAGGATGCGTTCATAGAAAATGTTTAAAAAAATTTTCACTGATACTGAACTGTGCCGGTGTCTCGGAACTGAGGTGTCACTAAGGCTTTACTGATACGTGTGAATCGACTTCATTACTTATATTTATCAGGTTCTTTTTACTGTGATACTTAAGTTTACTTCTATTGTATTTATTTCAGTGAACAAGAAACCGTGATCAAAGAAAAAGAAGACATGATAACTGCTTTACAGGAGCGTTTACAAACTCGACCGTGTCAGAGTGTACATAGTATGAGTCCCGAGGAGTTCCCCTGCCCGTCACTAAACAGAGAGAGGAGCTGCTCTCGCTGTGACGCGGGAACGTCCAGGTTGGGAGGTGAGAGCGAGATGGCAGGATGCTCGGCAGCTCCGACTTCTCCTAGACGGGTGTTTAAGAAGAAGTGTTGTGGTAATAGAGTAAGTATTGTCAACATGTTCAAGTAACACAAAACATTAACATGAGTTCGACATCTGGCCAGCACACTGATTACCTAAAAATCGAATTAAAAAGAACACACGGCATGTAGCAGTAAACACAAAAATAATATAATATTTGTATCACAGCGGTGCTCAGATAGTCCCTGGCTCTGTAACTCGGGTCAGCAACATCCCGTACTGCGCGACGGGAGCCATGACCCAGGCACCTACCTGCAAGACCCAGTTCCAAGCAGCTCCCACCCTGTAAGTATAAATAGGTGCATCCGGCTCGAAGGACCATGTTGTATAATTAAAGATGAATGCACACTTATCCGCGACGAATTTTCTTCCAGATTCGAAGGATTTGAAGCGGATAAGTGTGCGAGGTTACATGACAGAATTCTAACATTCTTTTCGTTTCGTTTGGATAAGTGTGCGTTCACCGTAATACAGAGCTTATATAAACATATTCATGTACTTATGACTTCCTCAATTCTAAAGCAAAAGGAAAATGATTCCAATCAATGTTGAATTTCTAACTATCATTTGGAAGACAAACTGTTAATTTATTTTTCCCCTATCACAAATAGGTGAACGTATCGCCAACGGACGAATTATTTCGTCGTGTGGAGCAGCTCACAGACTCGTTAGCAGACGGGTTTCGGCGTTGGACGAGATGGAACGCGCGGTGAACATAAATATCTCAAGATATTATACTCGTACTTCAGCAGTATGAAGAAAGACTGAAAAAGGAATAGGAACTAAGATAGGAGTCATAAGAATTACCGTATTTTAGTCCGGCCTGAGGTCTATTGCCGGGCGTCCCGGGCACACCCTAGGAAGGTAACCCAGGGCGCCGGCGGTTGTAAGTAGTAGTAATACAAGTTTGTGTAGTTGTGGATAGGTAATTGGGAAAGTACTCTTACTTGATAACGCCCAACGTCGCGTCGTAGGTATTTTAACCGAAGGACCATTTTAATGGTGCATTTATTTTTTAGATAACAGTATTATTTGCTAGTCTTGTTTGTAACTTATTTATTAATTTAATAATAATTTGTTTTGTTACTTGATCGTTTCATTTTATTTTAACCTTTTGTTTATGATAAGACTAATAGAAAAGAAAATAATATGGTCAAAGTTTGTCCAGGCCGGGAATCGAACCCGCACCAGGCCATCGAAGCAGTCTTTGACCCCGCGTTATTACATTTTATAAATCGGTTTGCCTGGAAGAGATCTCAGCGATAAGGCCTGTTGCCTTACACCACGCGGCCGATGAAACGGAACGTTGGTCGGCGCGACCCCCACTTCGCTTACTTCATACGACGACGTAATCACATCACAAAATACCGCCTGTCACTGAACACCGCCCGCAATACTCGCATCTTTAACTTATTGTGTTAATTATTGAAGAACCAGAATATATAACACAGTTCATTTTATCAACCACCAAACCTCAAGAACAAGGCTACCCTTTTCATATTAATTGAGCGAAGCGAGCGTAGTTTCTTATCAGGTGACTCCAATGCAACTCGATGTGAAATTGTTTCTCGACTGGGTAGTTCCCAACCGATTTTCATGATTTTTTCACTCAAAAATCAAGCATTCTCAGGAGCAGGTTTTGTTCGAGACAGAATTATGATTTAGGACCCTCAAAAAAAGTTATTGACCAAAAATATGTCAAAACTTTTTTGCGCTTCGCTCAATTGCATGCTGAAGCGCAGTACCACAGCAGCGACCGCAGCTCTTAGTTTTACATTAAATACGAATCGCAAAAATGAAAAGCGACGGCCGTCGGAGTCGCACACTGATTTTAATTATTATCAGTTCATATGAATGCAAGAGTCTATGACAGTCGTTAGGGGTAGTTGGAGCCCCAAATCAAAAATCCTCGCGGTCTAACTACAGAACTTCGATATCGCCCTTGGGTTGTGGAGGTCAGGTGGCAGTCGCTTCACGGAAAATATCGAAGTTCAGCCGAATCACAGTTAGACTGGAAAACCGACCCCAACTGCGTTGGGAAAAGGCTCGGAAAATGATAATGTGCGCAAGAGTCTGCTAGTGGCGTCTTGGTCATTTAGTTAAGCGTTCCTCCAAGAGGAACTGCTAGTGGCGTCTTGGTCATTTTTTTTTTTTTTTTTTTTTTTTTTTATATTTGGTTCGCAGTCGTGACGACGTCTAGCGATTGTGGGCCACTCTCACAGCACACATTACTATTGAGAGTGGCCCTCAACTTGACGACCTACTGATGTGCCTCTTCACGCTCCGCTTAAAGAACCCAGGATTATATGTGGGATGAAACACGTGCACAGACAGGGCGTTCCAGGCCACTGTCGTTCGGCAGAGAAACGAACAAACGTTCGTTTCTCTGCTTAACTGGCGTTCGGTTCTCGCGAACATGGTATCCACTGTGTGGGGGTGGCATCTCTGCCCGGCACGAGTCGTTCGGGATCGGAAGGAAGAGGGTGGGATCAGATTGAAGAGCTCTTCAGAACACTCGCCGTGGTAAAAACGGTAGAATGCGGCCAAGGAAGCTATTGTTCGGCGCTGAGCTAGCGGCTCAAGGCTTCCCGTTACCTCCGGACAACCTATAATACGGATAGCCCGTCGCTGCATAGCGTCGAGAGCGTCCAGCAGATACTTCGCGGAGCCGTCCCAGAGGTGAGAGCAGTATTCGACGCAGGGTCTAATCTGCGTCTTGTACAGCAGACACCTCTGGTCCGGTGTAAAGAATCTCTTTACCTTATTCAGTATTCCTAGTTTCCGCGAAGCTAGCCCTATACATCTTTCGATGTAGTTTTTATTATTGAGCTCTCGACGAACGTCTATGCCAAGGATATCAAGGTTGTCCTTCATTGGTAATAATGCATTCTGAAGAGGGGGTAGGGGAAAGAAAGGGGATTTCTTCGCAGTAAATGCACACGCCTGTGTTTTGCGGGCATTGAACTCGACCAGGTTCTCGGTATCCCATTGAGAGATACTGTCGAGGTTACGGTCGAGATCAGCCACGAGTCGTCGTCTCTCCTCCTCAATCTCAGATCGCCCCGCCGTCGGACGAACCGAGTAACTCCCGTGCAGTGTGCTGTCATCTGCATAGCAATGAATGTTCCCGAGGGATAGCATATCATTGATATGCAGAAGAAAGAGAGTTGGTGATAGTACGGACCCCTGCGGTACCCCGGCATTCACTTGCAAGAAGCGAGAAGCCTGGCCATCGCAGAGGACCCGCACTCGGCGCTCGTTTAAAAAGCTGGCAATCCAGCTGCACAGTTGAGGAGGTAGACCATATGCCGGAAGCTTGGAAAGAAGCGAAGCATGCCAGACCCTATCGAAGGCTTTGGCGATGTCCAGGCTAATAGCCAAAGACTCGCCGTGCCTTTCCATAGCCCCACCCCAGACATGCGTTACGAATGCCAGAAGATCACCCGTTGATCGCTTTGGCCTGAAGCCGTATTGTCGATCATTGATTAGCGAGTGCTCCTCTAGGAATTGCATGAGCTGCTTATTTATAAGGAGCTCAAGCACCTTGCAAATGACTGAGGTGACAGCTATGGGTCGATAGTTGCCTGGATCGGACCGATCCCCTTTCTTGGGGATCGGTTGTACGTTCGCCTCCTTCCAGTCCTCCGGCACGAGCCCTGAAGAGTATGACAGGCGGTACAGACGCGTTAATACTGGAGACAACTCAGCTGCACATTTTCGTAGCACCACCGCCGGAATGCCGTCAGGGCCACTGGCTTTCCGCGTATCGAGTGACCGCAGCACTGCCCGTACATCACATTGCCTGATAACAATATCAGGCATTGTGTGGCCACAGTTGGCGATGGCGGGGGGCTGCAGGCCACGGTCGTCGACCCGGGAATTAGCCGCAAAGAGGTCTGCGAGCATATCCGCTTTCTCTTGGGCTTTGTGAGCCAGTGTTCCATCTGGGTAACGCAGCGGTGGCAGCGAGGGCTGACAAAAGTTAGATTGCACGGCTTTGGCCAGTTACCAGAATCCACGGCTGCCCGTGGGATGGGAAGTGAGCTCCTGACCAAGCCGCGCGACGCGCTGGGCATCCGCTCTCTTAAAGGCCCTCTTACTCGACTTTGTGGCCCGGTTGTACGCTGCTTTGAGGTGGCCCACGTTTGGGTCGCGCACAGCCCGGGCCCTGATCCAGGCGCGATATGCCGACTGTTTTTGTCGAACAGCTTTGGCACAATCTCGCCCGAACCAGGGACGGGCTCTGCGGATACTGGCGACATCAGTGAAAGGGATGTAATAATCCATCCCTAAACTGATCTCGCCAGCAATAGCAGAAGCACTATCCGAAGGAGCCTTTCCTACAAAGCAGCTCTGGCTCCAGGGGACGGACGCATAATAATCGCGTAGACCGTCCCAATCCGCTGACGAGTAGTGCCATAGTCGTCGTGACGTTTGTACAGGACGTGCAGGAGGTGACACCTTCATGCCAGCGTGAACAACACAGTGGTCGGAACTACCCAGTGGGGCTCCTACCGAAACACTGTACTGGGCTGGGCGACTCGTCAGCAGTAGATCCAGCAGAGCGGGCGCGTGATCTGACCTGTCTGGTATCCGGGTGATCCCGCATACCATCTGGGTCAGACCGTGGGAGAGAGCGAACGCATGGGCGACTCTACCCGCATGATCAGTCTTGAGGGACCCCAGCCATTCAATGTGATGGCCATTGAAGTCCCCCAGAAATACTAGGTCAGCGTTCGGGAACCGCACCTGCGCTTCATCAGCCGTCTCGCTGAGGTACTGGAAGAGCTTTGTTGTCTCAGAATCCCCTGTGTGGGATCGGTAGACGCACACGTAGATCTGGCTCATAGAGCCATGGTCTACGTGCAGCCAAAGGACGGAATTGGAGGGGTTCTCTAGGCAGCGCAACCGGCGGCAGCAAACATCCGCCCTAACGAACACGCACACCCCGGCTTTGTCTCGAAATTGTTCCTCGATGACATAGCCGGGGTAACACAGGTAAGACGTGTCGTCAGGGCGGCGTATTTGTGTCTCCGTGAGGAACATCACAGCGGGCCGTGCCGTCTCAAGGTGGTGGTGGACGGTATCGAGGTTCGCATGGAGTCCACGGACGTTAGTGAACTCCACCTCGAAATGTGAAGTTGTGGGGTTTCCTAGGGCCGCTGTGTAACGTTTATTTCTTTTTTGTTGCACTGCCATTGTAGATTTTGAAGAAGAAGCGTGAAGACAGGGCGACATTTGGTGCAGCAGTAAGTGACAAAGCGCAGGGGCTAGCTTTGTCTAGAACCGTGTGGTTAGGTCGGAGCCGACTCGCTGGACGGAAGGGCTCCCGAACCCCCCTGATGCAAGGCCGCCGCTACCCCACACCGGTTACCACCCGGAGCGGCGATCCCACATCAGGATTATGCGCAACATGTGGGGCAGCCTCCTGGGGTGGTTGGCCCCAGGCGGGCCCCATAACTGTGTTGCGGGCGGCCGCGGCAACGCCGTTGCTAAGGGTCTCCCTGGCCGGCGAATCGACCCACACCACCCACACTAGACTCCGTTTCGCCCCCACTGGTCCCATGCCTGCTGCACCATACATCGCCCCGGGCCCGGCGGTACAGCTGCTGAACCCCTAACGCAACCCAGCCTGGGCTGGGTTACTTGGGGGGGCTTTAGCACAGCTGCACCGTGGTACCCCCCCGAACCAACACTGTTGTACCACCTGGTACCCACGTAGGGGCCGAAGCCACTCCATAGGTACCGTAAATTAACGAGCCTCGTCCGTTTATCAGCAGGTGCGCCACTAGCAGGTGTCTTGGTCATTTAGTGAAGCGTTCCTCCAAGAGGAACTGCTAGTGGCGTCTTGGTCATTTAGTGAAGCGTTCCTCCAAGAGGAACTGCTAGTGGCGTCTTGTTCATTTAGTGAAGCGTTCCTCCAAGAGGAACTGCTAGTGGCGTCTTGGTCATTTAGTGAAGCGTTCCTCCAAGAGGAACTGCTAGTGGCGTCTTGGTCATTTAGTGAAGCGTTCCTCCAAGAGGAACTGCTAGTGGCGTCTTGTTCATTTAGTGAAGCGTTCTTCCAAGAGGAACTGCTAGTGGCGTCTTGGTAATTTAGTGAAGCGTTCCTCCAAGAGGAACTGCTAGTGGCGTCTTGGTCATTTAGTGAAGCGTTCCTCCAAGAGGAACTGCTAGTGGCGTCTTGTTCATTTAGTGAAGCGTTCTTCCAAGAGGAACTGCTAGTGGCGTCTTGGTAATTTAGTGAAGCGTTCCTCCAAGAGGAACTGCTAGTGGCGTCTTGGTCATTTAGTGAAGCGTTCCTCCAAGAGGAACTGCTAGTGGCGTCTTGTTCATTTAGTGAAGCGTTCTTCCAAGAGGAACTGCTAGTGGCGTCTTGGTAATTTAGTGAAGCGTTCCTCCAAGAGGAACTGCTAGTGGCGTCTTGGTCATTTAGTGAAGCGTTCCTCCAAGATGAACTGCTAGTGGCATATTATAAAATTTGTGATAAGATCATTCTTGAAATAAAACGCTTTAATTTGTATAAAATTATGTTATATATTCAAGTCGTTGATTCAAAAAATATAAAATTTAAGCAATTTTGTCGATAAATTGTGGAATAAAATGTTTACGTTGCACAACCTCCTAATACTAACAAGTTGCCGTTAACCTAACATTAATTAGTGAACATCAATAGAATTACAAATAAAACTCCGCAAGCATTTAGCTAACAATAGTTTCGTTGTAGTATTTTAAGTGCATTAGCTTTTAGAATAACAATAGTAGATTGTTAACCAAGGGATGAAAGGATCCCATTTCTGACGAGATATTTACGAGCTAAACACTCTCTCACTCTCTTTTCATTTCGAATACGAGGAAAGCAAATAAATAGATAAAAAATTATAACAATAGAGATTGGACACGTACCAAGTATTGTACTATCATCTATTTTTTAAAACTTTTGTTTTTCATTCGCGCTTTTTTCAGGGCAGGCTGTAGTTTTTTGTTCATACCGCCTTGTCATTAGTTACCTATGTTTTGCCATGCAAAATAGTCTTCAGTTTTTTAATTTCTTCAGATAATTTTTTCACGCACATATTTTTTAGAAGCGCTATAGAGTATTTCTTTAATGATTTAACGCGTTACGGCGGGCGATTTAATCAGGTATAGTCGGATTCTCAACCTTAAAATACTGAGTAAAATACTAGTTATTATTGTTATTATATTTACTGAATAATAATTATTGTTTGTGCTATTTACGTTTTATTTTACTGTAGCTCAACTCTTTTTTGTTTATGACCATTCAAAAACCAGAATGTTGTATTGACTTAATCGAACTTTGGCACGTTTTTGCCATCGCCTCAAGATGTACTGATATTTTTTTTTTACTTTTCCGCCCTAGGGCCGAAATGTATCACTTTCAACCCGCATATCAGGTAAGTAATGACCCACTTTCAGAGCATGAGAGATTAAAAAATAGTTTTGTCTCCAATCGCCACCGGATTTACGGGATAAATATAATTTCGCCTTGCTTTTTAGCGATAGCCTTTGGACATTATTTTCAAAATACATGTGACATATTTGTCACTTTTTGTGTGTGCAATAATGGTTATTTATTATTTATCCTATGCGTAATTTTTTATAATTTTATCAACTGCGCGAGATTCGAGTACAATCTCGCGCAGTTGATAAAATTATTATAAACATCCTTCCGAATATCATTCTAAAAGCTAACACACTTTACATAAGTGTGCCAGTCTTGTATTGTTTCAATGTAACCTCATCACAATTACAATAAGAGCGACTTTTGATATAATGTCTAGTCATTGTTTAACAAACGGATAGCTTACAGGCTGTTTTATAGTGAATGCACACTTATCCGAGCCTATTATCAAATTCTGAATAATATGAAATCTCTCGAAACCCCACATGATGATGATGATTCGACGCGGATAACTTTGCGAGGTTAGATGAGATTTCAAATACAGATTTCTAAAATTACTTTCGTTTAAGGCGTTTGGCTCGGATAAGTGTGCGTTCACCTTTATTATTAAAATACTACTATACACCGTGAAATTATTACCGTTTACAAAATTTGGACTCAGTTTCGATAACTGAACCGACTGGAAGGAAGTATTACTTTGAAAAAAAAAACACATTTTTTTAAAAATACTAAAATTGATCTCTAGCCTTGAAAGATCTTAGTGCTATCCAGAGTCGCTCGGCAATAGACATGGCAGCAGCGATCTCGATCCGCGGAATTCAAAATAAGAAAGTACATTAATTTTAAGAATTTTATTAAAAAAATGTGTTTGTTTTTCAAAGTAATACTTCTGCTATCGAAACTTGAGTCCAAATTTTTTTTTTTATACGGTGGTACTTTCACGGTGTATATTCAAATGGCAGTTTCGTGAATAGGTGAGACAAAAAGCTTTATGAGAGAGATACAAATACAAACATGAAACCTCTAGTGTTGCCAACTACAACAAATTATTTTCTACCTAATATCCTAATAAACTATAATAAGATTGACATATAATTTAGATATGTCAATATGGAATCACTTATAATTATTTCTCGTCATTTAGCACACATTAAAATTAAATGTACGAGTATATAAAAATACTGGCTTGGCAATAAAGAAATTGTAATTTACTAAGTGGGCAAATAGGTACAATGAGGCAACTTTGTCCACCAGTTATTTCTTATTTCATTTGATTCAGAAATATTTGTAAATTTTAAGAACATCTCAACTCCATTTTGTCTAATTTAGGTACTTCATTGGACTAGATATTTGTTTTTGAAGCACACAGTGGCTATATTTACACTGTATTATCTCGGATAAAAAAAATATAAGAAAAATAAATCTATTTTATAGTCTGACTTCAGAGAGACCCGTAATGTGCACTCGCTTATTGCCTTTTATTCTTCTCAATACTTTAATTTGGGCAATGCGCCTGCGCATTGCTGTGCATTTCGACGGTTACAAAGTAAAGTATTCCTCCGTGACGTGTCGTGATGAACTTAATATGTTTAATATTAGTGAGTATTTCTGTTTGTCAAAATCGTCGTTGTCTACAGGGCGGTAGAGATGAGGAGATGTGTGCTATGTGTGTGTGTGTGTGTGAGAGAGAGAGAGAGAGAGAGAGAAGGGCAGTGTACGTGTTTGAGATCATTTGGTGAAGACGCGCCACATGGAGGCGATGGAGGCGGCGGCCGACGTCACCAGCGACGAGGCGGGCGCCGCAGCGGGCGGAGTGCTCGACAGCTCCTCCAGCTCGAGCGCGTCGGGCCACTCCAGGTGCTCGGGCGGGTCGGAGTCGTCCGCGTCGAGCTCCCCGAGCGCGGCCACGCACGCGCCCCACGCCGCGTGCGCCGCCGCGCTGCACGCCGTGGCCCACGTCTCCACGCGCCCCAGCATGGGGTCGTCCGTGCTGGCAGCCAGCACCAGCGCGTGCAGCGCCTGGAGCGCGTGCGGGTGCGGCGGGAGGGTGGCGGGGTCGGGCTGGTGCGGCACGGCGCGCGGGGGCGGCGGCGGCGGCAGGCCTGCGCGCGCGCACAGCGAGGCGCAGCACGCCGTGAGGCGCCGCGCGCGCCACGACACGCCGGCGGCCGACACGCGCCAGTTGCTGTACTCGCTGTAACACCACACGGGACAGTAGTTACTACCGCGAGGAGTGACGGCCTCCCGTCGGTCAGTCGGTCGCATCGTCTGACCCGCCGCGCGCCTTGACCTAAACCGTTACCCCCAATTTTACTAGTTTTCCAGAAATAATTGCTCGACTTAATTTTGTTATCGGACTCCACGAAACTTGACACAAGTGTTCCTTTTTGTTTTGAATCTCGATTGACTGATTAATCTTGACCACTAGTGATACATTTGTTAGGTTAATTTGTTAGGTTGCCAAAAAAGAGGACATACATTTAAATTGTTAAAGCCTGTAAGACATATTACTACGGAACTTCGACATAATGTGGTGTATTTATGGCTCTTGAAAATGACAAAACAGTTAAATGTGCATTGTTAAGTCAGTATAAATGCTTGCGGGCTCAATGTGGTGGCACTCACTGTAGCGCGATGGTGTGCGGCAGGCGCTGGTCGAGCGCCCAGGCCAGCAGCGCCAGCAGCTGCGCCGACAGCGCCAGCGCCGCCACCGCGCGCCGCACCTCCCCGCCCGCGCCCTCCTTGCCCGCGCGCACTGGGGGGGGGGGGGGGACCTTATAGTCTCTCTTCACGATAAACCACACATACACACAGAATAACGTCGTTAATCTTGAGTATACACAGAGGATCACAATAAACTCCATATCTATAGAACTTTTTGTATTAATCCTTCCGTGTGCCATACCTACAGCCATAAACACGAACTTATTTGTAATAGTTTAACAAAAAAACAAAATGACTATACATTGTCGGTGGCCCCACACTAGACAAGCCTGTGTGTCCTTATTACGAAGGTACATAAACCTATTCAAACGAAACGAAGACGACCCAACAGTTCGTGTGTGTTGTCGCGCGCCAACGATCATTCGTAACGCTTCCTAATAACAACATAACGACACAACTCTGCTACCACTATAAAGTCTAAGTTTAGATTCCTCATTCACTATATTTTCCTCTCCTAGACTATGAATATAATTATTATTACGCTAAACTATTTTACGCAAGTAGATAATTTGAAAGTACCCTACTGAGCACATATACTTACACCACGAGTATATCTGCGAGTAGTCCCCGTCCACATTGATCCAAGGCGCCACGATGTGCAACTTGGGTGTCTTCGGAGGCCCCTCCTCTATATCATCACCAATAAATTCCATATCCTCTATACTGTCACTGAAAATAATATAATTAGGTTTATTACAAAAGTTTTTCACCAATAAAAATCATTGTCTCTATACAACCACTCTTCGCCTCATCACTACATTATTATAAAACAAAGTCGATCCATCCGTATGTATGCTTAGAATTTAAAATCGTATCTTGATACGGTTTTTACCAATGGATAAAGTGGTTCTCGAGTTTCGGGCGAAGCCACGGCCGTCCGCTTTGTAACTATTAGAGCAAAAAAACCACAAACCTAAACTAGCTTCTAACCTATTCGGATTGCTCTGAATCTGGGTATTAACCATAATAATGCCACATATTTTTAGTTAGCTCGTAGCTCCTCTTTTCAGCTATCAATTCCAATATATATTTAGATACGGTCTGTGGTCTGGTCAGTAAATTGGCTGGCAATAACTTTTTAATATTCTGCTGGCGTACTTTAGACGACGCGACGTATTACATTAGTAGAAGCCATTCTATTTATCTGTTGCTTAATTATTATACTGAGTAATCGTAACTTATAGTTCTAAAACCTAATAAATTATAGACAATGTGACTTGTGAACATTGTAAGTGTTCCGCCATTAATGTAACAACATTATTTTATCTAATCTTGATGGATGGACAATGTACACCTACAGTACTACACATTCATCATTATAGTCACCCTAAGGCGTCTTACACACACAGCTGCCGCATGGGCAATCCAGGATGCGGCGGTCATGATTACCAACCAACTCCGTCCGCGCTGTCACAGGGCCAATCTTGGAAATTGCCCCTGCTAGACTACACGTCTCAATTAAGGTGGCAATTTAAGGTCAACTCTACTTATACACCCAGAATTTCCCCTGCCCTGTGGCAGGTGTGTGTGTAGATAAAGAGTAGTTAGTCCCTTAATAGTAAGTGAGATAGAGGTTTCTAATTGAATATTTTGTATTCTACTGGCTGGGGCCCCGCAGCACGCAACCAGATTCACTCACTGACGCGAAATAAAACCCTACCCCAACGACACGGGATTTTCATCCCGACCAAACCCCCCGAAGAGGCCACACAGGTGGCCATAGTCCACCGGGCGCCACTAGAAATACCTCCTGGTGCGTACCAAGAGACGCCCGGCAATGGACGTAGGAGCGGTCGCGCGCTAAACGACTTAAAAAAAAACAGCTTCGAGTCTTGCAGATGACATTTGTTTTGCGAATTATAATTTCTATCTTAATAAGTATGTTTTTTATCTCCATAAGTGAGGTATAACTAAGAATATTTATAGTGTTATTGGGGAAACTGATAAAAATGTATATTACTGTAGCTGATTAAATAAATAATCTAAATATTGGAGTAAAATTTACTGATAAAAATGTGACCAACATTTTTATCATTTAATTATGGTGTCAAGGTTGGTTTACACTAGCACAAAGATTATTCCGACGACGACACCGCACTCCACACGTTGGTGGAGTGCTCAGCGTGGGCGAGTCAGCACCGGGACCTCGTAGTGGGTCTGGGCGTGAATACCCTCTCGCTGGAGACCATGCTTCAAGCCATGGTCTCCAGCGGGAGTAGGTGGAACGCGGCCGTTTCCTTCTGCGAGCAGTCCTGCTCGCGAAGGAGGCGGCCGAGAGGGAGAGGGAGCGTACGCTCCCCGCCGAGTTCGGTAGTCAGCGGCGAGGGCGCCGCAGACTCATCTACGCCCAAGACCATCGACCTCCATGATCGGGGCCTGAGGACGGCGGGATCGCCACCCGTCGTCCATACAGAAGCAGGCTAGAAGGGTTGCGTGCTGCGGGGCCTTTGCCCCATACCACGCAACCAGATTCACTCACTGACGCGGGATAAAACCTTACCCCAACGACGCGGGATTCTCATCCCGACCCAACCCCCGCAGAGACCACAGAGGTGGTCAAAGTCCGCCGGGCGCCACGTCTCCCATGTCATAGCAAATTTACTCCATTCTAGAGGTTAAAATTAATACATAAAACACTTTCTTACCTGATATCATAGCTCATATATACAGGAAATATATATTTAGTGAGCTGTCGTATTCGTGATCTACGCAACGCTGCCAATTCTTCTGCTTGTTCGTTGTATGCACAGACTTTATATTGTAACTCCATTCTATGTGTCTGTGTCAACTTTCCTACACTCAATACCCTTTTCTGATATTTTGGCAGTTTTAAATGTAGGTCATTGTTATAATTCCTTAGCTCCAATAGTTCTCTACGTTTCTCTTCTATGTTACTCCGTCTTTGCTCAATAGCTAGTCTAAGGAGGTCTAGTCTATCTCTAGACTGCTTTGATTCTGTCAATAATGTGTCCCGTTTTAACTTTAAAGATAATAATTTTTCACATCTGTCAAGTACATGTTTCCTGTTTGCTTTGAGCCTTAATAATTTTGCTTGTTTTTCTGAATACCTGTCATATTAAAACACATTTGATTTATTATTTATATTGAATATACCATCACAAATCAAGAAAATATAGACTATGCCCTCAATAAAACATTGTTTTTAATCCCCTGAAAGGTAACCAACACTCATTTTGTTGTCACCTTTGAGTTTCAGTTTTTGGGATTAGAGTTGTAACCTAAAAAAAGTGTAACAAAAATAATTTAATACATCATGAATAGTGTGGATTATTTTTTTGTCATTATTACAACATTTATTTGCACAAAATGTTGCATAGACTCGGCTTCTTGAAATATACAAGTGAGAATTTTATTTACTGTTCTTTTTACTTCATTTTATCTACCACTCTCATTCATACCTCTTTCTGTAGGAACAAGGTCTTATAGAAATAAGGTTACACAGATGTGGCTGTCACAATCTTACAATTGTTTATAAATCAAAACAAATTTATTGAAGCTATTTGTTGAAGCTGACAGACATAAGTCCACAATAGTAAGGAGTTCCGTAACACAATTATTATTGTTGTGCATCCAGTTCATTCTTTAAAAATAAACGTATACATAAACTAGCTCACATAGGTGATGAAATAAATAATATTAATTTATTCAAGGTTATGTAGGTTTATATACATTAAGTAATTGAATTATCTGATTCACTATTTAATTATACCTTTTAGAACGTAAATTATGTATGTACTCAAAATATGTTATTAATTGATGCTGTGATTCCTTCCTTTGTTTACATAATTTTTACGTTACGACGCATATGTTCACAGAACTATTTACAATACGACGTAATTTTTAATAGACAACGAACATGGTATCTTAAAAGTATGCCCATTTTGCGACAACATAGCAATAATAATGAGTAAAAATAACGAACCTGTCTGTATAAGGCGTTGAGGAATGTATAAAAACACCAGCCTTTATGCAATCAGAGCAGTAAAAGTTTCTTTTTACTGTGTAACACAATAAGCATTTCTTGTAATGGCTATCACTCTCTGTGGATGATACTCTAAAATCCCGAGGTGCTTCACTCGCATTAAAATAACTCAACGCCATGGCATACGCAAAATACTTGTAGACGTTGATAATGAACAGTGTCTTCGCGTCCTACTAAAAGCAAGATGAATCCAAAATATTCCAAAATCCAAACAAAAGTTCTTTCACAAAACTGAATTTTGTAAACTTGTCATGATTGTCATTGTTGTCAATGTCAGCTGTAGGAAGAACATTTCTGGCATGGCTACAAATGCCTTTGAGCCTTTAAACAGAAACCGTGGACAGCCATTGCTTGCCAACAACGAAAAAAAATACGTAAACATGTTGTGAAATCATAGAGCTACACGGATAGAACGTTGTTCTGTGTATACGGTAGATAAAATCACATTGATATTCTCATTTACAAAGCAACCGCATTTCAAAAATGGACCTAGTTCTGCAGAAAGCAGCCATATGCGTAAAAGTACGAACGGAGTTATGAGCGTTCT